>LPNX010587584.1:794291-823845 GCA_001517045.1 Pseudotsuga menziesii
TTGGGTAGCAGGGTCCCTCAAAAGTATGCAGTGTGGGTACTCGTTGGATGCGGAATCAAATTCCGCATCCAACGAGCTCTCCCGATCGAAATTTGAGTAAAAGTATAATGAGATATGTCAAAAATACGAACAAAAAAAGTAGTTTTTTTTAATGACAAATATGTCAATTCAACCATTATGGTTGACTTATTTTATTGAAATTCTATTGGTTCTTGAATTCCAACTCACAAAAACTTATTTTGGCACGTTTTCTTATAAGGCCCATTTTAGACCCCAAATTTCCTCTAATGCAAGGGGGGTAGTCCCTAACAAAGAGTTTTCTATGGCTCAATGTTTAAGTTAAGTTTTAGGTGTTTTTGGATGCGGATGGGCGTTGTTTAGGAGGTAATGTGATTTTAAATGATTAATATTATGAATATTAGACATAAGACAAAGCAATCCACGTTGCTATCACCAGAATTAAAAGATAGACAATAACTTGAGAACTCACGAAATGATAAAGCATTCACAGATATAACTTATAATCAAACATCCAATGGACAAATGGCCCAGATTATCAATGATGCGAAAAAGATAGAACCAGTGCCTATGGATTCAACTTATCAGGGATGCTTCGTATATAAAGAGATGTGAATCCCAAAATGATGCCAGTGAATGTTAGGTTTTGCAAGTGCTCTTGGTAGGTTTTAAAGGTTTTTAATTTGTCTTGCTTACGGTAGCTAGATGTCCTAACCGGAAATACCTTCAGTGGCTCCGTTCGAAGACATGATGGACCTGTCTGGGGTCACAGGTAAGTGTTCAATAACTTAACTACCTGTGCTCAGATTGGGTTGCCCGGCGCCCATACTTGGAATTTGCCCACATGCCTCGGTATTTAAACGAAACAGCGCCGGTGCGTTGGTTATGGGGGAAAAGTTTTAATTAAGTTACTCTTGTAAGGTTTAAAGATCCAATGTCGTTTCTGGGTATTCCGATCTGAGATCGGTCAGAGCATACTCCGACAAGGAGGGAGGGGAGTTAATTTAATAAAGGGGTGTGTATGTTGAAGATTTTATTAAGTAAATTAATTAAACTCTCCGACAGAGAGCGCTCTTGACCCCGTCTTATGATAGTTGTTCAAGAGACTTAGCTAATCTAGATGAGACTAATGCAGAGATTATGCAAACCTAGGATGCTCTCCGATAGAGAGTGCTCTTGACTTGTGTTTTTGCAAGTTCAAGAGTCTTACTTAGAAGTTAATTGATTAAACAAGCACAAGATGAAATTAGTTGATTAAACTCTTCGACAGAGAGCACTCTTGATCCACCTTATGGTGTGATTCAAGAGATTTAAGCAGTTGATTTACTTAGAAAGATAAACAATTAAACTGAGTAATCAACTTAGAAGTGATGAATTAACAATTAGTGATCTAAGCATAAGATGTAATGAATGACGAAAACTAGCACTAATCAAAGCATACACACAACACAAGCCTCCCCAAATGGGGGAGGATGAGAGTGGGGACTTAAAAACCCCACTCAAACAAAGATATTTTATTAAACTTTATACAATGTGCCTTAAGGATTTTGATCCTTGAAATGACTTTTCAAATAAAGGCAAAGTAATTCTACAAATATTATAACTTGTAAAAAAGGAGAGTGCCTTTTATTTTTTATTTTTGAGATCTTTCCGAAAACCTGTGAAAAGGGAAAAGGGAAGAAGTTTGAAGAGAGTAAAAAGAGCAAAGGAAAGAGGGCTGAAACAAAAGAAGATGAGAGAAAGAAGGAAAACAAACCAAGCAAGAATCAAAACCAAAAAAAGGGAAGAATAAGGCAGCCAACTATGAAGCTAAAGGATGATAAAAATCGAAGAGAACGGGGCAGCGAAAGAGAAAATAAGTGGCTGTCGTAAGAATTACAAAATAGGACAGCGAACAAAAAGTGGAAGAAATGGCCAAAAACAAAGTTAAAGAAAGCCCAAAAACTAGAGCAAAAAGAGGCAAAAAGGGGAAGAAGGCTAGGGCACACCAGGGCTGTCCAAAAAAGAGAAAAAGGGATAGTAATAAGAGTACTAACGGGGCAGCGATGAAGAAGAGGTAAAAGAGGCAAAGCAAAGTAACCAGTAGAAAGGGGATTAAGAAGAAGAACAAAGGAAGGTTTTTTGCAGCTTAATTCCTTAAATTTTTGTCAATTTTCCTGCTTAACCTGTCACGAAAAGTAAAAAACCAGCGAGCTTCTTTCCTGCAAAATGATGAATTAGACAATATACTACACTAAGAAATTACAATTTTAATATTTGCATAAGATGAGACATTGGTACTATTTCAAGTATTAAACAAAATTAGATCTAAACCTTCGTAAGATGAGCTTTTAACAAAGGAAATTCTTAGATCTACAATAACAAGAGATATAAAGATGAGATTTAATGCTTAGATTTACTTGTTATAAAACAAAGAATCAAAGTAACTGGAAAGTAAAATTTTGTTTTTTAGGGGTGAATCATAGAGATGGAACCACTTGGGTCTTTGAATCTCTGAAAGCACCCTGGATCTCAATCAGTATGCGGCTGCTAGAGACTTGTGCTTGACTCCAAGAAAAGTAGATGCAACTTAGCTCATCCTTTTACGCGGTGCAATAAAGTGATCTACAATCAAAAAACTTGCATGCTTGCCAAAACAGGGGATTAGAACATGTACTATTTACTACTCTGAATCACAAAAAGCATGAGATATAACTAAATAAGACAATGCTTTTTATAAATTTCGGAAAGTAAATAAGTAGATAACTTGAAACTACAAATATCTACTCTTACGTGCTTATATAAGCCCTCTAAAGCATTTATAATTACCCACAGATTAGCAAACAAAAGCAAGAATGAAATGGTATCACCTCATTAATCAAAGCATATGAATCCGGAATCCACATCACATGAGCCTCCAAAGCCTTTCTTTATTCAAAATGGTTGCATAAGAGCAACAAGTATTACAATAATTCACCAGAGGTTCTTTGCATCAATCATCCACCCTCAATAGAGCTAAAGGAGCCTCTATTTAACAAATGAGAGAGTGCTAAAACCCTAAAACCAAACCTCATAACCTAACCAGCCTGGCCACCTAACAGAAGAGCCAAACCTAAATTGAAGGACCGGGAGTGAGGGGAGGCCTCCACCCAGGCAAGGCGCCCCTACTCCAACCCTTAACACTGAAATCCACCATCAATTGAGCCCACACGTGTGGAAGGCGCAACCAGTCTGAGAGGGGCGTGAGCTAATGAGGGGAGCATCTGTAATGTTGGTAAACCCATCTTTTAGGTCTGGAAGCAGCCTCTGCTAGGTTTGGGAAGCCTACTGATGGTGTAAGCTTTAGTCTTCACCTCGATCAAATCACCGGACCAATGAGTGCTCTCCATCTCATTCTTTAACTGGAGATGACATGTCTGCTAACTGATAATAAATTAATTGCTCACTTAATGCTGACTGAAGTTGAGTTATGATAACTCCAATCATCATAAGTGCTCCATGAGATGTCATTTAGCCTTTTATTTCACTAAATTTGGATTAATTTAAAGAGTTTTAATTTTCTCCAAAATAATCATTTTTTAATAAAAATTCATTTTTTAACTCAAAACTGACTTTTTTGAGAAAAAATGAATTATGTGTCCGATTGTTGATCTGAATGTTGGTTCTGACTGGCTGGCTGATCAAGAATGATTTTTGGCTTAAGGTTAGAGCCTTCAATTACTAAATTCGGAGTCCAAATGACTGATTTACCACGAACAGGTTTTTTCCATTTAATTTATGGAAAGATTAACCCAAAAAACTTAGGAAAAGTAATTAAAAATTTTAAAATTTTAAAAATTATTTTTTCCCCATTCGAAAAAGATTTTTTCGAAATTTTTTTATATGTCCAGATGACCTAGGACACGACCACGATCTATCTAAAAAATTTCTAGTAGGTTTATAACACTCAGTTAGGCTCTAATAACCCCCCCAAGGCCCAGAATTCAACATCGGGCATTCCAGCTTTGGAGGAAGCGGGAGAAAACCTCGTCAATTATACTCGGCTGAAGGCAAAGCATAATTGTCAGGGGCAAAAAACTCCTTGGAATACCTTATTTGAGATTCTACGTCTCAGGAGACAAAACCACTCAAAAATATCCTACTAGCACATTTTATTACAAACCCCGTGGGGCCATGGTCAAAATTATTCAAATAAAAAACTGGCTAGCCAATATTAGCTAGACATGCAGACGGATCAACTGTACACTAGAATCAGACTTTGAACAAATCTGTCAACCGACGACTCCTCAGGTAACCCAACTATGGTACAAAAAAGTTGGTAACATCTAGCTCCAACTATGGGACAGGTACTTGCTTGATCTATTGATCAAAAAGAGTGCCTGAGAATCCAGGAATCTCTGGTACCTGCATGTAAACAGAAGTGTCTCGGTTCCATGTATACAATAAAAATATGCCATGATGAAATACCCGGAAATATTTTTTGTTTTTTTCAAAATAAAGTACATGGAAATAAACATTTTCTTTTTCATAATATATAAATGGAATATAATACAGATGCTAATATACAAAAGGAAAGAGCTTTTATACAACATTCTACAAAGTTATGATACATAACATATGGCACAGAAATAAAGTACATAAAATACAACAAGGATGGGTTTAGAAAAGCCCTGGGATGACCCCTTGGTCATCTTGGAGGTTGTTTTGATAGAAGGGCTTCAAGTGTTGGCCATTCATGGGCAGGTTTAAAATTTCTCCGTCCATAGTGTTAAGGAAAAAAGAATTGGTGCCAGCAGTGTCGCGAATGATAAACGGGCATTTCCAAAGGCTGTCAAATTTTCCATGCTTTCCAGGCTTCTCCCTTCTCTTATCCCACAAGAGAATAGTATCTCCAATTTGGAAAGCTCTCGGCCTGGCTGACTTATCAAAAGTGCCCTTCATACTTTCTTGATGTCTGAGTGATTGATCAAGGGCAGCTCTTCGGGATTCATCCAATTCTATAATCTGATTAATTCTCTGCTCCATTTCTGCCTGTTCTGTGCCATACTCACTTAACATCCTGAAGATCGGAATCTGCATGCTGACCAGGAGGGTGGCTGTGAGTTCATACACCAGCTCAAAAGGTGACTTACCAATTGAGTTCTTCTTAGTGATTCTATCTTCCCACACAGCATACTTAATTTTACTATCTCATGATCTCATATTATCCCCCACAGTCTTCTTGAGGATTGACATTAAATTTTTATTGGTGGATTTGGCAAGTCCATTGCCCTATGGGTAATAATTAGATGAGTGGGATAGGATAATGCCATACTTAAAACATAAGTCATTTACTGCTTCTGAACTAAAGGCTTTGGCATTATCGGTTGTTATCTTAAGGGGAGTTCCGAATCTGGTGATGATTCTTTCCTCGATGAAGTCAATAACAACCTTCTCGGTGGCGGTTTTAGTGGGTATAGCCTCTACCCACTTGGTGAAGTAATCGGTTGCTGTGAGAATCCAGCAAAAACCATTGCTGGAGTTATCCTTGAATTTTCCAATAAAATCAAGCCCCCATTGCTGAAAAGGGGCAAGGACAATAATCGGAGTAAGGGGAAGAGCCACCAACTTCTACTTCCCAGTGAACAGCTGGCACTCCTGGCAACACTTGACATGCTTGTGAGCATCTGAAAAAATGGTTGGCCAGTAATATCCAGCTCTCAAAATTTTGTGGGCAGTTGTATTCGCTGCATAATGACCTCCACAAAATCCTGAGTGAAACTCTGCTAAAATCTTCTTAGAATCCTGCTCGTTGATGCACCTAAGTATAATACCATCTGGGTTCCTCCAACCCAGACCCTCTTGGGTGAGGCAATACCTAGCGGTCTTATGTCTCAAAGGCCTACGCTTGTGTCCTTTGAGGTGATCAGGGCAAGTGAGATGGAGAAGAAAGAAAATGATGTCTGAATACCAATGGTTGTCAAGGTTTTGAAGGGTAGGAGTCATGGTAGGCTGAGGGATGTCATTTTCTGCAATCATCTCAATGGCTTCTTCGTTCTCCTGAGTAAGCATTCTTTCCAGGCCTTGTCCCTTGATCAACTTAGTGGGCTTTATTTCGAGGTCATACTCCTGGATCTTGGACACCCATGTTTCCCTTATTCCTAAACAATCCTTTTGAGAAAGGATATCCTTAACCGCAGTGTGGGGAACATATCCGGTAACCTTGGAATACCCGATATAAGTCCTGAAATGTTTTAATGATTTGACTAAGGCATAAGCTTGCTTCTCCATGATGGAGGTGTTTGATGAGTACATGCACTTCCTCCCAAAGAACCATAGGTATCGAACTACCGAGAAAACAAAATTCAATGGTAAAGAAGAGAATGGTAATATGTTAATCAACTCACCTTAAAAAAATTACGTTAATCAGCTCACAAAAGAAAACTGGTAAATTAACCCTAGTTAATTTTCTTTCCTTTGTTAATTTGTTGTTCTTTCCTATTTGTTTTTTAACCCTAATTGAATTACCTTAATTAATATACAACCCTAGATAGCCTAATCAACTCTAAAACTTTAATTAATCTAGTGGCACTCTCTACTTGGGGGTGGATTTGTAAAGTGAGACCCTATGGCTGGGTGGAAAACCTCTAGAGGTGAATCATTCTCCTCTAGAGGCGAATCAAATTTGATCCCAAATTAAGTATTTGCTCCTTTGTTGTTTATGCGGATGCACCCTTATTTCCCTATTCCTCTTTATTTCCACAAGACATCATCCATGCATTTATTAAAAAAGAGGTGAATCATTCTCCTCTAGAGGCGAATCAAATTTGATCCCAAATTAAGTATTTGCTCCTTTGTTGTTTATGCGGATGCACCCTTATTTCCCTATTCCTCTTTATTTCCACAAGACATCATCCATGCATTTATTAAAAAAGAGGCCCAAAAATGGCCCTGATGAACCGTGGAACTTTCTGAGCACTGACAATGAACAACTGGCTTGTTCATGACTTCGTCGGCTCACTGGAAATCCACTAAGTGAAAAATTATTGGATAACACTTGGCAAACATAGTGAGCATCCTTTCCACGAGTCAAATTCCAAAGCATGTAGAAAACTAGAGTTGATACACAACTTGTGTGGCCCCATGCCTCTTGCTTCTGCAAATGGTAATAAATACTAAATATCACATAAATTTTGTTGATTATTACACCAGGATGTGTTGGGTATATTTACTAAAGCAAAAATTTAAGGCATATGAAACATTAAATTTTTTTTATGTATGGATTGAAAATGAAGCACAATCTCACATTGGAACTCCATACTGATAATGGAAAATAATATACATCTAATTACTTTGAAAACTATCTTTTCCAACATGATATTATGCATCAAACAACCATTCCATATAATCCTCGACAGAATGGTGTAGCAAAAAAAATGAACAGGACACTCTTGAATATGGTACGCTCCATGTTATTTTTCAAGAATGTGAAATTGATGTTTTGGGGTGACGCAGTTTTATGTGCAGCTTATTTAAAAACATAAGTCCAACTCATGCTCTTGGAAACAACACCCCATATGAAATGTTGTATGGCCGCATTCTTTCGATGAGGCATCTCAAGGTCTTTGGATCCACCTATAATGCCTTAGTCCCAAAGGAACAAAGAAACAAGCTCAATGCAAGGAGTCGAAAGTGCATTTTCTTGGGGTACTCAAACACCACCAAGGCATATCGTCTTTACGATGACGTAAACAAAAATTTTCTACTTTCCAAAGATGTCATTTTTCTTGAAATGAATAAAAATGACAAGTCTATTGAGAGGCAAATTGATTGCTTTGATAAGTTTACCATGTAAAGACATTTCATCAAATTGACAATGAGATTCCACATCTTGAAGGGGGGGTCCCTATCTTGGATCAATCTTTGGAATCTTCTTTTGCAATACCATCTGTTGCCCACCTATTCCGACTAGGTGGCAACTCCATGTACATGAAGATGTTCATAGTTATACAAATTGTACCTTGGAAAAATCTGAGGATTTTTTCACTTCTGCAGGGCAATTGCCCCTTTGTAAAACGAAATGTCCGCTCCCCTGCGTGGGAAAATTAATGTAATTATATGTGCTAGTGTGGGTCATATGATATGGATGCCACACCATGGAATTGGTTGTTAGGGAAGTCCCCTCATCGAGTGTTTTTTCCCTTTCCAATTGATCTTGTTGAGTAAATGATTTTAATTGGTTTGGTTTTTCACTCAAAATCCTCCAAAGTGGTGACGGGCATTCTAGTGGTCAAGTCCATGGGGTGGCTAAGGGTTCAAAATGTTATTCGTGACCATGCTAGACATTTGTATAGAGTCTTGCGGAGTTTCGTTATGTTGTTGTATTTTTATTTATTTTTTCGAGTTTATTGATTTCACCCCTTGGTGGTTAATTAACTCAATTTTGATGTAATAATGTAATTGCTCAAGCACTGGCATTTTGTAATAGGGGCTATGAATGCAAGGTAAATTGCTATGAAACCCCCTAAGCCACTGCTTCGAGTCCCATGTCATTCAGACAAGTGGTTGAAGAGATAGACCAATTTTGGTCAGGAGGGGTCTATCTCCCCTAGGGAATTAATTAATTTCCCTAAGGAGAAAAATTAAATTATTTGATTTTGAAGAAAAAAATCAAATAAGGCCATGGTAATTAAGTTTGGGAGGTGGCTAATCATAGTTAATTTTTATTTAAATAAACCCCGCCATGGTCAAAATAAATTTTTGAAGATTTCCCAAGTGGGGTGCTCCTCTTGTCTTAATAAAAGATAAAAATTAAAAATTAAAAATTAAAAAATTAAAGATCAAAAATTAAAAAATTAAAAAATAAAATATTAAATAGAAAAGAAAAGATTAAAAAATAAAAAGATAAAAATAAAAAATATAAGATTAAAACTTGAAAATAAAATATTAAAAGATTTAAAAATAAAAAGATAAAAATAAAAATAAAAGATTAAAAGATTTAAAAATAAAAAGATAAAAAAGTAAAAGTAAAAGATAAAATAAAATATTAAAGATTATATAAAAGATTAAAAAATTAAAGATAAAATTAAAAATTGAGTCAGAGGAGGCCCCACTTGAGTCATGGAAACCCTAGATCTAAGGGTGTAGAATGGTTGAGAGGGATGCAAAGTCAAATACCTAGATCTAGTGGTGGAGATCTAATCTAGATCTATCTCTAATCTTGGCCATTGATCTTCAAGGGGTTGGGGTTGTTCCTCAACTATATAATGGGGGTCTCACTCCCTCTTTTGACATGATCTCTCATGCTATTGTTATGCTGCCGGAATATTTCCCCACTCTTCTCTCATATTATTTTGGCTATTGTAATCTTCTTGCCCTAGTTGGGCCATTTAATCAAAGAAATTCTTTGGAGGGACATTGTGCTACATTCTACATTCTTCATGATCCATTTCTTGTGAGGTAACTTGTATCTTTTTTAGTTTTGCATATTTGTATTAGTCTAGTTAGCTCTTCACAAAGTATTTTGTGGAGAGATTAGAGAGTAAAAGTATTTTTACCCTCTTTTGTGAATGGTTTAACAATTTTTCTTCAAAGTATTTTGCAGGGATTGTTAGACATTCATCACTAGGCTTATATATTTTTACAGATCTAGATTTGTTTGCAGGTTTTCCAAGCAAAGATATCTCTCCGAGGGTTTCGTCTTTTCAAATTTTCAATTCGGCCATTTTCCTTTTTCCTTCCTGAAACTGGGTTTTATTTACTGTATAGTGAACATAACCCTTGTTTTAGAGCCCCCATCCATTATATATTAGTATAAGCTTTTAATTCTGCTGTTTATATGTCATTTTCAGCCTAGAAACATTCATTTTCAGCCACTAAAATTTCTGTTTTTCCATTTTTTTTAAAGTTCAGATTTTTCTGTAAAATTTCTGGGTTGTACACTAAATTGTTCTAACTTTCTATTTCAGTTTTTTGCAGTAATTTCCAGCAAGTAAGTTGCTGATTTTTTTGCAGGTTTTGTGCACAGAAAGAGGGGGTTATGCTGCCCTAAATTGCCCAGAAAAAACCAGCAAAAAATTTGATCCAAAAGAGGCCCTAAACTAAACTTCTCTTCTCTCTTCTATTACATTGTAAACCTCAAATGAGAAGTTCTCTTTGGGGTATTTCTCTGCTATAAATTTGTATAAGTAGTTGCTTAGAGTTAGTTTTATTTACAAGTTTTTTTTCTGTTTACCCACCTATCTTTGTGACAGACCACCATCTCTGTCACAGAGATTGAAGTGAGGTTAGTTTACTGTTTTAGCTAGTTGTATTTCCTTTCTAGTTTTATTTTCAGTTTACCCACCATCTCTGTGACAGACCACCATCTCTGTCACAGAGATTGCTGTGCGGTTAGGCATTGATTTAGCTAGTAACAGTTTCCTTCAAGTTTCAGTAATTTTTAATTTTCTGTTAAAGGAGTAACCATACAACCCACCTATCTGGTGTATCCTCTGTCCACTTGTCATCTCCCTTTAGGGACTTCAAGTTGGATATGAAAAGCAGGAGAAGTGGAGGCTTAACTTAGTTAAAACAACTTTCTTTCTCTGCTACAATCTTTCACATTCTATTTTTTCAGTCCAAGATCAAGTACCAGCACCTCCCATAAGGGATACCGCTTGGTTGATCTTGTTGATAGCTTAAAATAAACTTTGTATGCTAATCACCAAATATTAAAATTTACCCTCTAAAATTAACCAACAAAAACTTCACTATTTCCTGCTCCTCTACTCGGTTATCACCCTTCGGGGTACTCACGAGATATGACAGGGGATAGAGAAGTCTTAGTTTAATAGGCATCCATCTAGTAATTTTCCTGTTGATTAAAAACAGTGACCTAGGAGGCGACTTGAGGTAGTAGACCGTGGGGGGTCTCTAGGCGTTTTACGTCCTCCTTGTTGAGCACCAGGCCATTGGGGTTTGACCTGTGAGCTACGAGTGGGCTTTGCTCCCACTTTGTTGAGCGCAACAGCATTCCCTCTTTGACTTGAGAAATACTGGATTGGGGTAGTCACACCACCGATTCGAAAACTAAACTTCAAGAAGAAAAACATTAATAAAATCTACCTAAAATAAACCAAGAGACATTGCAAAACCGGTCCTATAACATTTGTTCATTTTAGCACACTCCCACTCCAGCATTGCACTCCAACACTTGCAATCTAGCACTTTACTTTTCAGTTTCATTTACTTTAAATTCTGCAATTGTTTATGTGGTGAACGCTTAACTTTGTTTAAACTGTAACTATTTTACTTCATTTGTTTATACTGATAAATTTAGATCATCTATATATTGCTTAAATATCTTGGTTCATTATTGTTTATAATTGTACCATTTATTTGTTTATTCATCTCATTGTTAGACAACTTAATCTGTGGATAATTAACTTAGATTTGCATCCATTGAAAGTTGCATTCTCCGACTCCATTCTTTAGGCACTGGTTATAAACAAAAGGATTGACTGTCATTTAATTATTGCATCTTGCATTGGTTTGACTATTATCTCTCAAAACCTTAGCCCAAATCTTAATAAAAGATCCCTTTAATTAATTTGTAATTAATTAATAAAACTGGAACTTAGTTTTCTTGTGGGGACTACCCCCCTTGGCTCTGTTGGGATCTTGCCTAAACGGAGGAGTTGTGGATTGTGGTGACAGTGGTCCCCAGCTCTCGCTTGCCCCCAAGGACACACATAGCAGGTTGTGACTTTCCTGTGTCTTAAAGTGTGAATTAGGCGGCAACATCTTTGGCGCCGTTGCCGGGGACAAGTCTTTTGTCCTTGGTCTTGACATTAATTAAATAATTTTAGATCTAATTCTTTAATTATTCAATTTAATTCGTTTTTAAAGTGTTAATAAAATTTTTGGAATAACCTTTAAAAAAAATTATTTTGTATTTATTATTTATTTTTCTTTCTTTTACCCATATTGGAAGTTTACTTGTTCTCCAAGTGGCGACTCCACTTCAAAATATATAGTATGGTATTCTACCTGGAGCCCTTTGGTTTGCTTGGCTTCCTCTTAGGTCCTGAAAAGGCTCTTAGAGGAAATTAAACAAACTTGCTCCCTGTATAATCTTTACAAGTCTTGGAGAAGAAGCCAATTTCTAATATGCCTTTGTGGTTTATCTAAGTAAACCAACCTGAACAATGAATAATTATTATAGACCATGTTTGCCTTCTTTTCAAGGAGACAATGTTGCAAGTGCTAAAGCCCACATCAGAAATTTCAATTTATGTATTGCAAGATGGTGTATGGCACACAACCATGAGGATGTGAAGATGAAACTCTTTGTTTTGTCCTTAGAGGAAGAGGCCATTGATTGGTTTATGGAACATGATGATAACAAGTTTAAAGACCTTACGGGAATCATTGAAGCTTTTAATGATAAATGGGGAGATAAGAGGGATCACCATTCCTTGTTAACTGCCTTGCACTCTAGCCATAAGGAAGATAATGAAACAGTGGAAGGATTTAACAAAAGATTTAATGAATTGGTTAAGAGTCTCCCTCAAGATATTAAGCCTCCTGAAAAGGCCATCTTAATTTTCTACATTCAAGCTTTTGAAGGGGAAATGAGATACCAGCTAAGGGATAAAGAGCCTACAAATGTTAGGGAGGCACAAGACAAAGCTATTAAAATAGATAAGAATATGCAAGATTCAAGGAAATCAAATGTTCTTGGGTTTTCAAAGGAAGTTAAGAAAGTTCAAAACCAAGAACCTCAAAGTGACTCCATAGATAAGCTCACCCAATTGATTAAACAAATGGAATTGAATCATGCTAATCAGATAGCTGCCATACAGGCAAACCAGACAGCATTGCATAATAAGATGGTTGCCATCGAAAAAGATAAAGGTAATAATCATAAGCCAAATGATAGATGGCAAAAGGGTCTCCCTAAAGGACCCCCTTACCAAGAACAAGAAAGACCTCCAGAGCCTATGGAAGCAAACAATTGGTTTGATGATACAGTAATCCCTTACTGTAGGGCTTGTGATGATTCACATGACGAAAGGACTTGTCCCATTTTCTTTCAGATTATAAAGAAAAAGTTAGCAGCTAGAGAAAGAATGGAACAGGTTAATATGGTTGGTCATGAATATGTGTATGACAATAATGAGGATTTATTGGATTCAGTAGAAGATAGTAAGGACATGGTTTGCATGGCTAGAAATATGGTCAAAGTAGAAGAAACATGTGACCATGAACTTACCCCTAAACAAAGTGTATTTTCAAATAATAATTTGAGTATGAATTTAGGGGTTGGATCAGTAATGTAAAGGTATCGGTTCCTGTAGCAGAGAATGTAAAGGTTCCAGCCCAAAAGGATAAGCCACCCAAGGCTTTAGTAAGGTTTCCTCAAGTCAATAAAGTGTCAGATCATTTTCAGAATGTTTTAGAAGAAAAGACAGTCGAGGCATGCCAGAATGAATCAATGTTTTTTCAGAATGTGGACAGTGTACATAGTGTAAAGGATCATGTTATTTTTGTTAGCTTCCCGGAAAATATAAAGGATGGAATCAGGATTAAGGAAGTTAACAAAATATGGCATGAGCAGTTTTTTGATAGTGTGGACTTTTGGCAAAATTTCAAAGATGTGAGGCACTATCAAAGTCACAAGAAACAAAAAAGGGTCAAACGAGCCACAAATCAGGTTTTTCTTCAAAAAGATAAATACTTAGTGTCCTAAGGGACACTCTCTGTAACATATCTCTAACCCTTTTCCCTTGCATTTCTTTAAAGTTTTGTATTATTTCATTGGTTTATTCATTATGCATATAGATCTGAATAATTGTATGTCTATTTTATTTTGTATAACAATTTCATTTATTTATTGTTTATTTATTGTTTATTTATTGGTTGAAGATTTCCCAAGTGGGGTGCTCCTCTTGTCTTAATAAAAGATAAAAATTAAGAATTAAAAATTAAAAAATTAAAGATAAAAAATTAAAAAATAAAATAGAAAATAGAAAATAAAAGATTAAAAAATAAAAAGATAAAAATAAAAAATATAAGATTAAAACTTGAAAATAAAAGATTAAAAGATTTTAAAAAAAAAAGATAAAAAGTAAAAGTAAAAGATAAATTAAAAAATAAAAAGATAAAATAAAAAATACAAGATTAAAACTTGAAAATAAAAGATTAAAAGATTTAAAAATAAAAAGATAAAGATAAAAAATAAAAAGATTAAAATAAAAATAAAAGATTAAAAGATTTAAAAATAAAAAGATAAAAAGTAAAAGTAAAAGATAAAATAAAAGATTAAAAAATTAAAGATAAAATTAAAAATTGAGTCAGAGGAGGCCCCACTTGAGTCATGGAAACCCTAGATCTAAGGGTGTAGAATGCTTGAGAGGGATGCAAAGTCAAATACCTAGATCTAGTGGTGGAGATCTAATCTAGATCTAGATTTAATCTTGGCCATTGATCTTCAAGGGGTTGGGGTTGCTTCTCAACTATATAATGGGGGTCTCACTCCCTCTTTTGACATGATCTCTCATGCTATTGTTATGCTGCCGGAATATTTCCCCACTCTTCTATCATATTCTTTTGGCTATTGTAATCTTCTTGCCCTAGTTGGGCCATTTAATCAAAGAAATTCTTTGGAGGGACATTGTGCTACATTCTACATTCTTCATGATCCATTTCTTGTGAGGTAACTTGTATCTTTTTTAGTTTTGCATATTTGTATTAGTCTAGTTAGCTCTTCACAAAGTATTTTGTGGAGAGATTAGAGAGTAAAAGTATTTTTACCCTCTTTTGTGAATGGTTTAACAATTTTTCTTCAAAGTATTTTGCAGGGATTGTTAGACATTCATCACTAGGCTTACATATTTTTGCAGATCTAGATTTGTTTGCAGGTTTTCCAAGCAAGGATATCTCTCCGAGGGTTTCGTCTTTTCAAATTTTCAATTCGGTCATTTTCCTTTTTCCTTCCTGAAACTGGGTTTTATTCACTGTATAGTGAATATAACCCTTGTTTTAGGGCCCCCATCCATTATATATTAGTATAAGCTTTTAATTCTGCTGTTTATATGTCATTTCCAGCCTAGAAACATTCATTTTCAGCCACTAAAATTTCTGTTTTCCATTTTTTTTAAAGTTCAGATTTTTCTGTAAAATTTCTAGGTTGTACACTAAATTGTTCTAATTTTCTGTTTCAGTTTTCTGCAGTAATTTCCAGCAAGTAAGTTGTTGATTTTTTTGTAGGTTTTGTGCACAGAAAGAGGGGGTTATGCTGCCCTAAATTGCCCAAAAAAAACTAGCAAAAAATTTGGTCCAAAAGAGGCCCTAAACTACACTTCTCCTCTCTCTTCTATTACATTGTAAACCCCAAATGAGAAGTTTTCTTTGGGGTATTTCTCTACTGTAAATTTGTATAAGTAGTTGCTTAGAGTTAGTTTTATTTACAAGTTTTTTTTTCTGTTTACCCACCTATCTTTGTGACAGACCACCATCTCTGTCACAGAGATTGAAGTGAGGTTAGTTTACTGTTTTAGCTAGTTGTATTTCCTTTCTAGTTTTATTTTCAGTTTACCCACTATCTCTGTGACAGACCACCATATCTGTCACAGAGATTGTTGTGCGGTTAGGCATTGATTTAGCTAGTTACAGTTTCCTTCAAGTTTCAGTAATTTTTAATTTTCTGTTAAAGGAGTAACCATACAACCCACCTATCTGGTGTATCCTCTGTCCACTTGTCATCTCCCTTTAGGGACTTCAAGTTGGATATGAAAAGCAGGAGAAGTAGGGGCTTAGCTTAGTTAAAACAACTTTCTTTCTCTGCTACAATCTTTCACATTCTATTTTTTCAGTCCAAGATCAAGTACCAGCACCTCCCATAAGGGATACCGCTTGGTTGATCTTGTTGATAGCTTAAAATAAACTTTGTATGCTAATCACCAAATATTAAAATTTACCCTCTAAAATTAACCAACAAAAACTTCACTATTTCCTGCTCCTCTACTTGGTTATCACCCTTCGAGGTACTCACGAGATACGACAGGGGATAGAGAAGTCTTAGTTTAATAGGCATCCATTTAGTAATTTTCCTGTTGATTAAAAACAGTGACCTCGGAGGCGACTTGAGGTAGTAGACCGTGGGGGGTCTCTAGGCGTTTTACGTCCTCCTTGTTGAGCACCAGGCCATTGGGGTTTGACCTGTGAGGTACGGGTGGGCTTTGCTCCCACTTTGTTGAGCGCAACAACATTCCCTCTTTGACTTGAGAAATACTGGATTGGGGTAGTCACACCACCGATTCGAAAACTAAACTTCAAGAAGAAAAACATTAATAAAATCTACCTAAAATAAACCAAGAGACATTACAAAACCGGTCCTATAACATTTGTTCATTTTAGCACACTCCCACTCCAGCATTGCACTGCAACACTTGCAATCCAGCACTTTACTTTTCAGTTTCATTTACTTTAAATTCTGCAATTGTTTATGTGGTGAACGCTTAACTTTGTTTAAACTGTAACTATTTTACTTCATTTGTTTATACTGATAAATTTAGATCATCTGTATATTGCTTAAATATCTTGGTTCATTATTGTTTATAATTGTACCATTTATTTGTTTATTCATCTCATTGTTAGACAACTTAATCTGTGGATAATTAACTTAGATTTGCATCCATTGAAAGTTGCATTCTCTGACTCCATTCTTTAGGCACTGGTTATAAACAAAAGGATTGACTGTCATTTAATTATTGCATCTTGCATTGGTTTGACTGTCATCTCTCAAAACCTTAGCCCAAATCTTAATAAAAGATCCCTTTAATTAATTTGTAATTAATTAATAAAACTGGAACTTAGTTTTCCTGTAGGGACTACCCCCCTTGGCTCTATTGGGATCTTGCCTAAACGGAGGAGTTGTGGACTGTGGTGACAGTGGTCCCCAGCTCTCGCTTGCCCCCAAGGACACACATAGCAGGTTGTGACTTTCCTGTGTCTTAAAGTGTGAATTAGGCGGCAACACCATCTTCCCCTCATGAAGAAGTTCATGCCACTTCACTAGAACAGGAGGTTCAATTAGTGATGTGATTGAGAGGATTGGAAGACTGAATCTTTAAGAGAATGAAGCACCACCAACCAAGCAACTTGGACCCTCACAGAAAATTCCAAAGTGTGTCACAAAGCCACTTGAAAGTGTTCATCCTGATGAAGTCGAAAAGATAGGAACCAAAAGTTCGACACGACAAGAAGATGGAGATACAGATAATTCAAATTTAGGTGATGTAAAAGATATGGATGTTTTGTATGATTGTAAACTTAGTTTATCTACTAACCTTAAACCAACTTCCTTTGAAGAAATTGTTGCTCATGATGAGTGGAAAGAAGCCATGCGAAATGAATATGATGTTCTCATCAAGAATGGGACATGGAAGTTGATGGACCATCCATTTGGAACCAAACTAATTGGTTGCAAGTGAGTATTAAAGAACAAGTTCAAATCAAATGGCTCACTTGAAAAACATAAGGTGAGGCTTTTGAAAAAAGGTTTTGCACAAAATGAAGGCATTGACTATGAGGAGACTTTCTCCCCCACAACAAAAAAGGATATCATCCACGCTCTATCGTCTTTGGCTACACAAAATGGGTAGAAATTTCATTAAAAGGATGTAAAGATTGCTTTCTTGAATAGAGACTTGAAAGCGGATGTCTTCATGTCTCAACAAGAAGGATTTGTTGTAAAGGAACTAGAATAGAAAGTATGCAAACTCATCAAGTCATTGTATGGCCTAAAACAAGTGCATCATGCATGGTATTAAAAGCTAACTGAGCATCTTCTAATATTAAATTTCAAACACTTTGATCTTGATGATGGAACAATGTTTGTAAAAAAAATGGAAGATTTTTTGTATATCTTGTGGTCCATGTAGATGATTTTTTGATGACAAAGAACAATGAAAGCTACATTACATACATAAAGAAACAAATGAAGAAATAATTTGAGGTCATAGATTTGGGCTTGTTATCACAGATTTTGTAGATGCCCTGTGAGATGATCCTATTCAGGACCGCAGAGGATAGGAAACTAAAATTGTGACCTATGATATCTAGGACTTCTGAAAGAACTCGAATGTCACACCAGTCGAGGATATCGACACTTTGGACCCAATGAAACACTAAGGCTAGAGGGCATCCCTATGACCAAGAAACCCTAAAATTAAGGATATTGAACAGATTGGTGAGGGAAACTTGGTTGAATCTCTTAGTTAGATGGTTAATTAGAGTTTAGAATGAAAACCGAGAGATTCGGAGCATCCAAGTGAAAAGCCCCAATTTTGCCCTAGGGTTTATGCAGGAAAAATGGGATCTAGGGCAAAATGGTGAAATTAAGTAAAATTGGATACTCAGATTGGTTTTTGGGTGCAAGATTAGGCAAATGGAAATGAAACCAAAAATACCCAATTTGCGGTTTATGAAAATGACCACTTTCCCCAAAGGGAGCGTTTTCCCCTAGTAGTCGGCTAGTGCTTTGAATGGGCAAATGGAGTCCGATTAAGCCGAAAATTTAGATCTAGGGGTTTTATGTTAAATCGAAAGTGGGTTTTTAATTTTATATCTCACCGCAAGCTAGAACCTATGGATCTACAAAACGAGGGTTTTAATGTGATATAATGATGAGTAATGCATGTGCAGAAAATAAAAGAAGAGAAACTTACTTGCGAGACGTACCTGGAACTCATAGATGGATTGAGAAATGATGAAGAATGCCATTCTACCGTCAAAATGAACCTTCCCGAATAAGATCTTGTTGTTGTTATGCCACATTCAGTCACCCTAGCGCCCCCTTCAACCTGTCGAATCAGAGAAAATCAACCGAACAGACAAACGAATGAGTTCTGCAGAATAGGGAAATGAAAAGGAAATAAAAAATAATTAAGAAAAAGATACTCCTTGAATCAAACACCCCGGAGCCGAGATGAAGGTGAGATGCCCCACAAAACGCCCTCTCTCTCCTAGTGCACCTCCTTTTCCTGCAGATAAAATGGGCAAAGAAAAATGCAAGATATATCCCGAATGAAGCTCAGTATGGAAGAGTAACAATGCCAGTCATCAGATCATCAAAACATCCACAAGATACACAGGAGAGTAATCCCAAACAAAAATCTCTTTATGAAAATTCCGGTGCCAGAGCTCATGAATTACAATGGGGGGGTCACCTCTCTTAAATAGTTTGAGAGAGACATAAACCCTAACTCAGTTTATCATCCAACGGTTGAGATTATAACATCATCAACGGTGGAGATCAAAATATATCAATCAATACATGGATCAAGTGACTAAGTCAAAGAGGGGGCGCACTTTGCTCAAGGACGCCCCTCTAAAGTGAAATGTCACAACATAACATAAGATATGACACGATACATCATAAGAGGAGTTCACTAGGGGCTTAATTCACCCTAAGCCCCTTTACAACTTCATATATAAGATATAACCATGAAATACATCAATAGCCAATTAGAGGGGGCACCCCTTGGGGGGCTTTCCTAACTGGCTGAGCCATAGATAAATAATCTAGACATCTGCTGACTAAAAACTGTTGGAGGACTGTCTGGTATGCCGAGAAACATCATCTGTCAAAGTTCCAAGCCATATCCTTGACCCAGGAAGCCAAATCGATTTTCTCAGTGAATTTCTAGTTCATTTTTTGTTGGTACAATCTTTGGAAACTGATAAATCCATCATAACTCACTCCATGATGCAAACTGGGGCAAACTGACTGCTCTAGATGATCTAGAGACATAGAAGAATGGTATAAGTGACTACTCATACCCCCTGGAACACTGCTCTACTCTAGGAGAACCAAACAAACTGCCATCTGGAATAAAAACAGATCATTTGGCAAATAATTAAGTGATAATAATCACTTTTCTGGAGAACCAAGGCCAAACTCTAAAAACTGAAGCTGCAGTATTGGTCCTGGGCATGTTTCGAACAAATATGGACGATGTTATATTTTTGAGTCACTGCCTTGGGAAACGTGATTGACTTGGTCAACTAGTTTGACCAAGTCAAAGTACCCAAAATCAACATGAGATATTGTACTAGTATGATCCTGCCCTATTCCAAGGTAAGACATGCTCCAATGATGTATATCAAAATCCAACTTGAGTTAGTTATTCATAATCATGGTGACCAACAATAATAATAATAAATTATACCTTTGCTTCTGAAAAATATTAGTCTTCTGGAAATCTACTTGCTCATTCCATACTTACAAAGTGTAATCAATGTTCTATAGATGGATGATGATGGAAGAACCAGGCTAAGGCAAATGGAAAATGACTTTGACTGACTTTGACTCAGTGATCTATTCGACTGATAACCAATATACTCTACCAAGGTGACATATGCATGACAAATAGAAATAGGGGATGGAGGTGCCTCACAGATGGGTGAAGTACTTGGGTATGCTTCCCTCAGACTCTAGCAAGTTTTCCTTTGAAACTTTATTGCAAATATAGGTCAACCTTCAAAGGCAGGTGCCCTGGAAGCCTTCTGGGCTCCAAACTGACAAAGACCTAGTCTTTCTAGACTAGTCTCACCCTGTGGCCCTATGGGGACCATTGAGCCGAACACTATACAAAGAGTGAGTGCTCATCCATTGACCATCGATCTTTTCAATAATTTTCACAATTCATAAGACAGTAGCCAACCTATAAGAGCAGGTGCCCTGGAAAGCCTTCTGGGATTCCAGTAAATGACTAAGGCCTAGACCCACTGCCAGGGAGCAGTCCATAGCCCCGATGGGTTTGCCTCTCCCTGGAGCCCCTATGGAGGGCAAATTGAGCCTTACACTATACAAGGAATGAGTGCTCAACCTCTTGGCCACTGACTACCTTTTTCAATATTTTATACTTTTGCATCCTTTAGTGTTTAGCAACACTATTATGGTGGAACACTTATTTTGAGGACTTAGGGAGACAACCCTGTGAACCCAGCCACACTAGCCAAGACACATACTTCATAGCCCGAGACACATAACAACACGGAGTCTATCATACATAGTGGTCAGAATGGGGAAAGGCTCTTCAATCTCACAAGTTTCCATCAGTCTGAGTCATGAGATAAAACAAAAATGAATGAAATGGATGGACGGGAACAGATGACATGGAACAACCTAGCACTAAGGTTTACACTTTGTTTGAGCATGGCATGGGCAACAGTCTTCACATTGAATTCTTCGATGAATCATAACATAGGTTAGAGCAATACACAGGTCACCATAATCATCCTAACATGACAAGCATAGGTTTTTAAGATACATCACAAAGCAAAACTAAACCAAGGAAATATACCTGATCTCACCATGTATACCTGTCTCCAACTGATAAGCCCCTCTATAACTGTGTGTACCAACTCCTGGTCTACTGCTCTGCTCTAATGAACTAGATCATCACCAAAATCATCTCAATGGGCTTCTGAGTCTCAGTCCTGGCAAGGAAAATATCAAGAACAAGGCTCTGAAGTGAAATGAAGCTGTAAAGATCCATGCTGATACCCCATGTAAAAGTAGCCCGGAATAGAAAAAGAGACAAGTCCGCATGTTGCATCAATGGAAGCTTGGCTGAAAATGTATATGTGATAACATGGCTATCTTCAATACTATTTGGGAATTGAAGTGACCCAAAATCCAAAGTACATATTTATCTCCCATAAGAAGTACATTGGAGAATTGCTAAACAAGTTTGGCATGACAAAGTATAATCCTCTCTCTACTTAATGGAACAAAACTTGAAGCTCACATCAAAAGAAGGGAATGAATTTCTGGATGCAACCAAGTACAGACTGCTTGTGAGGAGTCTTATCTAACTTACTACCACCAGACCAAATATTTCATTTGTTGTTGGGATCCTTTCTAGGTTCATGCAAAAACCTTGTGAAGGACATTGGTCTCCTACAAAAAAAATTCTAAAATACTTGAAGGGGACTCAAGATTTTGGACTCAAATATTCTAAGGTGGATGACTTCAAATTGATTGGATATTCTAATGAAGACTTTGACAAAGACAAAGAGAATGGAGCGTCTCCTTCAAGCTACGTCATGGATCTTGGATCAGTAGTTGTCTCTAGGAGATCACACAAACAGTCTATTCCAGCAAATTCCACAACACAGGAAGATTATATGGCTGCAGTAGAAGAAACAAAGAATATTGTGTGGCTCGAGAAAATACTTGAATATTTGTAGGAGAAACAGGTGAATTCCACACTTCTATTGATTGGCAATACTTCTACAATCAAGTGGGCCAAGAATCCCAAATTCCATGATCGAACTAAGCACATCAACACAAAGTATCA
Organism: Pseudotsuga menziesii; assembly: GCA_001517045.1. Classification (NCBI taxonomy): domain Eukaryota; kingdom Viridiplantae; phylum Streptophyta; class Pinopsida; order Pinales; family Pinaceae; genus Pseudotsuga; species Pseudotsuga menziesii. The sequence continues at coordinate 816,620 of LPNX010587584.1, forward strand.
TTTGATTTAATATCATGCAGAGGCCAAGACAATTCATTCAAGACATTCTTCCACAAATAAGCAAATTGCAGAGATCTTCACCAAAGCGCTTGGAAGAGAAAAACTTGAAAAATTCAGAAAGATGCTTGGACTCATGAACACCCCTTTGGATTAAGGGGGGGAAGTTCGATATCTAATCCCATGGGATCGAGGTATAATGTAAACACTATAAAATATAATATCAGTTTTCAATTATCAAACAATGAACTAAAGGGTCACGTATCCTCTTAGAGTCTGAAACCCAAGAGTCACCCTTGAATGTATAAAGCAATGATTTGCATTAATGAAATCCATTCAGCATGGAGTTATTTCCATAACCATTGTAAGCATTTCATTTAATATAGTGTTGATACATTATACATTCTTTAACAGATCCATTGATTAGACTTGAGCACATATTTGTTACTGTTATATCTTTCATGGTGTTTAAGCTTATTTTACTAGGTGTAAGTTACTTCTCTAGTTACATTATTATATTGTACTTAGTTAGTCTAGGCAACTCTAATTGATATGTATTCCAATCTAGACTTTAATACAGATAAATCATCGATTCATTTGGGTTACCCCCCTAAGTTTTGGATTAAATAGTTAGGACTTAAGTGAGAGGTTGTGTGTGTTGAGGTGACAATGACACCCGGGTTTCGTTGCCATCTAGGTTGTGCTAGTGGGATGCGACTTTTCCAACTCACGTATAGCTTGGGAAGTAACACACCTCACATTGTAACAATCTGCTTTCCTAATGAAATGGCACAGATGTTGATTATAAGAAATAAAAGCAAATGCACCACATACCTCAACATCCTTTGTCTGTCTTAAAAAATATATGAATGGTTAAACACAAATTTGAGTATGATTGACATGAAATGAATTTTACACAAATGTGAAACTAGTGTAACAACACATCAAATATCATTATAATTGACTGGATCATCTCCATAACTTTTGTAATCTTTTTCTTATACAAGAGAAGGTGAGAGAGGTTCTCTTGCAAAGGAATTATTGGTATGGAATGACACATTGATTTCTTTTCTTTTCAAGTGCTTTGTCATGTAACATGCAATGTAATTGTATATGATCTAGACAGACTACATAATTAGAACCATCTAAAGAAGTTAGAAATATTTTTCATGTGATTCATCTTACAATTTCTATGCAAAGTGGCCCTTTCAAACGTCCTTTAGTATCCAAATTTTCCTCAACCAGGCTCTCTTTATTGATCTCCGTGCAACTACCTCTTCGCATGTGGTTCTACAACCGTTGTTAAAATGTATAAGCTTTAAAAAAATAGGAAAAAAATGTCAAAAGCAGTTCCTTGTATATACAAATATTTATCTAAGCCTAACTTCTAAGTTGCATAAAAACATGTTTGATATTAAAGTTTTAATTTCAGAAATAAAATAATCATCTCATAAAGCACTGTAAAGTACCTTCAGATGATGCCACCGTTCTTCAGCACCTTCTGACTTCAGACCAAGAGTTTGTCCACTTTTGAGCCTAGAATCTGTATATCTGTCCCTGTTGCCAACTTCAAGGGGTTTGCAAGTTTTCTTCATCTTATTTTCAGTCAATTTTGACTTATTTTTACCATATCGCACTTCATCTGAGCTGCTGCCACCCCATCTGTACATAACATACCTTCTCAACTTCACATTGGAGGCAAATTAACCGTCAGATTTTCACAAAACATTGATTGATTTCTTCTATAAATATACTACTTGCCAATTACATTTATAACATTTACATACAATAAAAGCAATAAATTCCAAGAACACAACCATCCTCACTATTGTGCACTTCATCCAAAAATGTGCATCTGAAATCAAAAGCAACAAGTACATATAGAAATTGTAAAAGGTGAATACTTTATCCCAGTGTTGTCGAGCACGCCGGCGGGCTTCAAGCTTCTGTAAAAAGCCATCCTCATACCGAAACCGCATAATCCTATATTCAAACTGGGTACACCAGAAATTGTTATTCATATAAGTACCAAAATGCAAGGCATAAAACACCTAGGAGGAGAAAATGATATATTTCTAAAACAGGAAGAGTTTCCATAATGATCAGATTATGGATATAAAAAGAATGGGATTATAATATTTCCAAAGGAGACATAAGAAAACAAACATAAAACTTTTAAAACAGAGAACAGATGGCAAACTAAACTTTGCATATTACACTTTGGGCAACTTCATAGAAACACATCGCTAATGTTAGCTTTTATAAATGATTTAATCATATTCTATATTTCAAATTTTTAAATGAAGATTACCTACTCCAGTAAATTATTATCAACTCTATCAAGTTCAAGGTCATCATATGCTGACATCAGTGGACTCATGGCAATGCACAGAATCTGTAGAAAGTCCCCAGGACCCCATGTATAGATGATGATGTTGACAAATCCAAAATTGTGTATATCAAACCTTTTACCCTTTGTAAAGGGAAAAGTGATTTTCAGGTCATGTCTCTGATCTGCAATTAAATTATCTTTTTTATTTCCTTCTCTTTTATGTTTTATTCTTTAAAAGATCAAGTGCTTTTACAGTTGAATTTTTTCTTCTTCATGTCACTAGAATGCAGGCCTGACCACCTGAAATCCCTAAAATACTTCTGGAAACAGCCCATTCAAAACATGAAAGGAAATGGCTTAGCAACGAAGAGGAAACACTTCCCAGCTTCAAAATGAACATATTCATTTTTTCTACTAAAAAAACTGTTAGTTGTTTGGGTTACTTTGAAAGTGTTTACACCATGTTTGGTGTGGATCATGCGATTTGGGGTGCATGGTGTATGTACAATGTTCAGCCCCTGGATGGTCTGAGATGGATTGGCGCATGGAAGAGGGTCCATGACATACTTGCACAGTTGAGATAGCTTGCTCAATGATTGCTTGACCTCAAATGGTTGCTAACTTTGTATTCTTGCCTTAGGCATTTGAATTCTCTTGATAGGTTGGTGAACGGGTTTCATTGTGGCCACATGGAGAATTCACCTGGTTTAAGGATGCCCTACTTGGGAGGAGGAGCATTGTACATCCCAGTCGAAAGCACGGATCTCTAGATGGCATGGGGTTCCATAGATACCTGTTTAGAGGCTTGGACTTAGGTCGAGGACACCTAGGCTGCGATGGTGTTCTTCCAGGAAGCAGCTAACCCGACAGAGTACATTGCTTAGGAGGATCATGGAGGCTTGTGATAGAGGAATGTGGACATGCCTTGTGTAGTTACGTCATTTGAACCCTTATTGTGTACAACATCACCTTGGAACATTACATGTGTACTTTGGAGTTGAGCACTTCACTTGTGATGGCCTACATGAGCTTATTGTAAGGGCTTGGACCTGCATTGTATTGTTGTCCTTCTCATATATATAGAGGAATGAGAGAGTCCTTGTCATATATTATCATCATAATTGTATCTCTTCTTTATACTTGTCTTCTTGGAGAGATTCGCTAGGGTTCATGAGATTCATGAGTAAACCCTACTAGAAGCTATTGAAGGGAAAGAGGACATCCTGAATGAGCACATCCATGATGGCAATGGGTGCCTTATCCACTAGGTCTTGATTTATATCCTTCTTTTCATCGACGATATGGTTCTTTTGGCCTCATCTCTAGAGGAGTTGCAAAGATGGATGCCTTATCCCTCTTTTGTGACCTTTGTTAGTTGATGGTCAACCTGGGGGAAATGAGGGAATGATCTTCAATGGGTTGAGGTAGCCCTGTGATGCAGGAGCATCCTGCTCTCCATTTCAAATTCCAAGCTCAATGTTGGATCAGGCCTAGAAAGGGTCTTCAAAGTCTGAATTGATGGTCTTCGAATCATCACATTGTAAATAACCTATGTTTATTTGATTCTAGATGATGGTGAGTCAGTTGAGTGAGTCACTAGGTGGATGATGAGTCAATATATGAATCATGTACCAAATCCGTCGATTAGGGCAGCGAGTCATAGGATAAGATTTAAGGTTTATTGTAATCAGGATTTGACATTTGTTAGCAGATTATGTGGATATGAACCAGAATGGTTCATGAATCTTGTTGTGTATATATGTAAGCCTACGAGGCATAGTAGAGAGGGGAGGGAAGAGACAGGGAAAAAGAGAGATACAGAGGATAGATAGAGGTCAGTAGGGCCTGTAGGAGTCATGGAAGGCCAATTAAAGATATATCAGACCTTAGGAGATCAGAACACGGGTTCTGAGACAAATTGAATGTATAATTTCCTGATGTAAATGAAGAAAAAGCATATTCGACATATCTTTGTATGTGTGAATGAATTCAGTCTAAATGTATACATTTGTGAACTAAATGTTTGGATAGATTCTCTGTCCATATGTGAAAATCCTATATATGAATTCAGGGTTTCTGAAAGCGGGAGAAGCAGAGATCGATGGATCGATGTTCTAATCCATCGAAGGAGTTAGATGAATGATCCTTTGAGGATTTTATAAATGAATGTGTGCATGTATCAACCCTGTTGCAGGTCAAGCAGCGAAGTTGATCATTGAAGGATCGAGGAAGATGGAAATTGAATCCTGTGCATGGCTTGATTGATTGAAGAAAATCGATTCCGCAGATGTGTAAGTAAAATCTTAACTAGTCGCCTTGAGAAAGATCGAACACTGGGGAATGATATTAGAAGAAGATCAATGGTCTGGATCAAATTCCCTAAAGATAAAGATGAGATTCGCATATGATCTCAGATCAACAGTGAGGAAGGAAGCCACATAAAATCAACAGTTGTAAAGAGTTGTAGAAAAGGAATTACGGGAGGGAAATTGCGGAAGTTTAACTTTTGGAAAAGTTGGATCTGCAATCCGATTGCGGAAAGAAGTGTTGCGGCTGCATAATTGCAGAAGTCAAATTTGGAAATTGGGAATTTTCACAATCCGCAAATGCGGAAACAGAGTTGCGGAAACTCTGTTGCGGAAAGAGAGATTTGCGGAAACCTATTTGCGGAATTGAACCTGAGGAAGTAGAGCTGCGCAATAGAGTTGCGGGAGAAGAAATATTTGGACAAGAAGCCAAATTTAGAGTTTGCTAAATGTAGAGCAAGCTAAATCCTGTGGAAAGCGGATGGGATATGGTTGTTTGGGGTTCCCGTCTGCAACAGTTTGGTATCAGAGCAGAAAAATGATTCTGCGTAAGAGGTAAATAAATTTCTGATTTCAATTCATTTTGAAGGTAAAGACTAACGATTGTATTGAGAGGGTTAGTCAAGTGAGAGTATTCAGAATTTAATGCAGATAGAGGATGTGTGGTTAAATTTGATGATTAGCCACAGGAGAATACATAAGAAATCCTTTGGAAGGATATAATTTGACAGGTATATGTAAATTTTCCTTTAATATTCAACTAGGGCTAAACAGTGCATGCAAAATACCAACTGATAACCACACATGAATATCTTTTACAGTATGCAGCGGAATATAAAACTGAGAAATAAATCACATCCCAATATTGACACTATTAATTTGGGAATGGAAACCCTCGAAAAAACCCAAGATGGGAAAACCGATGCAGCAGTTAGATATAGATTTTATTATGAGAAAATATGGAACTTTTACAATCACTGCAAATTCACCCAAACCTGGCGAATGCAGTCCCTGATAGAATCACTAGGAAAATCCCAGCTAAACCTCAACACCCTCTTGTGTGAGTGTACGGCCCAGCCGTATGAAGCTCGATGATCCTGATGCTCGCTCCTCTGTCTTCTCGGCTAAATCCTCTGTCTAAATTTCTCTCCTTGTTTGTATCTTGTCTCTGTCGGAATACAAGTGTGTTCTCTCCACCAATTGATCTCTCTTTTATAACTTTAGGTAAAGCAAAAACCTAATTTCACTTTCACTTTAACTAGTGGTAAAGCAAAAACCCTAATTTCACTTTCACTTTAACTAGTGGTTCACTATAGTTAATTTAGATCACTTTAATTTATTTTCCAAAGTAAACTGAGGAAAAATAAATTAAATACAATTGGTTTCCTATTTTAAGTCTGCTGCATGCAAGAACACATGCATGAAGGAAGACCTTCCTTGTTGCTACTAGTTTAACACTCCCTCTCAACGAGGAAGGGATTCGGTAGCAACCCCAACTTATCCCTGAACTTCACAAAACTCTGTCTACAAAGTGCCTTGGTGAAAATGTCCGCCACCTGCTCATTTGTGTAATATCCCCGATCCAGGATGATCACAAAATCTATGAATTTGTCAACCTTAATCAATTTTACATTGATTTATAACTTTCACCAGCAACATATATTCTCATAGACATTTCATCAAACACTTTAGACACATTCCATAACACATCACAATGGCGAGATAATATTGGCACCTTTATTATGACCAGCAATGAGTAAACAGTACAATAATTATGGCTATGATATCAGCTACCAAGATACAGTCAACAAGAACCTGAAAGGTAATGCCAACCTGGATGATGAAGCTCCAATGAAGACCCTGAATGGATCCTCCCCCTTTGTCCAGCTAGGGTGGATCCGTCATACCACCGAAACTAGACGAATGGATGGATGGAGTTTGCCAACCCCAAACGAAAACTCTAGGCTAACCCTTAGATGGTCTCAAGAACAAATCTCCAAATATTCAAGCATGCCTTTTCCCTTTGCCTCCACCTCCTTTTATCCTTGGAAAGTCTCCAATACCATGGATAAATACCATGGGCCAATAAAAACCATGTTCTATTATCTACTTGTTGCCCATACCAAATAAAAATACTATAGAACAGCAGAAACCATGCACTGGGTAATTATTACTTCCCCTTAGCCAATAATTATTTTCTCCTTATTTTTCACCATTAATAATTTTCTAAATGCTTCTTAAGTGACCTTGGTCTATTTTCCTTAGGCCAAAATTGGGGACATGACAGTCCTCCCTTCCCAAATATGCTTGTCCTCAAGCAATGAAGAAACCATACCATCACATCATCAATCTTCCACCATCAACCATGCACTTAATGTGAAGACTAATGATACCAGGATCCCAAATGATCCTCAGAAATGCAAGGTGCAATATATATTCTCCTATGCAATGCAGTAGAGGCACATGGAAGTCATCATGACACCCTGTAAGAAAACATAAGTCCATCCAAAAGCATGTAGGAAACCATAACAAACTGCTGCAAAGATGAACCCATGGAGAAGAGACGAGGTGTGCTTCCTCAAGCCAACCAA
>LPNX010587584.1:837509-871118 GCA_001517045.1 Pseudotsuga menziesii
GGAGGGAGGCGCTAAAGTAAAGAGGGCCCACGTTTTAATGGAGGGGGCCCACGCCAAATTGGAGGAAGCGCTACCTATATGGAGGCACCACGCTAAAAATAGAGGTGCGCTATGCATAAAGGATGGGCGCTACCAAACTTTAGAGGGCGCTAACATACTTTTAGAGAGGCGTCATATTTAGTGAAGGGCGGCCAAGTTAAAGAGGGTGCTAAAGCATTTTAGTGGGGCGCCAACAAGTTAGAGGAGCGCTAAAGCTATTTTAGAAGGGCGCTAGCCACATGAAGGCGCCACCAATTTTAGAGGACATCCACCATACTTAGAGGGGGGCGCCTATGCTATTGGGCCCACTCTATTTCTATTTTTATTTTAAACCTAAAGGCAAGATCTAGGGTGAGTTTTAAATAAAAAACCTAGATCTAAAGGTAAATATTACTTGGACATGGGTTAAACATTATGGCCTTTGATTAAAAATTAATCTAAGGGTGGAGATTAATTGAGAAGAATGGAAAGCCAAATACCTAGATCTAGTGGTGGAGCTTAAACCCTAGATCTAGATCTAATCTCAACCATTTATCTTCAAGGGGTTGGGGTTTGCCTCAACTATTTAATGAGGGTCTCATTCCCTCATTAAACATGATCATATATGCTATTGTTATGCTGCCGGAAATTTCTTACTCTCATATTTTCTCACTACACTTTGTATTGGAAGCTTTGCCCTAGTTGGGCCATTTAATAAAAATTTCTTTGGAGGGACACTATGCTGCAAATTCTTTCATGATCCACTGCTCTTGAGGTAACTTGTATATTTTTCTAGTTTTGCATTATTGTACTAGTCTAGTTAGCTCTCCACAAAGTATTTTGTGGAGAGATTACAGAGTAAAAGTGCTTTTGCTTTCTTTTGTGAATGATCTAACATTGTCTTTCAAAGTATTTTGCAGGAAGTGTTAGATATTCTCCACTAGCCTTACGATAGTTTGCAGATCTAGACTTTTTGCAGGTTGACCAATCAAGGAGACCTCTCCAAGGGCTTCATTCCGGCATATTTTAAATTCGGCCATCTACTTTCAGCCTACCTAAAAAGGGGTTTTATTCACTGTATAGTGAATATAACCCTTGTTTTAGGGCCCCAACCTATTATATATTAGTAAGGGCTTATATTTCTGCTGTTTAAACACTGTTTAGGTGGCTGGAAACTCACTTTCCACCCCTTTAAATCTCTTATTTCTGCAATATTTCACATTCAGATTTTTTATGTAAATTTGTAAATTTTTGTACTAATGTTTTAACAACAAATTTTTAGTGTTTTCTGTGATTTCCAGCGAAGAATAGTTTGCTGGTTTATGACAGGTTATGCATGAGTGAAGGATATTTGATGCCCGAATAGGCCCAGGATCTCTTCAAACTTCAACCGTTTCAAAAGGGGTTCAAACCCTCAACCCTCTCTTTCATATTTTCCTGATTTATTGTAAACCCCAACGAGAGTCTCTTGCGGTATTCTGTAAAGTTTTATAATCTTTTGTAATCCATAAGTAGATAAATTAGGAAGTAGGATAATATTTGTTTCAAGTTCTGTTTATGCAAATTTCATTTTTGTTTAAAAGTAATCATACAACCCATTAAACCTGTGTATCCTCTATCCGCTTGTCATCTCCCTTTAGGGACTTCAAGTCGGATATGAAAAATAGGGGAAGTGGGGGCTTAGGTAATTAAGATAACTTTTTTTTCTTGTACCACAATCAAACATTTTATTTTACAAGTCCAAGATCAAATACCGGCACCTCCCATAAGGGATACAGCTTGGTTGATCTTGTTGATCGCTTTAAAATAAACCTTGCATGTTACTCACCCAGATAAAACTTAATCTTAAAACTTACCAACAACAACTTCCCACATCCTGCTCCTCTACTCGGTTATCACCCTCCGGGGTACTCCGAGATACGACCAGGGGACAGGGAAGTCTTAGTTTAATAGGCATCCATCGAGCCATTTTTCTGTCAACTAAAAACAATGACCTAAGGAAGCTAGAAGGGGTAGCAGACCGTGGGTGGTCTCTAGGCGCTTCGACGTCCTCCTTGTTGAGCACCGGGGCATTGGGGATTGACCTGTGAGCTACGGGTGGGCTTTGTTCCCACCTTGTTGAGCGCAACAGCATTCCTTCTTTGACTGGAGAAGTTCTAGATCGGGGTAGTCACACCACCGATTCTAAAACTTAATCCAAGAAGAAAAACTTTAATAAAATCAACTAAAATAAACCAAGAGACATTTCAAAACCGGTTCTACAACATTCTCCTATTTCAAGCACTCTTTCACTACAACATTGCACTACAATTTTTACTTCCAGCACTTTACGTTTCAGTTACATTTATTTTCATTTTTGCAATCGTTATGTGGTGAATGCTTATTTGCTTAAAGTCTCTCCATTATTTAATTTACGGTTGGTTCAATAATCTTCATTCATAACAATTTCTGCCATTTTGTAAATCTATTTCATTGTCCATACATTTGTTTTATATCATTACTGTTTATAATTATATTGTTTATTCATATGTTTCATTATTAAACACCGAAGCTATAGTTTAATCGCAGATTAAAATCTCAAATTTTATTTGTAAAGTTCATAAAGACACAATCTATCTTTAGACTCCATTGTAATAGGCATTGGTCTTGTTTATATAAGGTCTTAGCCTCTTTTTTTTTAAACGATCCCTTTAATTAATCAGTGATTAATTAATAAACCTGGAACTTAGTTTTCCCATAGGGACCACCCCCCTTGGCTCTGTTGGGATCTTGCCTAAATGGAAGAGTTGTGGACTGTGGTGACAGTGGTCCCCAGCTCTCACTTGCCCCCAAGGACACACATAGCAGGTTGTGACTTTCCTGCATTTTAAAGTGTGAATTAGGCGGCAACACAACTGCTTTAACTCGTTGAGTTTTCAAATCTGATTTAATGTGACTGAGATTTGACAAACATTCCAGCCCATACACTATAATTATTCCCAACAGAAAATGCAGAGGATGTCTGATATTAAATAATTTTCTGACCTGTTACAACCGCCAAGCTTGCATTGTAAGGTGACCTTCGATCTGACTGCCTGGGAACTCCTACAGTTATCAACGATGGATAGGCTATCCAACAAGGGAAGGGAAGTCTTCTCAACACGCTGTATGCCCAATATATGATTACCCCAACAACATTCAGACTCCTCTTCTTTCTACTGTAGCGACACCCTCTTTATCCTGTAGCTTAAATAGAGATGGCTGTCTTTTTCTAGTGATCATGTTTGACTGGTTTTGCAGTTGGTATCTGTAATGTTCCCGACTTCTTCCTGCAGCAACAGATTTATGCTTCTCACGCTGACCAGAGTATTGAATTTGTGAGCAAGTAATAGGACTAACGCCTTATAACCCTTTTGCAACTCTTGAAGGTTGAGTGGTCTCTAACTTCTTTGACATTGTTAATGATGACTTTCGTCAAACACTTGGTGTGAACACTGCTGTAATGTGCAATTTTCCTTAGCTTGAAGTGTTTTAAGATTCAAATCGGAAGTTTTCCCCACTCCAATCTGTAGCTTGATTGCAGAAGTAAAATGGAGACACCAGTCAATACAAGTGCTTCCCCAAAGAATGCAAACAGTGATGTTATTCTTCTTGTAGATGCCACTATCTTGCAAATGGAAAACGAACTGTAGAATGTCCCGAATGATGCCAAATATCCTTCGACAGCTGCTACGAACTCTACAATGGATACGACATTCTTATGAAAGACCACAACCATGACCTCTAGAGTCCTTCCCACTAGACCATGACCCTTTAGACAATCTCAATATTCTCCTCAGGGCTGCTGCAGCTTCTCCTTAGGGTTACGGTCCTCTTCCCCTGCTACACGAGTTCCATTCATGGCTTTCTCTTCAGTTCTGCGTCTCTCTTTCCCGGTGGCGGACTCCCTTTTTTGTTGTCGAGACTCCCCTCAAGGACGTGACCTTCTTATGCTGTGCGGACACGAATTCTTTTCTGGTTTCTCTGCACACTCGTGGCCACCTCTAGGGCTCACGATACTCTCCAGAGAGCGTCCCTTCCTCCAACTATCGGCTCATCCACACAAGGAACACGACTTTTCTCATGTGCACAGTACCCTTTCGCTTACCCCGGTGCTCCACGAGTCACAAACAAGAAGAGTCTGCCCACCGATAATCACATTCATCAATTTATCACAGCCAGATACTGTAGGATACAGCCCTCACAATTGAACATGGGTACAGACAGCCAAAATAATAGAAACCCAGCCTCTGCCGTAGCTTGCAAAACTCCAATGATGTTGAACACAGTCCCTTTGGTAGATTACGGTTGCCCTGATGGAGATCATGACTTCTATCGCCTTCACTTATTATTGGTGGAAAAAGCAGTCAAACGCTGCTCATGATGCACACGACCCACCTTTTCTCGCGGCCTTCAGTATTCATAAAATCATGAATTCTGCCACCTTCAATTTTGTGATGTCCCCGCTCTTGGCAAAGTTGCAACTGCCATCATCCAATTTGACCTGAGAATGGCATCCAATTTGACCTGAGATGAACTCGGTCCTATGGATAAATACAGCCCCACTCTATAAAATTCAACTCCCACAATGAGTCATCAAACCTGGATTTGAAATTACATACATACAAGAAACGGAAACCCTCAATAGATTCCCACTCAGGCTGGCAGGAAAACCAGCTCTGATACCACTGTAATATCCCCGATCCGGGATGATCACAAAATCTATGAATTTGTCAACCTTAATCAATTTTACATTGATTTATAACTTTCACCAGCAACATATATTCTCATAGACATTTCATCAAACACTTTAGACACATTCCATAACACATCACAATGGCGAGATAATATTGGCACCTTTATTATGACCAGCAATGAGTAAACAGTACAATAATTATGGCTATGATATCAGCTACCAAGATACAGTCAACAAGAACCTGAAAGGTAATGCCAACCCGGATGATGAAGCTCCAATGAAGACCCTGAATGGATCCCTGTAATATCCCCGATCCGGGATGATCACAAAATCTATGAATTTGTCAACCTTAATCAATTTTACATTGATTTATAACTTTCACCAACAACATATATTATCATAGACATTTCATCAAACACTTTAGACACATTCCATAACACATCACAATGGCGAGATAATATTGCCACCTTTATTATGACCAGCAATGAGTAAACAGTACAATAATTATGGCTATGATATCAGCTACCAAGATACAGTCAACAAGAACCTGAAAGGTAATGCCAACCCGGATGATGAAGCTCCAATGAAGACCCTGAATGGATCCTCCCCCTTTGTCCAGCTAGGGTGGATCCATCATACCACCGAAACTAGACCAGAATGGATGGATGGAGTTTGCCAACCCCAAACGAAAACTCTAGGCTAACCCCTAGACGGTCTCAAGAACAAATCTCCAAATATTCAAGCATGCCTTTTCCCTTTGCCTCCACCTCCTTTTATCCTTAGAAAGTCTCCAATACCATGGATAAATACCATGGGCCAATAAAAACCATGTTCTATTATCTACTTGTTGCCCATACCATAGAAAAATACTATAGAACAGCAGAAACCATGCACTGGGTAATTATTACTTCCCCTTAGCCAATAATTATTTTCTCCTTATTTGTCACCATTAATAATTTTCTAAATGCTTCTTAAGTGACCTTGGTCTATTTTCCTTAGGCCAAAATTGGGGACATGACAATTTGTTTGTATGTACTCCAACCGAATGGTTCCCCTCTGAACATAATCTCTCAAGAAGTGGTATCTAATGTCTGTGTTTGCTCCGGTCATGGAACACTGGATTCTCAGATAGCATGATGCCACTCTGATTGTCAAAGTGAACTACTGTAGCCTCTAGCTCACACTCGAACAACCCTGCAAGTAACTTCCTCAGCCACATACCCTCACAAGTAGCCATGCTGGATGCTATGTACTCAGCCTCTGCTGAGCTCAATGCAGCTGACTTCTGCTTCTTGTTGAACCAAGAGACAACCCCTAATCCAATGCTGAAACAACAACCTGAAGTACTCTTTCGGTCCTCTACACATCTTGCCCAGTCAGCATCTGTAAAACCTGCTAACTGTACACTCCCCCTGCACTCATAAACCAATCCATGCTCCACTGTACCTCTGATGTAGCAAAGTAGTGCTTCATAGCCGTCCAATTCACTCTCCAAGGGTCCACCATGAACTGACTCAAAGAGTTGACAGCAAAGCTAATGTCTGGTCGAGTGTTGACCAGATACATAAGCGATCCGATAAGCTGACGATACAAAGTAGGATCAAATCCGTTTGACCCTGATGCATCAATCTTCCTCCAGTTGGAAACTAGAGGTATGGCCATAGGCTTGCAGTCCTACAACCCAAATCTCTTCAGGATCTCTACTGCATACTTCCCCTGTCCGATGAAGAAGCATCCATCTCTCTTCCAAACCTCCAAGCCCAAAAAGTAATGCATCATCCCAAGGTATTTCATCTCAAACTCTACTGCAAGGTTGGACTTACAGTCTCCAATCAGCTTCTCATCTCCTGTCAAAAAGAGATCATCCACATATAAGACCAGTATGAGAGGCACATCACCTGTCAAGAAGTACAGGTTGTGGTCAACCTCACTCCGCTGAAATCCCATCTCTCGTAGATAGTTGTCAATCCTCAAGTACCATGCTCGAGGTGCCTGCTTGAACCCGTAAAGAGCTCGATGCAGTCTGCATACATGCGTCTCCCTGTTCTCCACATCAAACCCCTCTGGATGTTCAATATACACCTCCTCCTCTATAACTCTATTGAGGAAGGCAATCTTGACGTCCATCTGATGGACACACCAACCCATCTCAGCTGCTAGTGAGATAATGATCTGAATAGAAGAATACCTGGCAACAGGGGCGAAGGTCTCCTCATAGTCAATGCCCTCCTTTTATGAAAACCCCTTTGCCACGAAGCGCACCTTGTACTTCTCCATGCTTCCGTCTATTGCATGCTTCACCTTGTAGATCCATCTGGATCCCACCACCTTTTTCCCTTGTGGCTGAGGCACAACCTCCCATACTTGGTTTTTTATAATGGAGTCATACTCCTTAACCATAGCTTCCTGCCACACATCATGTTGTGTAGCCTCCCCGAAGCTGGAAGGTTTAGAGTTAATCAACTCTGTCATCAGTGCCATATAACTAAGCCTCTCTGGTGGTACACTCCGTCTAAAAGATGTCTAAGGAGGATCTACCTGCCTGGAATCCTGCACTGTGGATCTAAACCACTTAGGCCTTGGCCTAGTGTCAACCTGCTGCGGCTGCTGGATATCCGTCTCCTGCTGCAGCTCATCCTTCAAGTCAATGACTGAAGGATCCTGTCCACCTGACTCCCTCTGACCACTAGAACCTATGCTCTGTGTCTGTACCTGTACCTATACATCTGGCTCCTCCAACTTGACTCTAGACTCCTATGTTGGCTGCTGCTCTGCTGGTAAGTCCAGAGATCTCTGCAAGGCCCTGACCTCATCGAACTGGACATCCCTGCTCACAATGATCCTCCTGCGAGCAGATATGTAAACTCTATATTCCTTCGAAATCTCGTTGTAACCAACAAGTAACCCCTTCTCTCCAGAAGGGTCCATCGTCTTTCTATTGTCAGCATGAACATGACAATAGCAAACACTACCGAATATGCGAATGTGACTCACATTTGGCATAGTGCCTATGAAGACCTGCTCTGGTGTCTTCCTCCCCAAGGCTGTGTGGGGACACCTGTTCTGAATGTATACTGCAGTCCTGTATGCCTCGGCCTAGAGGAATAGTGGTAATCCCTGATCAAATAGCATGGCCTTGACTGCTCCAACCATAGTCTTGTTTTTCCGCTTTGCAACTCCATTCTGCTGTGGGGTATGGGGCACAGTGTGCTCCTTCTTGTTCCCCTCAGCCAAACAATACTCCATGAACTCATTGGAAGTGTACTCACCCCCGTTGTTTGCCCTCAACACTCGAATCTTCTTTCCTGTTTGGTTTTCCACAAGAGTCTTGAACTCTTGGAACCTCTCAAAGACCTCTAACTTGGCCTTCATGAAATAGATCCAGGTTTTCCTGGAATAGTCATCAATGAAGGTTACGCAGTAACTGTAACCATCAAACGAATGGACACTCATAGGTCTGCATACATCCGAATGCACCAAGTCCAAGGGCTCCTTAGACTTGTGCTCACTCTGTGGAAAAGGCTTCCTAATGTTCTTCCCCAAAGCACAACCCTTGCAGTGGTTATGCTTTTCCTCCTGTCCCTAAGGAACTCCAATGACTGCTTGTCTCAAATGCTTCAGTGCTCCAAGGTGTAAGTGTGCCATCCTCCTATGCCACAACTCACCTTGACTACTACTGTTGCTACTGACTAGAGCCTTTGCAGGCTCAAAGTGTAATCTGTACACTTTCCCGCTCCTTCTGCCAATCACCCGATCCAAGCTCCTATCTGACCCCTTGGACCTAATATACACTCTATGGTCATGGAACTTCACCTGATATCCCTTTTCCTCCAGAGTGGAGACCGATATAAGGTTCGTGGTCAGTCTTGGAACATATAACACATCAGCAAAACTGAGGGGTTTGCCAGACTCCCTCTCAAATGAAGCAGTGCCAACTCCCTGCGCCTGATACCAGGCATCATCACCCAGCTCAACGTGAATCCCTGTTCCACCCTCCTGCAAGTCTCTGAAGAATCTCTTCTGTCCAGTCATGTGACTAGATGCTCCACTGTCAATCTACCATATGTTGCTCCCTGTGGTGCTTGCCATGCAAGCTATCAAGCAAAACTCCTCATCGAAGTTCCTGCTGAACTCATCCACTTCTACAGATCTAGCCATCTGAATGTTACTCTTCTTCTTCCTATCTGGGCACTGGGAGGCAAAGTGTCCCTGCTTGTGGCAAATAAAACACTTGACCTTTGATACATCAAGGTTCTTCTTACCATGCTTCTTCCTCTTTTCCTTCCCCTTGCTCTTCCCTGTAAGGGCTAGAGCCTCCTCATCCACAATCTATGGGGCACTGCTGGATGAGCCTGATCCTTGACCCATGCGGGTCACCTTCTGCACAAAATCATCCCATAGTCTCTGCCAATCAAGGAGCTTCTCCCTAGCCACAACACCTTTGACAAAGGTGTTCCATGGCTTAGAGAAGCCATTGAGGGTTATCCGAACTACCTCCTCATCCACTGTCTTAGAGCCAACAGCTCCAAGCTCGTCCCTGATCCGTGTGAGCCTCGTGAGATAAGGCACCACTCCTTCTCCCTTGGCCATCTTGGTGTTGCGCATCCTTTCTTGCAACACCATCTTCCGGTTCTCGTTCTTGCTTTGGTACAAACTCTCCAAAGCCGTCCACATCTCTGCTGCGGTCTTCTTACCAGAAAGGTGAGGGACTATATGGTCCTTCACTCCATCCATGATAATCAGCATGGCTCTGGAATCAATCTTCTTCCAAGATGCTAAATCTGTCGGATCTGTGGGTGCAACCTTCATGGAGTCAATGTTCTCCTCTGCATCACTAGCGTCCAGGATCCTTGTGATCCTTTCTTTCCATGTAGGAAAGTTTTGAGCACCCTGGAGTCTATCCTCAACTCTCAACTGCACGGCCATAGTGAAGTGTACCTGTCAAACCCTAGATCCGGATGTCTAGGTTTGTGTCTTCTTATAGATCTGCCCCTGATCTATCACTGCTGCCGCAAATCTCTCAACTTTAGCTCACCAGGGCTCTGATACCATGTAGATTTTCCTTTAATATTCAACTAGGGCTAAACAGTGCATCCAAAATATCAACTGAAAACCACACATGAATATCTTTTACAGTATGCAGCGGAATATAAAACTGAGAAATAAATCACAACATCACATCCCAATATTGACACTATTATTTTGGGTATGGAAACCCCCGGAAAAACCCAAGATGGGAAAACCGGTGCAGCAATCAGATATAGATTTTATTATGAGAAAATATGGAACTTTTACAATCATTGCAAATTCACCCGAACCTGGCGAATGCAGTACCCTACAGAATCACTAGGCAAATCACAGCTAAACCTCAACACCCTCCTGTGTGAGTGTACAGCCCAGCTATACGAAGCTTGATGATCCTGCTACTTGCTCCTCTGTCTTCTCGGCTAAATCCTCTTTCTGACTTTCTCTCCTTGTCTATATCCTGTCTCTGTCGGAATACAAGTGTGTTCTCTCCACCAATTGATCTCTCTTTTATAACTTTAGGTAAAGCAAAAACCCTAATTTCACTTTCACTTTAACTAGTGGTAAAGCAAAAACCCTAATTTCACTTTCACTTTAACTAGTGGTAAAGCAAAAACCCTAATTTCACTTTCACTTTAACTAGTGGTTCACTAAAGTTAATTTCGATCACTTTAATGTATTTTCCAAAGTAAACTTAGGAAAAGTAAATTAAATACAACTGGTTTCCTATTTTAAGTCTTCTACATGCAAGAACACATGCATGCAGGAAGACCTTCCTTGTTGCTACTAGTTTAACAGTATAATCATGGAGTTATGATGCATGGGAAGAGTATTGAGTCAAATTACTCTTGAGAAATTGAAGAAAGCAAAGGTAAGGCATTTCTGCAAATTTTTGTTGAATTTGAAGACTGATAGTTGTGAGGGTGTATGTTAAATCTTGTGCAAGAGATCATAGCAGATATTGGGGAGGAGAAGTATAGGCTCTGTAGCAGGAGAAATTGCAGACAGTGGCTATAATCCAGAGACAAGAAATGAGAGTGCAGATGAAAAAGATCAAGAAGAAGATCTTTTGAAGATAATAGTGGAGATAGTTTCAGCCAATTGTACAAGTGAAAAGTCTAAAGGTATGGACTGATTGATGTTTGTATTTAACTCTAGTTATATAGGAAAGATTTGATAGCAGCAAAGACCAGAGAAGTTCTTGAGAAGAGGACAGAGGAAGTAGTGGCAGAACCTGAGAAATCCAACAGAGGTTGGACAAAAGAGGAATAGTACATGTTCTCAAAAAAGAGGAGTGTACCTGCAGAAGCCAAGAAGAGCAAAGCAGATGCTCAAAAGGTTCTAGTGAGAGGACCAGATATACCAAAAGGATAAGCTCAAGAAGAGATAGCTTGTTGAGGTATAGCAGAAAAGTATGGAGACTTGTTGAAGGTGAAGGGTTCGTTACAGTCCACAAGTGGACAGGATGGAGTTCACAAAAGAAGAGAAGGAGACAGGAACAATGACTACTAAAGGTCATTGCAGGGTTTCAGAGAAAAGCCACAACAAAAGAAAGAAGAAAGAAAGACAAGAAGGATGTAGCGGAGAGTTGCTAGAGTTAGCAAGAGACATTTTGTGCTTTGAGAAGCATATGGAAGCTGCTGAAGAAGAAAAACAAAGGTATGGTTGGGTCATGAAAAGGGAGGTAAGATGGCATTCACTGCAGGTGAAGCTACAGCAAAAGATGTTTGCTGAATTGAAGAAAGAACTTAGAGAAGTTGAATCTGAGATGGAGGTTTCATATTGTGAACCTAAACAAGGTCCTTTGCTTGGAGAGGATGATGAAGCAAAAAAAGAGAGACCAATTGAGAGTCTCATAAATTCTGTAAAGAATACAGATAAACTTATGGAGGAGATGACTGTGAGACCAAATGAGACCAAAAGGTCTTATGTTTTTGAGACTGATGATTTGTTTGTGATTGCAGGTTTTGTTACAAATGATGGGCAGTCCTTTGAAATTGTCTTAAAATTTGATGAAGTCAAATATGATGAAGATAGTCTCTCAAATGAAGAAAGGTCTGAAGTGTTGTAGCAAAAGGAACTCATTGATGAGTTGCTTGATGGAGGAACACAGTCAGTTGAAGATGATGTGAAGATGAAGGAAGAAAAAGAAATGTGCAAAGACATTTCTACAAGGCAGGATCAAAATTGTATTCTGGTGAAGGAGAGAGTTGAAGAGTGTATACAACCTCTATATCAGACCATTGGAGAAATAGGTGATGGTGACAGATTGATGTTGTGTTTGGACCAACACAACAAGGGGATGCCAGAGGAAATATCAACAGGGACTTAAGAGTCTCATGTTTTTGAAACTGATTATTGGTGTATGATTGCAGGTATTGAAGAACACTTAAAATATGTGTCTATGCAGGTTGTGAAGCATATGATGGATGCTTCGAGGAAAAAAGGAAAAATAAAAAATTAGACCATTGACAGAAGAATATGTTCACTGTTGTTTAGCAGAACATAAAATCATCTTAGAAGAAGATGGTGGAGAAGAGGGACTACCTGAAAGTCTCGTGAACTTTTGGGAGAGTTCAAATCAGCAAGAGAATATGTTGATAAGAAAGTCAATGGGAGATAAAAATTTCAATATTTTTGAAATTAATGAATTGTGTATATCTACAGGAATAACATGTGATGAACCTTGTGAGGTTGGCCCAGAGGTAAAAGAAGAAGAAGTAGACTATCCATGTATTCTTGACATGGACCAAAGCCAAAAGTTTGTTCTGGGATTGAAGGAAGAGATGACATGGTCTCGTGGTGATAAACAAAAGAGAACACTTGCATATTTGGATAATGGTGTTGCTGACAGAGAGGGGAAAAAATCTGTCATGACACAGAAAGAGACTATATTGTCTCAAAGGGGTGATCAGTACCTAAAGGAATTTGCTGTTGTAGAGTTGGCTAATGGAGACAAAGAAAAATTTTCTAACCTCAGGAAATATGATGAAGAGTTAGAAATGATAGACGACGGGGTGATCAATCCAAGGGTTGATAAACATGACTGCTTAATGTTTGATGATAACATTGGAAAAGAGCAGCCAACAGATAAAAGAACTGAATTATTTTATAATTTAGTGGATAGCAGTAGAGAGGCAAGAGAACAGCAACAGTTTCAAGAGAAGAAGATGTAGGTGTACAAGTCTGTTGACCACCAAAACCAACTAGGTGGACAACGATGTACCATGCACATGCTGGATGTGCCTTGAAGATAAGAATGAAGTACTTAATGATTATATCAAGCGAGGAAGCTCTTCTTCTCTTCTTCTCTTTATGAAATTTCCGCACCCCTGCGGGGGATTTTGTAAGGATTTGTCAGCATGAAGGTCTATTTTTTTGTAACTTAATCACCTGAGACTTGGTCATTAGGGAAGTCCTTTCATCGAGTGTATTTTCACTTGGATAATTAAAATTTCTTTTTAGAGATTTTAATTATTTGGGGTTTTCACTCAAAATTACCTCCAAAGTTGTGAAAGGCGTTCTAGTGATCAAGTCCATGGAGTGATTGGGCCCTAGGAATGTTCTAAATTACCATGCTAGACATTATCCAGAGTCTTGCGGAATTTCATTAAGTTTTGCATAAGTTTTTTTAATTTTTGGTCATTAAAAATTGTCGCTCAAGACAATTTGTTGTAATGTAAAAGAGGGTTACTTAGTCCTTTTTAATATTGTATAGGGGTATGGGTACTCAAGACAAATGGCATGAGACCCCCTCCACCCTTGGGCCAAGTTTGAAGTCATTCGAACAAGTATTACTATGGTTTTTGTCACATTTTCCTAGGTCAGTCATGGAAATGAGGAAATTGGGCATTTAATTAGAGAGCCAAATTTTGGAAAAGTGACTATAGTCACTTGGGGTGGTCAAGTAAAGGTTCTAATGTTTATATTAGGTCCCTAAGACAATTTTAAGATCCAAAGGGGGGCCCTCAAGCAAGCATGTAACAAGTTTTGAGTTATCGAATCTAGGGGGGTGCCCCCTTCTCTCTTTGATTGGTTGGATGAGGTAAAGTCAATGGAAAGGGCCCCATTATGGTGGTTTCCTCCCCATTTCACATAGCAATAAGGTTAAAATCATTAAATTGGGGGTTTCTCTCCCCATATTAGAGATCTCAAACCTTGGTTTTTCCCTCCTTGAGCAAACTCGCCCCCCTCTCTTGGGCCCTCCTCTCTCCCTTGTGACACTTGTCTGGCATGTAAGAGCCTCTCTCTTTCATTTTCCCTATTTAAGGAGGCGTCCCCTCCTCGTTTAGGGTACAAACAAACACACACTCACCCACTCTCTTGCTCATGTTCTCATTCTTTCTCTTGCTCTCTTGCCCTTGTTCTTGCTCAGGCCATTGTAATTTTCAGCCATTTGGCTTTGGTAATTAAAATCTTTGAAGGAATCTTGTGTCCATTGTTCCCATTAATGATTTGCTTCCATGCTTAAGGAGCTACAAAAGTTTGGTTGGCCAAGGAAACATACTAATTTGCTTTGGTAAGATTTATGGTATTTGTATTTCATAAATTTTGTGAGTTTTCATTCTTGTAGTAAAGAAGTTCATATATTTTCTAGTTTGAAGTTTATGATTTCTTTGCTCATTATTTGATTCTCACTTTCTAGTAGTTGTGTAGTGAAAATCTTATAAGTTGCAGGTTATTTGGGTTGAAGAGTGGGATTCCTCGGTTGGATGCCCCATTGTTTCACTCCTTGAAGAACAAATGACCAATTTTCTCTTTCTTTACATACAAATTTCTGCATTTTAATTTTAGTTTGTTGGGTGTTTCAAATCTGGTTTTAACCCTTTTATACTCAAGTTCTTCAAAAATTATTCATTTGGCAACTTTGTGTAAATTTTGTATATATATTGCACTAACATACTAACTTCTCCAAAGTGATTTTGGGCACATTTTATCATTTTTCTGTTTGCTGGTTTTTAGCAGGTTAGTAACAAAACAAAGCAAAAGTCTGTCAAATTTCAGCCATAGAAGAGTTTTAAGGCCACCCCAAAGGAAGAGCTTCAAGGCCATCTCAAGAAAGGAAAAAGACATGATTTTTCTCATTCCTTTTACCTCTTTCTTCACGCTGAAATTTCAGCTTTTGTAACAAATCCAAGAGAGTCTCTTGGACTTGATTTCTTGCTTTGCATTTTCAGTTAAGTCAGGTCTAATCTATTTGCCATCCATTGCTAGCAATAAAAGTTGGGCTTGCCCACCTTTGCATAAGCAATTGTTGATTGGCATGGATTTAGATTAGTTAGAGTTTCATTTGTTTTTATTATCTTCTTTATTTTTTCCCATACCTTGCAAGTGGTTTGGCTATGCCATCCTTGCAAAACCATGTCGGCTAGTGTTTTTTTGTTTTGTTATTTTCATTTGCCCACACCTTGCAAGTTGCAAGTGATTTGGCTTTGCCATCCTTGTGAACTCATGATGGCTTGTATCTTTCTGACTTCCATTTTTATTTGCCAACACCTTGCAAGTGATTCGACTTTGCCATCCTTGCAACATCGTGCTAGCTTGCATTGTTAATAATTGTTAAATTCTTCATTTCGTTTAAAATAAACCAAGCCCCGTTTTTTGCTCCGTATCCTCTCCCCCTGTCGATTCGACCGATCTAGGGTGACGAGAAAGGGCAAAAATTTGTGTTGGCTAGTTTAATAGGCACCCAGATAAGTATCTTCATTAGAAAGGAGAGAAAGAGGCTTGACTTATGGAGCTAGTGGGGTAGAGGCCGTAGGGGGCTTCGTGGCACTTTGTGTCCTCCAGTTGAGCACCCAGCAAGTTTCGAGTTTGACCCGTGGAGCTAGGTGGGAACCTTGTGTTCACATGTTGAGAACCCGACATTCTCTTTCTAATCGAAGGAGATAGTCTCTTGGGGTAGACATCTAGAATAGTTCATTTCATTGTAACAAACACCTCAATTCCCTAAGTCAAAGAGAGACACAAAATTTACTAAAACTTGCAAGACCACTTGCATAACATTGTTACAATCATTTACATTTCTCTACTTTGTAATCACTTTATTTTAACTTACTCATTTATTGGAAGTCATCATGTTCTTGTATATTTGTCAAGGTAAATGAGATGATGCTTTAGGAAAATTATTTGAAGTTGATTATTGTGACTCCATAGCCCGAGTAGAGACGACACTGGTCATTTTGATTATTTGATTGTTTTCTCTCTTTCATACATTACTGGTTGATTGTTAAAGGGTTTGCTTGACATTGAAATATTTGCATCGCTGCATGTTGATTGTCATTTTTTGTAATTTACAACTCCCAAAAACATTCTTCAAAACAAGAACTTAGTAAGTAGGGACTACCCCCCTTGGCCTTTAGGAGTTGTGGTCTAAACGGAGGAGTTTAGAACTGAGGTGACAGTGGGTTCTCAACTCATAAGTTGCTGTTAGGAACACACACAGCGGTTGGGAGACTTACCCATGTCCAAGAGTGTTTTAGGCGGCAACATTTTTGGCGGCGTTGCCGAGGACAAGTCTTTTTGTTCCTAGAGTACGACTTTTTCTTTCCTGTTGGCTTTTGCTTTGTTTGATGAATGTTTAGAGTAGATCTTTTATTATTCATCTGGCGACTCCACTAACCTTTTTATTTTATAATTTACAAGAAAAGCAAAAATAGTTTTTTTCTTTTTGTGAGAAATTTATAATGCATATTTTTCTTCTCACATGGCGACTCCATTGAAGGGATAAAACCCTGTTTCTCAAAAAATTGTTAAGATTGTTTTGTAGATAAGCCCATTGTTTGATAGCTCCATTCCAGTTCGAAACGCATGATTAACTCAGATATGTGCTATTAGTAACCATTATGGATGATGAAGAATCCAGAGCAGAAATTTCAAATGCATATCCTCCCATTGACTTCTCAGGCATCTCAGGCTTTCCAAACCATGAGCCATGTTTTTCAAAGGAGGAAAGTGTATGCTTCCTATTTTTTTTGGAAATGGCGATTCAGCTATCTGTCACATCATATATTTTCTTTCACTTTTGGTAAATGATCTCAACGTACTTCATCAAGATAGTAAGATGTGGGTATTTGTTAGTACACTAAGTGAGAATGCTTGGATGTGGTATTATGGTCTTCTTGATAAAAGCATTACGTCCCTTAAAAATTTCTTGGAACTTTTTTTAAGAGGTGGCATAATGGTGAGGAAGATATGGTGACTACTTTAGATATGGGCTTTGACCAACTAAAAAGGATAAGAGAACAAGTTGAGCAACACCTCCATGATGATCTCAATGAAAAAGTTTATCAAAATTCAGACATTATTGAAGATCCTCCTCATGACCCCTCAACAGAAAATATTGAAGATTGGGGATCTTTTCATGATTATTTCAGTGATGATGATCACATTTGCACCCCAAACCCACCTCAAGAAGAAACCATTATAGAAGCTTATAATGAAACTTATGAAGAAATTCATGAAGTTTGTAATGTGTATAATGACACCCGTCCATGTTCACCACGTAGGGATGAAGTTTTGGAATGTTTTACTGCTTGTAATATCTTTGAAACCAAAACTTCTAAGAATGATCATCTTGAACAAGAGGAGATTAGTTATATCCAGGAATGTGATACCAGCGATGAAGACTCTCTCATCACTAATGTAGATGGGAATGATGACTATTGGACTTTTATTTAAAAATCCAATATATCAGACTTTTGAAAATCTTTTCGAGAATCCCATCTACGACATGCTCAGAGAAGGGAGTGTGGATCTTGAGACTTTGGGGGATCTTGGTATGGAAGGTGAATGTTCAAATTTTCCATATGATTATTCAGAGTTGTGTCATTCAGAACCATACACAAGTATCACTGATAAAGACTTGGAGAAAGAGTACAATGAAGATCTAAATTGGGTGCAATTAATGGAAGAACAATCTCAACTTTCATATTCACATACAGAGGTTCCTTATGATTTGGCACAGCTTCGGGCTTATACAAAGAATTATCATTCAATAAGCCTTGTTGAACAGTGCGGTGAGGCAGTCGATGTGCCTCATCAGACAAACGTGTACATTAGTCCTATCCAATCTTGGATAGAAGAGCCTGTGGGAAAACATGTCAGTTTGGGAAACAGTTTGATCACATTATCCATGCTTATGATTCCCCATCTCACCTGCGCATTCTGGATCATCACACAGGTTTGCATTTCTTAATAAATGTGTCCTTGCTTTGGCTGGTAACCAATGCCAAGAAAAATATTTTTAAGGTCGATAAAATGCTTAGGTGGTTGCATTGGATATTTGAGTTTACCTAAAATGTTATTTTATTTTGCTTAGGATAGGAAAATAAGCTCCTTAAAGTGAGCATTTACTTTCTGCATTTCTTTTTGTATTTAGGTTTCTTTTAGTTTCTAATAAAGCAACCTATGGTTCATTGGAATTTTTTATAAAACTTGTGCTACTAAGGTTTTCTTATCAAGTTGAAATGTTTTTACAAATTATAAGAACCAGGGATTTTGGAGTTCTCGTATCCTCTCCTTGCCTGAAGACCAGATCAAGCACACGTCCCACAGTTGGAGCCAGAATGTTGACCACCAAAACCAACTAGGTGGACAACGATGTACCATGCACATGTTGGATATGCCTTGAAGATAAGAATGAAGTACTTAATGATTATATAAAATGAGGCAACTCTTCTTCTCTCTATGAAATTTCCGCACCCTTGCGGGGGATTTTGTAAGGATATGTTAGCATGAAGGTCTATTTTTTTGTAACTTAATCACCTGAGACTTGGTCATTAAGGAAGTCCTTTCATTGAGTGTTTTTTCACTTGGATAATTAAAATTTATTTTTAGAGATTTTAATTATTTGAGTTTTTCACTCAAAATTACCTCCAAAGAGGTGAAAGGTGTTCTAGTGATCGAGTCCATGGGGTGATTGGGGCCTAGGAATGTTCTACATTACCATTCTAGACATTATCCAGAGTCTTGTGGAATTTAATTAAGTTTTGCATAAGTTTTTTTAATTTTATGTCATTAAAAATTGTTGCTCAAGACAATTTGTTGTAATGTAAAAGAGGGTTACTTGGTCCTTTTTATTGTTGTATAGGGGTATGGGTACTCAAGGAAAAAGGCATGAGACCCCCTCCACCCTTGGGCCAAGTTTGAAGTCATTCGGACAAGTATTACTATGGTTTTGATCACATTTTCCTACGTCAGTGATGGAAATCAGGAAATTGGGCATTTAATTAAAGAGCCAAATTTTGGAAAAGTGACTATAGTCACTTGGGGTGGCTAAGTAAAGGTTCTAATGTTTATATTAGGTCCCTAAGACAATTTTAAGACGCAAAGGGGGCCCCCCAAGCAAGCATGTAACAAGTTTTGAGTTGCGGAATCTAGGAGGGTTCCCCTTCTCTCTTTGATTGGTTGGGTGAGCTAAAGTCAATGGAAAGGGCCCCACTATGGTGGTTTCCTCCCCATTTGACATAACAATAAGGTTTAAAGCATTAAATTGGGGGTTTCTCTCCCCATATTAGAGATCTCAAACCTTAGTTTGCCCTCCTTGAGCAAATTCACCCCCCTCTGTTGGGCCCCCCTCTCTCCCTTGTGACACTTGTCTAGCATGTAAAAAGCCTCTCTTTCATTTTCCCTATTTAAGGAGGCTTCCCCTCCTCATTTAAGGTACAAACAAACACACACTCACCTACTCTCTTGTTCATGCTCTCATTATTTCTCTTGCTCTCTTGCCCTTACTCTTGCTTGGGCCATTGTAATTTTCAGTCATTTGGCTTTGGTAATCAAAATCTTTGGAGGAATCTTGTGTCCATTGTGCTCATTGATGATTTGCTTCCATGCTTAAGGAGCTACACAAGTTTGGTTGGCCAAGGAAGCATACTAATTTACTTTGGTAAGATTTATGGTATTTGTATTCCATAAATTTTGTGAGTTTTCATTCTTGTAGTAAAGAAGTTCATACATTTTCTAGTTTGAAGTTTATGATTTCTTTGCTCATTATTTGATTCTCAGCTTCTAGTAGTTGTGTAGTGAAAATCTTATAAGTTGCAGGGTATTTGGATTGAAGAGTGGGATTCCCTAGTTGGATGCCCCATTGCTTCACTTCTTGAAGTACAAAGGACCAATTTTTTCTTTCTTTACATACAAATTTCTGCATTTTAATTTTAGTTTGTTGGATGTTGCCAACTTTTTTGTACCATAGTTGGATTAGCTGAGGAGCCGCCAGTTGACAAACATGATAAATGTTTGTTTCCAGTTTATCAGATGATCCGCCTTTGTGTCTAGCCAGTTTTGCCTAGTCAGTTTTTGTTTTGAATAATTATGACCATGGCCCTGCAGGGTTTGTAATAAAATGTGGTAGTAGGGTGTTTTGAGTGGTTCGGTCTCCTTAGACGTAGAACTTCAACTAAGGTATTCCAGGGAGTTTTTTGCCTTTGACAATTATGCTTTGCCTATAGCCGAGTATAAATGACGAGGTTTTCTCCCACTTCCTCCAAAGCTGGAATGCTCGATTTTGAATTCTGGGCCTTGGGGGGTTATTAAAGCCCAACTGAGTATATATAAGCCTACTAGACATTGTTAGAATAGACTATGGTCATGTCTTAAGTCACTGGGACCCTCGAAAAAAATTCCGAAAATTTTTACCGGACGCGTCAAAATTTTTCTTTTTCAATTTTTTATTTTTTAATTTTTCCTAAGTTTTTAATTAAATTTTTCCATAATTTAAATGGAAAAAATAAATTTGTAATGAGTTAGTCATCTGGAATCCAAATTCAGTGATTGAAGGCTCTAACCTTAAGCCAAAAATCATTCATGATTAGCCAGCTAGCCAGATCAAAGTTTCGGATCATCATTCAGCCACAGCTCATATTTTCTCAAAAAAGTCAGTTTTGGGGAAAATATTGATTAATTAATTAAAATGATTATTTTGGAGAAAATCCAAATCTCTCCAAATTAATCCGAATTCAGCGAAATGAAATGCAGAATGACATGGTATCGGGCATTAATGATGATTGGAGTTAACAGAACTCGGCTTCAGTCAGCATTCAGTGAGCATTGAGTTATCATTCACTTGGCAAATTCGCCTCCTACAGTGATGACCACGTTTGGGTGATGTGGAGCCTATCTATTGGTTCGTTGATTCATTCAAGGTTGAGCATTGACATGTGTCCATGGCTTCTAGGTTTTGGCTCCTCCAAACCTAGCACAAGCCTCCTTATGGCCTCACGCCTACCTCCCTAACCTAAAACATGTGCTCTTCTCCTCCTTCACGCCCCAGCCTTGGAGACTCACGTTTTTTATGAAGGTGGACTCGTTTGGCATGGGATTTGGTTGGTTAGGGTTGGAGTGGGGGAGCCTTGCCTAGGTGGAGGCCTCCCCTCACTCCTTGCCTCATTATCTTAGATTTTGGCTCTCTCACGTGGCTGTGAAGCTAGGTATTGTTCCCTCCCTGCGTGGTGTGGTTTAGGGTTTAGGCCTTCTCTCATTGTATAAATAGAGGCTCTTTCAGCTCTATCAGGGTGGATATTTTGTGTAGAGAAACTCTGATGAAACTTTGTAAATGCTTGTTGCTTTCATGCAACCATTGGAATAAAATTAAGGCTTTGGAGGCTCATGTGGTGTGACATTGTGGATGATTGCACTTGATGGATGAGGTGATGTTGTTTTAATTCTTCTCTTTCTTGTCTATTTGAGATTATGAATCTATGCTTTAGAAGGCTTTTGCAAGCACATAAGAACAGGTATTTGTAGTTTTCAAGTTGTCTGTTTATTGATTTACTTTTAGAGATTGAAAAAGGAGCATTGTTTATTCAGTCATATTTCATGCTACTTTTTTATTTCAATTTGTGAACAATACATGATCTAATCCTTTGTTTGGCAAGTCTATGAGTTGTTAATTTGTAGATCATTTCATCCAACCAAGCAGAAGTTTGAGCTTAGCTGCATCTTATTCTCTTGAATTCAAGTACAAATTTCCGGTAATTGCATGCTATACAAGATCCAAGTGTCTTTTAAAGATCCACAGGTTTGACCATTTTCTTCTTACTTTTATTCATTCTTTTGAAGTAAAAAATTTCTGATTTTTGGGTTAGGCAAGGTTTGGGCTTAAGTGACTTATCTTTCACCAAACCGTATGCCCTTGTTGGCTGTCTTCTTTGCTAGTTTGCAGCCTTCTTTCACTTCTTTTTGCAGCCTCTTTCGCTGCCCTCTTTTGCTCTTTCTTCTTATAAATTTGCAGCCCTCTTTTGGCCTTAGTTTGCAGCCTTCCTTCTCTTCTTTTGAAGCCTTCTTTTGCCTTTGTTTCAGCCCTCTTTTTTCTCTTTTTTCTTCTCCTTTTCGTAGCTTCTGCCATCTGCTTTCCTCCGGTTTCATTGAAGAAGTTTGGTTTCTTTAGAGTTAGTTTATAGATCTAGTTTTGTTTCATTTTTTGGACTAACATATAACAAGTTAGTGTTCAAAGCTCTTGTTTTCAGGGAAATCAAAAAGATCCCAAAGGCCATAAGCAAGCAAAGGAACAAACAAGGAGCTAAAAAAACCAAAACATCTCCCTCTTCTTTCTTTCCCTTTCTCACCTTGCTCATTCAAGAAGAAGCAAAACACATCAAAAAATATTGTAAAAAGTTAATAAAGAGCGAGTGGGATTACAACTCCCACACCCCTCTTCCCCCATTTGGGGGAAGCTTGTATCGTCCATTTTTCATGCTTGCATATTTGTTTAATAAATTGCTAAAGGTAGAACAGGTTAGATAGTTTATTTAGGAAAGGTTCATTTTGCATAAAATAGAAGAAAGTAAAAATGTTTCTTTATTTATTTACTTAGCTAGTGCAAAGTTTTGTTTACTTTTTGATATAATATTGCAAAACCCTAAAAATTATCAAAATCTCTTGAATCTCACTTTGTGGATCAAGATTGCTCTCTATCGGAGAGTTTATTTTTTGTTTGTTTTTGTTTACTTACCCCCATGCTTTCCCGATTAGGGCCTAAAAAACCTGAAAGAGACTCTTGGGTAGTTTAGCTTTTTCCTTAAGTTTAATCAATTAATTAACTAAGTCTCTTGAACTTGCAATAACTCAAGTCAAGAGCACTCTCTATCGAAGAGCATAGCTAATTTGAATTCCACTTGCATTAAGCATTTAGTTTAATTAAGTCTCTTGAACCTTTGTCATAAGACAAGGTCAAGAGCGCTCTCTGTCGGAGAGTTTTAATTAATCTACTTAATTAAAATTTGCAACTCACTTTCCCATAATTAATTAACTTCGTTGATCATCCTTCACCTAGTATGCTCTACCGACTTTCGGGTTGGGCTCGTACTCAGAACGGTGAACGGACTTGCTAAGTTCGCATAAGAAAAACATAATAAAACTTACACCCATAACCAACGCATCGACGTTGTAGAAAATTTCCTAAGTTCTTAGTAGAGGCGTCGAAACTCCCCCTCTTGGGTAGTTTAGCTTTTTCCTTAAGTTTAATCAATTAATTAACTAAGTCTCTTGAACTTGCAATAACTCAAGTCAAGAGCACTCTCTATCGAAGAGCATAGCTAGTTTGAATTCCACTTGCATTAAGCATTTAGTTTAATTAAGTCTCTTGAACCTTTGTCATAAGACAAGGTCAAGAGCGCTCTCTGTCGGAGAGTTTTAATTAATCTACTTAATTAAAATTTGCAACTCACTTTCCCATAATTAATTAACTTCGTTGATCATCCTTCACCTAGTATGCTCTACCGACTTTCGGGTTGGGCTTGTACTCAGAACGGTGAACGGACTTGCTAAGTTCGCATAAGAAAAACATAATAAAACTTACACCCATAACCAACGCATCGACGTTGTAGAAAATTTCCTAAGTTCTTCTTAGTAGAGGCGTCGAAACTCCCCGCTGTCTAAGCTTCTTAGCTAGCTGGTCAATCTTCGCGATACCAGCCTAGGATACTAGACGGGTCGTCATGTCTTCAACAGATTAAACTTGGAACATTTTCCCGGCTCTTGAAACCCTTCGCTGACACCATAAGTAAGATCATTTAAAACATTTAAAAAAATACCAAGAGCACTTGCACAATGTTACATCCACTAGCTTTATTTCAAGACTTGGATTTATTACTTAAGGCATTGCAGAGCTTTGACTCCATAAAGGCACTGGTCTATTAATCTATGCGTAATTGTTATATCTTGATCATTTGTCTTAGGCATATTTAAAATCTTATCTGTGAATGCATCCTTATTTCATAAAGTCTTGAATTATTGTTTATCTCTTAATCCTTGTGATAGCAACGTGGATTGCTTTGTCTTATGTTTTTGAATTCATAATAAACAAACACATTTAATTACAGTAACTCCTAAACAACACCCATCTGCATCCGTAACCATTAAAACACTTTAACAACTTAAGAGCCATAGAAACTCTTTTGTAGGGACTACCCCCCTTGGCTTCGTTAGGAGTTACCCTAAATGGAGGACCTAGAAGTAGGTGACAGTACCTAGCTCTGTGCTTGCCCCCAAGGTAACACCTCTCCCACTTTCCTAAGTGAGGAGACAGCTTTCGGAAAGTTTCTGCTGCTGGTGTGCAATCAGCAGACAACAGGTGTTTCAAATCTGATTTTAACCCTTTTATACTAAAGTTCTTTCAAAATTATTCATTTGGCAACTTTGTGTAAATTTTGTATATATATTGCACTAACATACTAACTTCCCCAAAGTGATTTTAGGCACATTTTATCATTTTTTTATTTGTTGGTTTTCAGCGGGTTAGTAACAAAACAAAGCACAACTCTGTCAAATTTCAGCCATAGAAGAGTTTTAAGGCCACCCCAAAGGAAGAGCTTCAAGGCCATCTCAAGAAAAGAAAAAAACACAGTTTTTCTCATTCCTTTTACCTCTTTCTTTATGCTGAAATTTCAGCCTTTGTAACAAGTCCAAGAGAGTCTCTTAGACTTGATTTCTTGCTTTGCATTTTCAGTTAAGTCAAGTCTAATTTATTTGCCATCCATTGCTAGCAATAGAAGTTGGGCTTGCCCACCTTTACATAAGCAATTGTTGATTGGCATGGGTTTAGATTAGTTAGAGTTTCATTTTGTTTTTATTATCTTCTTTATTTTTTCCCACACCTTGCAAGTGGTTTGGCTATGCCATCCTTGAAAAATCGTGCCAGCTAGTGTTTGTTTTGTTTTGTTATTTTCATTTGCCCACACCTTGCAAGTGATTTGGTTTTGCCATCTGTTATCACATATATAGTAGCCAAGATACCATATTCTATTTTCAGACACAGTACTTTTTTAGCCAGATCTCTTACATATGAGATACTGAGATGAGCAGTTTTGATGGATCATTATTATATTAGTGGACTATTGTACTCTCCCATGTCAGGACTGAGTCTCAAGACACTCAGATTTGAGGACCAATGTAGCCATTTATGTCATTTCAGAGCAGTCATTGATGCCCAGTTTTATGTCAGTTCTTTCTCATTCGATAGATGGTGTCTCAGATGGATTATATTGCATGGTTATGACTCAACATTTTATATTGTGTTATGGTTATTATTGCTCTTATACTGATTTTTGTGACATGTATTAACTTGTGGTATCATGATCTGGCGGTCATAATTATATGGACTTGATTGTATCTTGTACTATGTACTGATGTCCTTACTTAGACTTGGAAGTTCTTGATCTATACTCATTGCTTTTACCCTCCTTAGGGAGAATAGAGGCAGTCATTCCCACCATTGTTTTGGCTTGCTAGTGTTGGCTCCATCATTCATTGTCTTCACCCATCCATTACCTTTCATTTTAGTTTTCAACCCGACTGACTTCTTGACTTATGGCATGGAGCACCTTTTTCCCTGCTAGAACTTTTGTTGGACAAGCCTCCCTGTTTATATTGTGTCTCGGCTCTGAGTTGGTGACAGAACTTGCCTTTGGTAAGTTGGATTGTATGCCTAAATCATTCTGGTTGATTGTCCCGATGTTTGGCATTGTGCAGAACTCCCCCTAGTCACTAAAGATGTTGTTGGCTAAAACCGAAAGTTCATGTACTGCTTATATTGGAAATATTGAATATTCGCCCATGGAAAATGAAAATTATAAAACTGTGTTTCTTAACATATGTTAAAAGGGCAAGAGCAATGAAATGCTAAAATACTCCTTGAAGAGTATAAGAAAAGGTCCAAAAAAGCAATGGTTAAAAATATGCTATATCCAAAAATTGTTGACCTTATTAAAATAAATGTCCCAAATGAAAGCTGGGATTAGCTGTGCTTTTAAGCACTGGTGAAGTCCCAAAAGGGTCATATAGGCCAAAAAGGCCATCGAATAAAATGATGATCCTAATGAACTTGGATCAAGCTTGATGTAGACATGATGCCTAAGTTGAATAAGCACTCTCTAAACAACTCACCCATTTGTGAGGCACTACCATTCCTTATGTTGTTGTTTGTCTGACATTGGTTATAGTGAGTTTTCCCTTTCCTTGTCCAAAGTGTCATGATGTTCAGTAGGAAGTCATCATTTGCCTTAGCCTTGTCATTTCCACCCTTCACCATTCACTACCAAATTGGCTACAGCTACGAAGTGAGTATAGTCTTGAAAGTCTAAGTCTGAGTAATAATAAGTAAAGCCTTATATATGTATTGGTTAATGTACCGCCAGTGAAATGAATGCTACTTGTTGTGATTGTTACTTAAATGAGTTGTAGAGCATGTCTTAACCTTCTAACACTTGCAACGGATGGATATAGTCTGAGTTATTATTGGTGTTTGATTATTCACAGATGGTTATATTGTTTATTGGATATGATTGATGATCAGATAGAGACCTATGAGGGGTATGAGTATACACCTTAGATGTATTTGGACTCTCTGAGTCTAATGAGACAATTTATTTCCAGTTCCAGGCACTTACAGATGTGATCAGGCTCATTCTGCCTTTCTGATGCAGTTTTTCTTCACAGATTGATATTTTTGAGCAGGGAGATGTTTCAGTTGGATCTCCTAGGGCGTTGTATGGACATAGGGGAGTGCAGCCACTTGTTTGTACCATAGTACCCCCCATCCAAGAGAGCTTGGTGGGCTCAGTTTGACAACACAGGCACCCTAGGAGGCTGTTTTGGCAGGATCATGTTTCCTGAGGTAGATTAAAAAATGATTAAATGGCTATTGAAGAAATCGATTTGGGCTACTGAGGCAAGGAAATGACATGGGATGAGTCATGATGATGAGAGTGATGTCCTCCACACCTTCTCCAGCAGTTGCAGCTCCTAATTGGGCCCACATCTATTTTTAGGCATTTTTATATTATTTTTTGGAGCTCTTTTGGGAGCCTCACGATTTCCTCAAGGAGGCACAAAAGTCAAAGAATTAAATTGTTATATTATTTTATTGTGCCATGGGGACACCCAGAGGGAGTTAGTTAAACACTCCTTGGACCCACCATGTGCTTTCATTTATTTCTTGTTGAGTGGATTACCTTTTTCGATGGGTTAGTCCACTTTAATAAATTATGGTTATATTGATCTATGTGTTGTATGTTGAGCTCATCTCAACCATTGATTAAAACATTTCATCTTTTAATCTTAGCCACTCGTTTTGAAAGTGGTTAGGATTCGGTTATGATTGAGGTTCTCTCATTTCTATTTAAAGGAGAGAGCTTCTCATTTGTAAGGGTCTTTGGCTCTTGGATCTGAATAATAGAAATACTTTTTTGTGGAAATTTTTTGGATCTGCTTTGCATCTGATGTTCTCAAATGGTGATTGGAAAATCTTCAGCTTCCTAGCATTGTGGAAATTCTTGTGAGATCTATATTTTTTTGCCATCATTGTTTTGTCTACAGGAGGGCGTTTTGGCTGAAGCGTTTTTGTAGGGGGACCTCAACTCGCTTGGTTTTCTTCGTCTTGGATCAGGGGGTTTTCATTAGTTTCATTGTGATCTATGATTACTTCGTTTTACTTTCTTGTAGCATTCAGTTTCTTTATCTTGTATTGGCAAATCTGATATGGTTGACATTTGCTCATGCAGGGTGGAGGGCACATTGGTGGCTTGGAGCTTGTATATGCCATAGAAATCACAGAGATCTTCCAGTATTGATCGGGATAGCAAAAATCATCACTGTTAAAGACTTCTACAAGCTTTTCCAGGTAAGATCTAACAAGTAAGTCTCTTCTTTTCAGATCTTATTCCATTGTACCTTGCTTTACTTCAAATCTTTCTGAAAACTCCTAAAATACTAAAAACCCTAAAAAGCAATAAATCTGGGAATCGTCCGATCTTTGGCCAAACCATTTCTGGGTTTCATAGATCAAGCCTCCCCTTCATCAAATCAACTACAATGCTAGTCAAACTCCTGCTGGTTTCACCTAGATCTGAATTTTTGCCAGAAAACTGCATAACCGCCCACTGAAAATTTGACCTGCTAGGGTTTTGATTTTTTCTGAATTCTGACTTCACAGACGGATAGATCAGGTCCCACACAATCCAAATCAACCCTAACGCTATCCAAATTCTTGGCTGTTTGACCTAGATCTGAGTTTTTGACTAAAACAGCCCTAGCGCCCTCACTGAAAATTGGACTTTTCCGGAAGTGACTTTTTCTGAAATCTGACAAGATAGGCTGATAGATCAGGGCCTAAGCATTTCAGAACACCCCCAACGCTGAGCTAGTTCTTTCCAGTTTGCCTTAGATCTGAAAAATCAGTTTTCAGCCCCCTAGGGCCCTCATCAAATTTTGACTTGGTCCGGATCTGATTTTTCTGCTGATTTTCTGATTTGGGCTTGTAGATCAGGTCACCCTAACCTCATTTCTCCTCCAACGCTGAGCTATTAGCCTCCAGGTGACCCTAGAACTGCAAATCTGTCTTTCCAATCCCTAGCGCTAGCCTTCCATTGAGCTGGTTTTCCTGTACCTTAGCTTTTCCGGACTAACTATTTTCTGGATTCATAGATCAAGGTGTATCCTAGGTGGGTTCACTGAAACGTTGGGTTGTTGTTGACTCCATTGCCCAATACACACAAGGCACTAATTTCCTAGCTAGCGCTATCCTTAAGCTCTCCTCCCATTCCCTTTGCCAACACTCATTGATAGCTCAAGTCAACTATCTTTCACTGAATCTGTCTCCTTGGTACTAGACAGTCCCAACTCTATTCTTGCTCACCCTGTCACAGTTACGTTTCCCAAGACAGTGGTCATCTTCACCAGTTGCTAGTACCTAAACCCTAGAGCTAGGGTTTCCATTCACCTTGCACCTTAAGTATCCTGAAGCCCCATCTGATCTTTTTCTGGTGTCTAGGTCCGATCTCTCCTGTCAGGAGCAGATCTGGGTCTCCCCCATTGTTGTCTTGGACTAGAATAACATAAAGTGAAGGTTGCCTTGATTGGCATGAAAACCATCCATTTGGGAGTCTAGGCAGTCGTGGTTCCACCTCTTAGTTGCTTGCCCCTCTACCATCCATCCTAGATCCACCTCACACAAGCAACTACAAGGCGGGTGATAACACCATCCTTGTGAAATCGTGTTGGCTTGTATCTTTCTGACTTTCATTTTTATTTGCCCACGCCTTGCAAGTGATTCGACTTTGCCATCCTTGCAACATCGTGCTGGATTGCATTGTTAATAATTGTTAAATTCTTCATTTAGTTTAAAATAAACCAAGTCCCATTTTTTTCCCCGTATCCTCTCCCCCCGCCGGTTTGACCAATCTACGGTGATGAAAAAGGGCAAAGATTTGTGTTGGCTAGTTTAATAGGCACCCAAATAAGTATCTTCATTAGAAAGGAAAAAAAGAGGCTTGGCCTGTGGAGCTAGTGGGGTAGAGGCCGTAGGGGGCTTCGTGGCACTTTGTGTCCTCCAGTTGAGCACCCAGCAAGTTTCGAGTTTGATCAGTGGAGCTAGGTGGGAACCTTGTGTTCCCATGTTGAGCACCCAGCATTCCCTCTCTAATCGAAGGAGATAGTCTCTTGGGGTAGACATCTAGAATAGTTCATTTCTTTGCAACAAACACCTCAATTCCCTAAGTCAAAGAGAGACATAAAATTTACTAAAACTTGCAGGACCACTTGCATAACATTGTTACAATCATTTACATTTCTCTACTTCACTTTATTTTAACTTACTCATATATTGGAAGTCATCATGTTCTTGTATATTTGTTAAAGTAAATGAGTTGATGCTTTAGGAAAATTATTTGAAGTTGATTATTGTGACTCCATAGCCCGAGTAGAGACGGCACTAGTCATTTTGATTATTTGATTGTTTCTCTCTTTCATACATTACTGGTTGATTGTTAAAGGGTTTGCTTGACATTGAAATATTTGCATCACTGCACGCTGATTGTCATTTTTTGTAATTTACAACTTCCAGAAAACATTCTTCGAAAAAAGAACTTAGTAAGTAGGGACTACCCCCGTTGGCCTTTAGGAGTTGTGGTCTAAACGGAGGAGTTTAGAACCGAGGTGACAGTGGGTTCTCAACTCATAAGTTGCCCTTAGGAACACACATAGTGGTTGAGAGACTTACCCGTGTCCAAGTGTGTTTTAGGCGGCAACACAGTCAAAGGATAGATTGGACATGGGGATTGAAGAACTAAGGTTGTTGATGGTGAAAATGTCTCAGAGAAGGCATGAAGAAAGAATGAAGATTTACATCAGCAGAGAAAATAGACAAAACAGTGGCAGAAGATAGATGACAGAAAAAGATTGCAGAAGCAAAGCTAGTAGAGCATTACAGCAGAAAATTTGGAAACCAGGAGAACTGAAGATGACAAAGACAAAACAACATGATGAGATGGATGATCAGTTACAGAACAAAGTTTGGGAACCAGGCATACTGAAGATGGAAGGTTATGACCAGGAGGTCATATTTCTTTCTTCCTGGGGAGTCTGATGCAGGAGCATCTTGCTCTCCATTTCAAATTCCAAACTCAATGTTGGATCAGGCCTAGAAAGGGTCTTCAAAGTCTGAATTCGTGGTCTTTGAATCATCACATTGTAAATAACCTATGTTTATTTGATTCTAGATGATGGTGAGTCAATTGAGCGAGTCACTTGGTAGATGATGAGTCAATTGATGAATCATGTACCAAATCCCTCAATTAGGGCAACGAGTCATAAGATAAGATTTAAGGTTTATTGTAATCAGGATTTGTTAGCAGATTATGTGGATTTGAACCAAAATGGTTCATGAATCTTGTTGTGTATATATGTAACCCTACGAGGCATAGTAGAGAGGGGAGAGAAGAGACAGGGAAAAGAGAGAGATACCGAGGATAGATAGAGGTCAGTAGGGCCTGTAGGAGTCATGGAAGGCCAATTAAAGATATATCAGGCCTTAAGAGATCAGAATACAGGTTTTGAGACAAATTGAATGTATAGTTTCCTTATGTAAATGAAGAAAAATCCTATTCGACATATCTTTGTATGTGTGAATGAATTCAGTCTAAATGTATAAATTCATGAACTAAATGTTTGGATAAATTCTCTGTCGATATGTGAAATTCCTGCATATGAATTCAAGGTTTTTGAAAGCGGGAGAAGCAAAGATCGATGGATCGATGCTCTAATCCATCGAAGGAGTTAGATGAATGATCCTTTGAGGATTTTATAAATGAATGTGTGCGTGTCTTAACCCTGTTGCAGGTCAAGGAGCGAAGTCGATCATTGAAGGATCGAGAAAGATGGAAATTGAAGCATGTGCGTGGCTTGATTGATTGAAGAAAATCGATTCCGCAAATGCATAAGTAAAATCTTAACAATTGCCTTGAGAAAGATCGGACACTGGGGAATGATCTTAGAAGAAGATCAATGGTCACAATCAAATTCCGCAAAGATAATATGAGATCCGCATCTAATCTCAGATCAACAGTCAAGAAGGAAGCTGCATAAAATCAACGGTTGTAAAGAGTTGCGGAAAAGGAATTGTGGGAGGGAAATTGTGGAAGTTCAACTTTTTAAAAAGTTGGATCTACAATCCAATTGCGAAGAGAAGTGTTGTGGAAGTCAAATTTGGAAATTGGGAATTTTCGCAATCCGTAATCCGCAATCCACAAATGCGAGAACAGAGTTGCGGAAAGATAGATTTGCGGAAATCTGTCTTGCGGGAGGAATTGTCTTGCAGAGAGACAATTGCGAAAAACCAAGCTTGCGGAAACCTATTTGCAGAATTGAACCTGCGGAAGCAGAGCTGCGCAATAGAGTTGCGGGAGAAGAAATATTTGGACAAGAAACCAAATTTAGAGTTTGCTAAATGTAGAGCAAGCTAAATCCTGGGGAAAGCGGATGGGTTATGGTTGTTTGGGGTTCCTGTTTGCAACAACCTGCTTGGATCACCATTTCTATTTTGGAAGGGAGGAGTTTTAGATCACCAACACCTATACTTGCTTCGGGATACATTCAACAGGACCTTGTTTTAGTCAACAAAGGATATGGATCCTTATCCCTCCTTAACAAGCAATGTTCTTGGAACCCTTTCTTGGACATATCATCCAGGATGTCTCTTCTGTGGTTCAGAGCAGTGTAGTCATACTCGGGTAACACTCGGCGAGTACGGCGAGTCCAAACGAGTCATATTTGAAACGGTTACTCGCTGCATACTCGTGTTGCAGACTCGCGACTCGGCAAACTCGGCTGAAAGTTACCACACTCGCTGAAACTCGGGTGTATTCGTCGGACTCGCGAGTATGGAGGTCTCGGTAAAAGCATGCCGCGGATGAGTGGGCCCCGACGTGGTTCCGTTTCCCGCTAGGTTTTTACACCGGTTTTTTTCTTTTTTGCACCGCCTCATTTTACATTGCCAGGACGCCCTACTCTATTTAACTGTCGACTATTCAGTGCTGAGCATCAGCATCAGCGATTCAGCACCGGCGATTCAACGCTGAGCATCAGCGATTTCGCACCGGCGATTCAACGCTGAGCTCGGGTTCCTGTTCGTGGTTGGTGGTTAGCTCGGGTTCCTATTCGTGGTTGGTGTTCGTGGCCAGCTCGGGTTGCTCTTCGAATTCGATTTCACAGTTCGATTTTACAGCGTACAGCGTCGTGGTTAGTATGATTTTACAGCTCGTGGCTTAGTTCGATTTTTATGTAGTGTATTATCATAATGTTTTTTTTATGTATTATGATAATACATTATGAATTATCATAATGTTTTTTTATGCAATGTATGATTTTTTATGTTGGCGTTGTATTTTTTTTATGTGGTGTATTATCGTAATGTTTTTTTTTATGTATTATATAATGTTTTTTTTTATGTATTATGTAAAGTTTTTTTAATGTTTTTTTTTAAGTTTTTTAATGTTTTAAAGTTTTATTTAATGTTTTATTTTAAGTTTTTATGTAGTGTATTATGTAAAGTTTTTTTTGAAGTTTTTTAATGTTTTTAAAGTTTTATTTAATGTTTTTAAAATTCGTTTTTTAAAGTTTTTTTTATGTTTTATATGTGTTTTTTAATGTTTTTATTATTTAAATTTTAAACTTAGTTTTTAATGTTTTTAAAATTCGTTTTTAAATTTTTTTTTATGTTTTATATGCTTTTTTTAATGTTTTTAAACTTAGTATTTTAATGTTTTTAAACGTAGTTTTTTAAAGTTTTTTTATGTTTTTTTTTAATGCTTTTTTAAATGTTTTAAGTTTTATATGTTTTTTTAATGTTTTAAAAAAATTTTAATGTTAACTTTTTATTATGCAATGTTTTTTTTTAATGTTTGAAATGTTTTAATTTTTTATTTAATGAATTAAAACTTAAAAGTATGCGTTTTTTTTAATGTGTTTTTTAAGGTTTTTTTTTAGTTTTTTGAGTTTTAAATTTTTTTTAAGTTTTAAAGTTTTTAAAGTTTTAATTTTTTTTTTAAGTTTTTTAAGTTGTGTTTATAAGTTTTAAA
>LPNX010587584.1:872403-972216 GCA_001517045.1 Pseudotsuga menziesii
ACTGGTTCAGAGGGTTGGGTGCCCTGTTTGATAGTGTAATATCCCAACTGATATTCTACCCTTGTTTTGATAATATGTTTGTAGTTTATGTTTTCTAGGTGTGTTGGAGATATAATAAAATTTGCATGCAAAATAGTGTCGTGCTAATAAGTCCTAGAATATAGCAGATCTGGAGAAAAAATAGGAAATAAGATTTCAGTAAGAGCGTAGACACATACCAATAATTATAGCGATGATAGTCCTTCAATATATAAGAGGCATGCATGCCGTGCAATCAAAATAGAGGTGAAAACATGTTGATCTCTAGGAGTTGACGCCCAGGCTAGGAAAACATCCCACTTTAGTGCTCTTCTTCACATTTTTGATTCAATAGGTGGCCGATGCTGCTGATACTTTCTAGGAGTAGTAGTATGGGTTCCCTGGAGAGATAGGATGAAGCATGCACAAGTTTTGACCCCTTCAGGTACCCTAGCGAATTGATATGCTCTGAATAGGTGACACCCTCCCTCTTCCACGATTATGCTGATAGTTGCTCCGGATGTGCAAATAATGGACCGATAATCACCCAGTAGAGTGGTGTGAGCCTGCTAAGAAGAATGATGATGACATGTAGAAGATATACTAAGTTTCTAAGTCCCAACGAATCATTCTGGGTATTTCCAGTTGTTTCCCCAACAGTAAAACGTGAACCTGCAATAATATCTTTCTCCGTCTGTTGTATCTCTGAATAAGAATGAATACGATGAATAACTGATGATAGATCTCGATGATCTATCCAAAGGTGATTAGGGTAGATAGATTTCACTGCCGAAAACACTTGCTAGCTAAAAACTTTCGTCTCCAACCCCAACTTGCTGCTACAACTACTGCTGTTGCTGCTCTTGAAAACAAACTCAAAGATAATAATAATCGTGGATGTCCTTTTGGTTCAACTAACCTTCTTATATAGCTTTTAGGGTGTGCACTTTACTTTTTGCATGCATGCAATTCTAATTGCTCGTTGACATAAGCCTGAAGAGATAAGGCCTACATGCTCTGCATGCTTTATGATATTAACTTTGATGGCCCTCTTTACTATACTGATGACTTAATAATACTGAATAAATGTTCTGATCTGCTCATGGTATTAAATGTCCTCAGTCAATTCTCTTTTTCCTTAATACTCGCTCGAACCTATGGGAATTAAATAGGTTAACGGGTGTTTCTGATGCTTATGTAGAAGAGAACATTACAGTCCTCCCCGCTCGAGATTGCTTGTCCTCAAGCACTGTCCGACCAATATACCGAATCATCTGTCTCTGTCTCTTCCTGTCCATTTGTATCGACCAGTTTATTCTACTGCTGGGTGGTTCTTTTTCTTCAAATTTATGTTTCTTCTCTCTGATGTTCTGTATTCCCTCCTTGTATCTTCTTGGAGACCTGTGAGGATTGATCATCCTATATTTGGATCCTCATCCAAATCCTCTAGTGTGCGTCATACTTTTGTCTAGAGGTCTACCCAAAAAGCCCTTTTTATACCATTGGTCCTTCCTTGAAGTTTTATGTGTTGGATTTGGCCATATTTTTTCATGTCTTGTCCTCATGCCTGAATATGGTGGTCATTCCCTTTGTTGTAGATGACCCTGAAGTTTCATTGTGCATTCCCCTTAAGACTACCCTTTTTCGATATGGTGTTAGGAACTCCATCTCTAATGTTTGGTAATTTGTTGAGTATTTCCCAATTGACTACAACCATTGTACTCCCAAAACAACGCTCGTGTCTAGTACATCTACCGCATAAAATTCGTCAACCAATGTATAATTCCCAGATTGTACCTGTAACCGAGGTATCCTCTATGTGCGTTTCATTCTGTGATTTCCATCCATGACAACGATAAAGCCCTTAAAGTCCTTGGTCGGAAATCTTTCCCTCTCTACCCAAGAGGCATCTATAAAGTTGTGGGTGGCCCCACCATCAATCAAAGCAATGGCACGTTGTCCCTGGATACTTCCCCTAATCCTGATAGTATGGAAGGTGGGGACTCCTGTGAGGGTAGCAATAGATGCTCCCTGTGGCAATTGTTCCAACTCTGTACTATGTAGTTCTCCATCCTGTTTTTGTTCCAATTCATCTTCCTCATTGCTCCCTGAAAGTACTTCAATGAGATGTACCTTCCCTTTACCCATACATCTGTGGCCGGGTACCCAAGGTTCTTTGCAATTAAAACATAAGTTCTTCCTTCTCAAATCTTGTCATGTGTCCTCGTTCAACCATTCCTTCTATGGGAGTGTTGTTTCCTTGTTTTCCAGAAGATTGGTAGGTTTTTGTGGAGGCTTGTTTTTAGGCACAGAATCTTGTAGGTCTCGAGTCCAACTGATAGCATCTTGTAGAGTAATTGGCTTGTAAGCAAGACCCATCCGTGGAGTGGCTTAGATAATGCCTCCGTAAATAGCATAATCAACCGACTCTTTGACATGTCAGATACCATAACTGCAACTCTCTAGAATTCGGATATGAAGGTCTCTGCACTGCCTGTCTGCTTGAGCTGAGCAAGGTCCCTGAAACGAATCTCTAGGTCCTGTTATCACACAAAGTGTAGCTACCCACTTGAGATATCCTATCCAGTACGATAGAGGTAAGGTAGCTAACCGGTGACCAAGGGGGAGACCCTACTAGCCTAAG
Source organism: Pseudotsuga menziesii (assembly GCA_001517045.1). Lineage (NCBI taxonomy): Eukaryota > Viridiplantae > Streptophyta > Pinopsida > Pinales > Pinaceae > Pseudotsuga > Pseudotsuga menziesii. Next base: position 875,066 of record LPNX010587584.1, read on the forward strand.
AGGCTAATTCACCTACTCAAGACACTCCTACGATTTGACAATGTATAAAAGAGGAGAGATAATGAGTGGCTAAGACTAGATCTATGGAATAAGTGTGGTATAGAAGTTAGGGCCAAGTTGGGGAGGCTTAATAAAGGTAGGAAATAACCCAACTTGATTGAGATTGTACCACAAATAGTTTAAGGATGTAGATGTAGTGAGATCTAGCCAAATGAAAGGAAACCCTAAAGGGACCCACGTAGAGTTTTTGCATAATTGGACAAAGTGGACCCAAAAGGGCAGATCAAGGTATGGAATGACTATATCTGGGTGCTTGGAGGATAGATCTATGGGAATTAAGTGGGTTCAAGCATACCCAACTGATAGATCTGAAGAGATCTAGCCACACGAATGGAAATCCTAAAGGGACCCACTTAGGGTTTATACAAAAGTGGAAAAAGTGGACCCAAAAGAATAGATCAGGGCATGAGATGATAAACAATAGGGAATGGTGGTGTCTCACAAGTGGATGAGTTGATCTGAAAAGAGTCCATTCAACTTTAACATGTCTACAACTCACATACAAGCTAACAATCAAGCTCTGCAAGGATCTCTTCTAGAACCCTTCCATTGAGTACACAAGAAACTGTAGTGAAGAGATCCTAGGGGACACTTAGAATTAGTTGTCCCTTACTCCATCTCACATCACAACCCACAGGCTCCATGAGGAATTAATCATTACATTTCAATAAGATGGCCATCAATCTTTAGATTTAGCATTTATTTATCCACTACTTTATTTGGGCCTTTCACAATTTCACTTCATAGCCCTTTTTGAGTTGTGTCTAAAGACACAGTTTGCAACTTTATTTGAGGGCTTGCATTTCTCAATATATAGCATATAACACAATGCATGTAATGATGGTAGACATATTTCTTCAAGTTTTAGCTGACACTCTTCAAGAAACTAGGGGGGAATCTCCACAATCAGGACAAAACATCAAGGACAACCGACCAAAGAGGTCAAGGCTTCAAAACCCAATTCGCCTAAGCTCAGGAACCAACACCAGCATGTTCTCCTGGCCCAGAAAGATCAAGGCTTCGGCAATTTTCGTTGCACGACTCAAAGCCGAGACACAAAACAACATCGAATCCATCATGCATAGGGGTCAAAGTGGGGAAGATGATCTTCAATCTCTTGGGTCTCAGTCAATCATAAGTCATGGGTAAAATCAATCATGAATGATACTGGATGGATGAAGACAAGTGATACATGAAACCAACATAACACTAAAGTTTAAAAGTTGTGTAAAGCATGGCATAAGCAATGGTCTTCAACATCAGATTCTCTAATCATTCTTAGCACAAGTAAATCATCAGTGGAACATATAATATAAGCATATGTCCCCATAATCATCATAGCATAACAAGTCAAAGGTGTTAATATACATCAGAGAGAAAAATACTACCAAGAAGCAATATACTTGATCTCACCATCTACATGCCTCTACCTAATATGCCCATATGTAAACTGTGTACCATGTCTATTACTCTGCTTGAATGAACTAGGTCACCACTGAAGTCATCTCAAAGGACAAGGAGATCTCAGTTCTGGTCAGGAAATACTCTGTATCTGCTGCTGAACAAAGGCTCTGAATGGCTCATGCTGCAAAAATGATCCATGTTGTATCTCCATTATTAAGTCTGGCTCAGAGGAAAAGAGAAAATCAAAATGTTGCATCATGGTAGCCCAGCTACAACATATGTGATAACAAGTCCTTCACTATAAGATAAAGTTACAAAAACCAAACCAGTGGTTGAACCGACCAACCCTGAAAACCGAACTTGGACCGAAACCAGACCAAAACCGAGAAAAAAAACCGGATCACAAAACCGGTCCACCAAAAATACAAAAACTACTTAAATTTTGAAAAATTATATATATATTCATGTGCAACCATGTGAATCCAAACAATTATACACAAATTTGCAAAAAGTGCTCTTGCTATGTGCCATACTGAGCATATTTCACTAGAACCTTCCCCACTCAACCAACTTTTAAATTTAAAAAATAAAATAAATAAAAATACCCTCTTAAGTGTTGTTGTACAGTTATGTGTGGAACTGGTCAAAACCGGACTGAAACCGGTAAAACTGGTCGGTTCCATATGGAACCAGTCATTTCCAGATTGAGACACCGGTTTGACCCGGTGAGGCCCCAAAACCGGTCAGGCCAACCGGTTTTACCGGTTCCAGTCCGATTTTTGTAACACTACTATAAGATCAGCAGATGATGAGCTACCAATTAATGATCTCTCTCCTTCGGTAGATCCGGAGCATTCAGATTCACTAGTTCTTACCATGACTGAGCCTCGTGACCCTAGATTCGATGATTGAGTTAGTCATTTTCATGACCCAAAGGAGAGTGTATGGCAGTGCCCACGATGTACAACAACAGAGATGTTTAGTTGCTTTTCAAATTGTTCAGATCAAATGCAGGTATATGACCCAGGTGATCTATGGATTTTCATTTTGCTTTGTTGACTATTTTAGTAGTGAGACTCAGTTGATAGTGATTGTATGTTAGCGATGCTTTATTGATCTTACTAGAATCTAAAGTATAAGTGATATACTTGTTATTTTCGAGAGATTCTCTTGTATACTTGTTATCACACAAAGTGTAGCTACCCACTAAAGGTATCCTATCTGAGACAGTAGAGGTAAGGTAGCTAACCAATGACACTGGAAGGCCCTCATCCACTACGGGTTGAAGAGTAGTTGTCACACTATATGGGCTCTTGTCACTTTAAATCAATCCAGAGAATTATCAAGGGGAGATCCTAATAGCCTATGAGGGATAGCGCACCTACTCAAGACACTCCTAAGGGTATGTAATAGGTGAAAGATGTGAATAATGAGCAAGTGAATCTAGATTTAGAGAAAGGATGTGGTAAAGAAGGTTAAGGCTAATTTGGGGAGGTTTAGTGATAGGAAAAATTACCCAACTTGAATGAAAATGTACCACAAATATTTTAGTAACATAGATCTAGAGAGATCTAACCAAAAGGAAGAAAACCCTAATGAGATCTGTTGTCGCCCAAAACTGGCACGCAAGTGCTGAAGCCCAAAATGCGAGCGCACTGGCTCGGTGACAACTTTCGAGAGAGAGGCCAATGTCACCACACCCCTCTCTCCTCGCTTCAGGTTGGCTCTTCTCCAACTCTAGGGGGGTTTCCCTAAGTTAGGATCGCTAAGGCAGGTGCAACGAAGGGCAAGGTGATTTGAAGAGGCTGCCTTAGAGAAACGTTTGTAAACAAAACAAAGAAAATGTATTTTGATTGATGGGCAAGGAAGGGAGGATCAGTCCTCGAGGGAAGACCAGTGTCAATATCCAAAAGGGTAAATGGAGTCAAAAGGGGACTCAGGGAGGCTTTGCGTTTCACAGAAGGGAGATTGAACTAATACGTTCCATAATCAAAGGCAAGGAGAATGTAAGTATATTGACTACTGTCCATTACTCCTAGACCTTTAAAAACCTAACGGCGACAAGCAACTTGGCAGCTGCAAATGCTTTCCCAATGGGCTAGATTATAGCCTTCTATGCTAGGTTTGGTCTATAACTTATGAAAAACACACAACTACGACAGAGATGCCCAATATATGTCCGAAAAACCCCACATGATCTTTTCTATTCAGCTCTGGGGAAAAATCCTTCCAACCATATTTTCCATCTTTACAAAGAAAGAGACTATGCTCTTTATAGGCCCAAAAAAGGCTCTTTCATAAAAATAAAGTAAAAAAATAATAATTTAAAATTGAAAAAGTGGATTGAGATCCACTTTTTCCTACACTAATGCCTAAACATGACCAAACCTTATTTAATGTCCAAACTTTAACTAAAGTTCTCAATATAATAAAATGACTCCAAACTTGAAGTGGACTATCTTGGCGCTAATGAGATATGACTCATTAATCAGTTGCTAATCGTGGGTTACTAATTACTCATGAGGGGCTGCCACATACGAAATGCACTTTAAGCATTCATTCACCACCGAAAAACGAAGATTGGTGCTTACTGTAAAACACACTACATTCGGCTGCTAGTGAAGAAAACCGAGGGCCCGAGACCAACTTCCAGACGCCAGTGTTATCTCCACATCACCTCCAGCAAATAGATATGAAAAAACAACCATCCATGTAGTCAGCTGCCAAAATGCTTGAAAATCAGCTGCAAAATTGCATGAATCACTCCACGACCAGCTTGATACACGCTCGGCTGCCTGTGAAAAAATGTACTCAACCACCGTATCAAATGAAACTCCCCGTAAACGGTTTTCAGTGTTGAATAAGGTGGAGCTTCATTGAATGTTATAAACGCGGATTATTCCACAACTCAGCCCGTGAGTTGCTTCGACGCATTGGTCGTGGAGTTCCACTAGCTCAATGATTGACAGTGACTGACTGGCGATTTAAAGGTTGAAGGCTTTACCAATCAAAACAAGTGCAGAGGTGTCGTCGATTTCCTGCGAGGTGATGCTACGAGGCTTCCAAGGATGCAAGCTCGCGATCTTCGATTTAAGCTTCAGTTTGTGTGCTTTTTCCATACACGGTGGACGAATCTCTCAAGTATGTTCCAAAATATGCTTCTGAAGTACAAAGAAACACTCTTAAAGACTTTCTCCATTTCTGATACGCCAACTCAACTGTTCTGCTCAAACAACTTTCAAGACCGATGAAAAAGCAAAGCATGCTTAGAAACTCTTTACTGTGATAATCACCCTCTCTGCGGACTTTTATACCAAATTATATTGTCGTGACTTCTGAAGAGACTCCTATAAAGTTTAAACTTGGAAGAATTCTATTATTTAGCTCTCTTTAGCGGCAGGAGTGGGAAATATGGAATTCTGACTGCAAATGCAATTTTATTTCAAAGACTTCTAACCTCTCCCCACCCTGCCACCTTGTATTTTCTGCTCTCAGTCATTATTTATGACAATCACCACAATGCAATAATCTGTTAGTCACGATATATTCTCCAAGATTAAATGATAAGTTGCTTGCTTTTGTACTAGGACAAAATATACAGGCAAATTTGTGCTTGGTCCTAGAAGTTTGAGCACAACCATCAAAAGAATCAGAACATTATAGCCAACTTGATGGCTAGAACACGGTCACATCTTTCCACATAATTTGATGGAAACCAACCAGCCTTGCCCTTGTATTCACCCTCAACCCAGCCAGTAGGAGAGACCTTGTGCTCCAAAACTGTGCACTACTGTTCCAGAGACCCCACTTCCAAACAAACCACCAACTCCCAAGCTTTCCCATTATAAGCTCCCGACACAACAGCAAATAAATTTTGTTCCAGTAATAGAGGGAGCTGCAACTTGATACTTTCTGCTGCTCCTCATTGCCGCTTTGCTCTTGTAAATAGTGTTTTAAGCACTCAAAATGCAGATGCATTTGGAGGGGTAACAAGATCCACCTAGGGTTTATGCAAAAATGGACAAAGTGGACCCAAAAGAGTAGATCGGGGTAGCAAATGGCTAGATCTAACGACTTGAAGGATAGATCATGTGAAATATAAGTGGGATCAAGCATAGCCAACTTATAAATCTGAAAAATAGACCACCCACCTAAGGAGGGTGCTCCACCTAGAGAGACCAATGCTAGATCTCAGGGTAAATGGAGTCGGATTTTTATGAAACTTGAGATCTAGGGTTTACTTAATTATCTCTAAGTGGGTTTTGATGGCCGTCCAACACGGACATCATTCCTGAACTTGTTACTCTTTGAAGTAAGGTTTCCATGTCAGGCAATGGGTAATTATCCTTTAAGCATGATGTATTTAGATTCCTGAAATCTATACATATTCTAACTAACCCATTCTTCTTTCTAACAACAACTAAAATTGGAGCACCAACGCGAATGTCCTGTAGGTGTTATGATCCCTGTTGCTAACATCTTTTGTAACTCTTTCTGAACAATAGGGGCCAACTTAGGATTTACTCGCCTAAGTTTTTGTCGGAAAGGATTGACTTCTTTAGCTTCTTCTTTAAGGAGAATAGTGTGTTGAAGCACATATTCCCGATAAGCTTTCGGTTCATCATAGCTAAAGGCCAAAACATCTCTATACTCTTTGATCAAATTAATTAAGTTATTCCTTTCCTTTTCTGAGGTGTCTTTTCCAAATTTTATTAGCTTGGGGTCTTTGCCTGTACATATATTTATTTCCACATAATCCCCAATCTTTATTGTCTCTTTTTTATTCTTATGTCGATCTTGTCTATCAAATAATTTCTCAAAGGATATGAGGCTACTCGAAATGTGATTTCTTACATTATCCTCATGCTCCTAATACTCTTTATCTTCCTACAGGTAACTGATCTTACAATGCTCAAATTCCTGGAGATTATGGATGAATCTCAAGAGTTGTTTGTCATCATTAAACACATGCCAATGATCTACATTATCAGAAATGAAGGCCTGAAATTAATTTCCATTAATCATCTCATCTGAAGGTTGAAGGGTGGAGCCTGCTACTACTAACTTATCTACTAAACCATTCAGTTCCCCAGGGATTTCTTGAAGGTTAAGTACATCAAACCAGTCCATTGTATCCCATATAGCATTCCTATATTTCCTCAGTCTATCTGTCATGTCCCCTCAAAGTGGCCATTAAAGTGTTGACCATACTGGACTCCTAGGAGGGGCTCAATTTGACATTAATCATGCTCCCTAGGGAAATTTTGTAATAATTAATTAAGTAAGGCATGTATCTAAGTTTTATTTTCCATTTTAATTATTATTGCTAATTAATGACGTGTAAATAAGCTACCTAGTCAGGTGGGGCGCATTGGGAAAGTCTACTAGACAAGGAAGGAAAGAGGAAACACTATGACAAAAGTTGTCATAGGAAACAAAGAGGAAAGTACCAAAAAGCAGGAAAAAAGCAGTCAAGGATAAAGCAGGCAAGTTTTTAAAGGAAAGAACAGTTTCCTTACGAGTCTGGAAAAGCAAAAAAGGTGTCATAACTCAAAAGAAGCAACTTTTGACTTAGAGAGGGCACAGTTTCTAATTATGAAGGAGGATTTGAACTTGGTAATAATTTCACATGGTCCTACTTGCTAAATTCCCCAAAGGAGGCGCCTATGTGGCTAGGGTTAGGGTTTGTTGAGGGTTGACTTGCTCTCACAGGTCACCTTGGATCCTCACTTGCTAAGAAGAACACTCAACACTCTATTAAAGGTGAATTCGACCCCATTGACTTAGTTTGGATGATTTGACATTGTGGTTATGCTATGTGAGCATACTCTCTGAGTGTTGTGCCTCAGACCATTGGGTGATGATCCCCAAATCCCTCCTCCCTTCTCTTCCATCTCCCTTTCTATCTATTGCAGGTCTATGGAGCGCTAATGTTAGCCATTGAAGCTTATTCCATAAGTTATTACAGCATCCATCAAGTTCAGTTTGAGCTCCTGTGAAGCCCATGCTTCACCTATGCTCACAGCCCCTTGTTGGTCAAGATTTGGGCCTCCTGCCCCTTAATTTTGGAAGCCTCTTGTAATGGTCAATCAATAATGTTATTTCTGTTCTGTTGTGTCAGTATCTTCTGAAAATTACATTTATCAGGTCGAGATATCTCAGACCCTGAAGGATATTATCTCAGTTCCATTAAAAGACACTATTTTATCAGTGTATGGGGGAATTGAGTGAATATGTGTGTTGCAATGAATATTTCATGATGGGGAAGGGATTCAAATAAATATTCATGTTCAAAGAGTTCATAATTAAACCGAAAGAGTCAGAAGAGAAATGATGAATTTTCTCATGGAAGGAGTCATGTTTTAAGTGAAGAGTCAGAAGAGATCCCTTCTATTGGACCAGCCCATGATGGGTTTGATGCATCCACACCTTTAGTGGGCACATTTTGTAGAGGTTTGTTTTACTATAAATCAGTCCACACTCCTAGTTCAGCAAGCACACATAGGGATGAAAATTGGGTGAAGGGAATTTTCCTATTGATGCCACATGAGGAGCAGGAGGCTCCCACATATTCCATTGATGACTTAATGGTTCAGCCATGTGGTATGAAAATTTCACCATTGCCTTTCTATGTGTACATGAAACATCAAAGGCATCTATTTGATGTCTTCATCATGCATGGCTATGAATGGAAGTTCCACTTGAGTCAGTTTGGTGGAACAAGTAGCATAATGTTGAGGTCTTGCACCAAAACAAAGATAGCAAATGAGGAATTCCATGTTTGGTGGGAGAGTTCAAAAAATGTTCAGTTTGGCATGGGGAGAGATGAGCTCCCAGTATGGTGGTATGATTTTCATAACCTCATTTTCCTCCTCTACAATGATAAAATTTTGTTGTTTTTATTGATGGGTGGAAGGAGGCAGATAAAACCATGGGATCCAGGCATTCTTAGGAATGACAGAGTTCAAAAAGTAGCAGAAAAATTTGGGTCCTTGCAGAAGAGGCAGTGGGATCCAAGAATTCTACTCAGTTACTTTAACTGGGTTGGCAATTTTGCTAAAGGAAGTGACATCAAAGAAATGACTATGATCAGAGTGGTGCAACAGAAACATGGTGGACAAATTTGCAGCACTATGTGGTGCTTCTGCTTGAGGACAAGCAAATTTGGGAGGGGAGGACTTGTCATGTCCCCTCAAAGTGGCCATTAAAGTGTTGACCATACTGGACTCCTAGGAGAGGCTCAATTTGACATTAATCATGCTCCCTAGGGAAATTTTGTAATAATTAATTAAGTAAGGCATGTATCTAAGTTTTATTTTCCATTTTAATTATTATTGCTAATTAATGAGGTGTAAATAAGCTACCTAGTCAGGTGGGGCGCATTAGGAAAGTCTACTAGCCAAGGAAGGAAAAAGGAAACACTATGACAAAAGCTGTCATAGGAAACAAAGAGGAAAGTACCAAAAAGCAGGAAAAAAGCAGTCAAGGATAAAGCAGGCAAGTTTTTAAAGGAAAGAACAGTTTCCTTATGAATCTGGAAAAGCAAAAAAGGTGTCATAACTCAAAAGAAGCAACTTTTGACTTAGAGAGGGAACAGTTTCTAATTATGAAAAAGGATTTGAACTTGGAAATAATTTCACATGGTCCTACTTGCTAAATTCCCCAAAGGAGGCGCCTATGTGGCTAGGGTTAGGGTTTGTTGAGGGTTGACTTGCTCTCACAGGTCACCTTGGATCCCCACTTGCCAAGAAGGTCACTCAACGCTCTATTAAAGGTGAATTCAACCCCATTGACTCAGTTTGGATGATTTGACATTGTGGTTATGCTATGTGAGCATACTTTCTGAGTGTTGTGCCTAAAACCATTGGGTGATGATCCCCAAATCCCTCCTCCCTTCTCTTCCATCTCCCTTTCTATCTATTGCAGGTCTATGGAGCGTTAATGTCAGCCATTGAAGATTATTCCATAAGTTATTACAGCCTCCATCAAGTTCAGGTTGAGCTCCAGTGAAGCCCATGCTTCACCTATGCTCACAGCCCCTTGCTGGTCAAGATTCGGGCCTCCTACCCCTTAATTTGGAAGCCTCTTGTAATGGTCAATCAATAATGTTATTTATGTTCTGTAGTGTCAGTATCTTCTGAAAATTACATTTATCAGGTCGAGATATCTCAGACCCTGAAGGATATTATCTCAGTTCCATTAAAAGACTATTTTATCAGTGTATGGGGGAATTGAGTGAATATGTGTGTTGCAATGAATATTTCATGATGGGGAAGGGATTCAAATAAATATTCATGTTCAGAGAGTTCATAATTATCTCTGTTATAAATGTCAAGTTTCACAAAATTTGACTTAAGATGATTTAATAGTTCTTTTAAGACCCTAGCTAGATTACTAGTTTCTAATAACTAGTTTTACTGAAATTGATGCAAAATAGGTTCTGTTAACCCAAATTGAGCTCTGTTAGTTCCTGTAGATCAGTAACATACCCACCTTACCATATCAATCTCTAGAACCATTTTTGGTTTGGGTTGTACCACCCTTTTGTATCCTCCTCTACGCAGGCACTCTCTTGACCAAAATAGCTAGAAATCCCCAAATTCACCCAAAACACCTATACCCTTCCAGAACTTCAGTAAACTATCTAAATACCTTTTATATAATAAATTAAGGCTGTAACAAACCTCTGTAAGTTTTCCGAAGCCTCTGGTTGAAGCAGGCAAAACTACTCTCCTTAGTTGCACAGTTTGGCTGCCCAGAAGCGTGGTAGTAGGTTTCCGCGGCGCGGATTCTGAAACCTAAATGGCACTAGATATAAATGTGTTAAGGGAGAGGAAATTCAATGTCTGGCATCCCTTTGCTTGCTGCTCACTGATCACTCTTGTCCTCTGCAAAATCTTCCTCAAGAAACCATTGTTTTGCCAATCCGAGAAGGCTTTGTGTGGACCCCTTAAACTTCAGAAATATTTAAGAAAAAAATTACAGAATTAGAGTGTTCAGGTCTGTACACCAGACTTGGGACATTACACTATCACTCTTACACTGATACTTTTTTTTAGTTGGAGCATGACTAGTTTGAATAACCTTTTATGCTCAACATTTTTATGCCCATTTCCTTAGCTGTTTCAAGTCCTAGAAACAATGCTTCGTACTCAGCTACATTGTTTGATGCTTCAAACTCCAATCTAAATGCAAAGTTGTAGGTTTGTTTAGAAGGAGAAATTATTACAATGTCTGCACCTTTTCCAACTTTGGAATATGCCCCGTCGAAATACATTCACCAAACTACATCCACCTTTTCATTCTTAATATTTTCTTTAATGGAGGCCATAAAGTTGGACAAGATGGCATAGTTTCCAAAGTTATCAGTACAATGCACGAATTCATTTGCAGGCTCCTTAGGATTTTCTACATGTCGCTTCCTTTCTTTTTCCCTATGAAGTATTACCCCTGTGTTTTCTAATGCAAGTATAGTTGCATACGTCCAATCCATTTGGATGTGTCCCCAAGAGTTGTAGCCCACTTTTTGAACAAAAGCATTGCCCAATTATCCGGCACATAGATTACTACAACATCCATTGTCATATTGATGTCAAGATACTTAGCCAATTTTACTTGTAGGATTAAGATTATCCCTACCACATCAACTTCTTTTGCATCCATTGCACATACATTGTGGTAGGGTCGTGTGATCCTTAGATTCAATTGTTCCATTACTTTTCTTGTAATTACATTTGACAACGCACCTGAATCTAACATGCAATTATGGGGAAGAAGATTATCTACTAAAAGAGAGACATAAAATGCCGGGTGATCTTCTCTTCTTGGATCAACACTATGGAGAACTACAGGAAAATCTTCAAGGACGACAGGAAAATCTTCAAGGATAACATTATTACTTGGAAGAGCGGTTTCTTTGACAATGTTATGGGCTTTATTTTGATTAATTTCTAAAGCTTTTAACATTTTTTTCCTTTTGGCCGAGAATTTGAAGCATATCGGTTGCATAGGCTGAGACTTTAACATTATTTATCCATGTCCCCATGTCAAGTTTTGATTCTACAACAACAGGGAGATTCATAATAGGAAGAGTTGTTACCTTAGGTTTACATTGCTTAGTTGGTGTAGACTTCTCCTTCCTCTTATAAGTAGTACCTTTGAATCTAGCATCTCTCATCTCTATGACCTGTTCTTTAGTAGGCTTTTCACCGTAATTCTAAGTAAAGAAGTCCTTTTCCTAACTATAGTCTAGAGCCTATTGCCAATGCCGGTTTGACAAAGTGTAGGTTTGGCCTACCATGTTCACTAACTTAGGTTTGCTTGAAGGTGTATCATGTCTACTACTTCCAGGGAGTCCTTGTTCCATAACTTGATTTGCAATGTAACAAGTATTTTCCTGATGAAATTGAGCACAAGGGCAACAATAAGGAATTGCATCCTCTACCATGTTGGCTGAATCTAACTGGTTCGGAATTCTAGGCTCTTGAGCAGGTGCTTTCTTATGATACATTTGATTTGGATTATGTTGAAAGTTCCTTTGTGCATGAGAAACTCGATTTCTTTCCATCATTACTAACCTATTTTGAATATGATTCAATTGTGCAACATAATTGGCCATTTGTTGATTCTAATTTGTCACCAAGGTTTTCATCATTTCAGACATTTCCTTTATTGGATCCTTAGATGATTATTTACCTTCTGATTCAACAACTTTTCCTTTTGATTCTTTGTTATAGGAAGAATTTCCTGTGGTAAATCCCGGTATGTTAGACTTACTAGATGATTCCATATTCTTTTCAGTTTTTTCAGCCAAATCTTGGGCATGCTTTAAATTAGCATGTTCTTTATCTCTTAACTGATACCTCAAATCACCATTGAAAGCTTCAATGTAATAGATGACGATAGCAGTGTAAATTTTCCTTTAAAGCACAACTTGGGATAAAATAGTATATTTAAATTTAACTGAAATAACCATACATGAACTTCTTTACAGTATACAGTGGAATACAAAACTGAGAACCATTTACAACATCAATCACATCAATAGAAACGACACAATCTTTTTGGGTAGAAACCCTTGGACAAAACCCAAGATGGGAAGATCGATGGAGCAGTATGAGAGGATATTTTTATTAAGAAAATACAGAGCTTTTACAATATTAGAAAATTGATTTATGCCCTAGATGGCAAAATCGAAACACCCAAAAATCACTGAGAAAAACTTGTGAGATGGCACGGTTCCCAAGGCAACTTGCTATTGTACGACCTGCTACTATACACCTGTACAGAATCCATATGTCCTGTTGTACAAACTGTACTGCCCTTTTGTTGTACGGTCCTGTTGTACGATGTTGTTGCTGCTGTTGTATGGTGTACGTCCGCTAAAGTCTCCTGTCTCTCTCCTCTGCAATTTAGGGCTTCCTTCCTGAGTTAGTGCTCCTCCTGTTGGACTCATAATTGTCATTAGACCAAAACCCGCAGGTATTAATCTCCGCCACAGTCGCCAGAGTTAGGATCTCGGGAGGCGATTAGTCCATGTCACGAAACTCACGGGGAGCGTTGAACCCAATGTCCAACAAACTCCCCCTCAACATGAGCCGGGTGAGTTTCGAACCCTTGACCTGTTGCTCTGATACCATATGTTGGACTCATGATTGCCGTTAGACCAAAACCCACAGGTATTAATCTCTGCGACAATCGCCAAAGTTAGGATCTCGAGAGGCGATTAGTCCATGTCACGAAACTCACGGGGAGCGTTGAACCCAATGTCCAACACCTCCTTCTTCGCCAAAATTCTCTCTCTCACACTTCTTCCTCCATCTCTATCGGAATGCAACTGTGTCCTCTCCACCAATTGATCTTTCTTTTATAACTTTATGCAAAGCGAAAACCCTAATCTCACTTTCACTTTATAAAGTCAATTAATAATTGGATCACTTTAATTATTTTCCAAAGTAAACTTAGGAAAAATAATTAAATACAATTGGCTTTCTGATTTAAGTCTTCTGCATGCAAGGACACATGCATGCAGGAAGACCTTCCATGTTGTTGCTAGTTTAACACTCCCTCTCAACAAAGAAGGGATTCGGTAGCAACCCCATCTTATCCCTGAACTTCACAAAACTGTGTCTACAAAGTGCCTTGGTGAAAATGTCTGCCACCTGCTCATCTGTCTATATGTACTCCAACTGAATCGTTCCTCTTTGAACACAATCTCTCAACAAGTGGTACCTGATGTATATGTGTTTGCTCTGGTCATGGAACACTAGATTCTCAGATAGCATGATGCCACTCTGATTGTCATAGTGGACTATTGTAGCCTCTAGCTCACACTCCAACAACCATGAAAGTAAGTTCCTCAGTCACATACCCTCACAAGCATCCATGTTGGTTTCCATGTACTTAGCCTCTACCGAGCACAATGCAACTGAATTCTACTTCCTCCTGAACCAAGAGACAACCCTTGACCCAATGCTGAAACATCAACTTGAAGTACTCTTCTGGTCCTCTGCACTTCCTTCCCAGTCAACATCTGTGAAACCTGCTAACTACACACTCCCCTTGTGCTCATAAACCAATCCATACACCACTGTACCTATGATGCAGCGAAGTATGTGCTTCGCAGCCATCCAATGCACTCTCTGAGGGTCCACCATGAACTGACTCAAAGAGTTGACTACAAAGCTAAAGTCTGGCCATGTGTTGACCAGATACATAAGTGATCCGATAAACTGACGATACAAGGTAGGATCAAATCCGTCTGACGCCGATGCATCAATCTTCCTCCAGTTGGAAACTAGAGATATGGCCATAGGCTTGCAGTCCTCCATCCTGAATCTCTTCAAAATATCTACTGCATACTTCCCTTGTCCAATGAAGAAGAATCCATCTCTCTTCCAAACCTCCAAGCCCAGAAAGTAATGCATCAACCCAAGGTCTTTCATCTCAAACCCCACTACAAGGTTGGACTTGCAATCTCCAATCATCCTCTCATCTCCTGTAAGAAAGAGATCATCCACATATAAGACCAGTATGAGAGGCACCTCACCTATTAAGAAGTACAGGTTGTGGTCAACTTCACTCTGCTAAAATCCCATCTCCTGTAGATAGTTGTCTATCCTCGAGTACCATGCTTGAGGTGCCTACTTGAGCCCATAAAGAGCTCTGTGCACTCTGCATACATGCGTCTCCCTGTTCTCCACATCAAACCCCTCTAGTTGCTCAATATACACCTCCCCTATCACTCCATTGAGGAAGGCAGTCTTCACCAATGTTGAGAAAGTCGGCATCGGAAAAACGTCGGCAAGGGTCCCGAATACAACTTCTCGGCAACATCGGCGAAAAAATTGGCAAAAGTCAGCAAACATTAAAAAACACAAAATACATTCATTTTTTTCAGAATTTTAAACATTTAAAGCAAGAATAACATCAGATAAACACATTGGAACATAAATATGGAGAAAGCATTGATATATATCATCATCATGTAGTCATGCCAAATGTAAAATGATACATCAAAGTCGATACTGTATCATGAAACATCATAGTTGTCCAATCAAGGACTCAAAAGTGGATAACCAATACAACATGACATCACATATATAAATGTATCCGAGGAAAACTAGCATCTAGCTATCTAATATCAATGCTCTCTTCCCGAGTTTTCCATTCATACTTCATATTTTTCCCTACTCCAATGATTAGGTTTATAAAAGGTTTTCATAAATGCTTTTTATTTGTCCCTCCATCTTATGACTTAAACCTAATTTTTGAAAGGTATATTTTATTGATTTGGTTGTCAGCCATTAAACGTATTTCTTGTTTTGTATTGGTGATAAATCATAGATGTATTTTTCACTCCTCCCAAATTGAATTTCCGACATGAGCCTCACATTTAGCCCTAACTCATCTACCACTTGAAACATTGATCTCTTTTTCTTACAATGTGCTATGATGATCACTCAAAATATGTTTGCTCAAAAAATTCTCTAATAGTGAAAAAAGTAATTCAATTACCATTGTGATCTTTGATAAACGGATACATATTTTGTATAGATTATCCTTGCATGGTTTCATCTTCAAATACAACAAAGTTTTGAAATATTTATACGGTAGAGGAAAGGTGTTAGACTTAGTATACAACAAAATGGCTAAAATAGCAATTTTTTGGAAAATTAGCCATTTTAGCAAAAATGGAGACTTTTTGGAAAAAGTCGGGACTTGCAATTTTTAGCCTTTGTGACTTTTTGGAAAAAGTCGCAACTTTTTGGATCACAACTTTTTAAAAAGTCGACGATTTTTCGGAGAGTTTTTCAACACTAGTCTTGACGTCCATCTGATGGACTTGCCAACCCACCTCTGCTACTAGAGATAATGGTCCGACCTGGCTACTGGGGCGAAGGTATCCTCATAGTCAATACCCTCCTTCTATGAAAACCCCTTAGCCATAAAGCGCGTCTTGTACTTATCCACGCTTCTGTTTGCTCCATGTTTCACCTTCTAGATCCACCAGGATCCCACCACCTTCTTTCCTTCATGTCTCGGCACAACCTCACATACCTGGTACTTCATGATTAAGTCATACTCCTCAACCATGGCCTCTTGCCACACGTCATGTTGTGCAGCCTCCTCAAAACTAGATGGTTCAGAGTTAATCAACTTTGTCACCAGTGCCATATAACTGAGTCTCTCTGGTGGTACTCTCCGTCTAAAATATATCTATGGAAGATCCACCTGCCTAGAATCCTGTACTCTAGACCTGAACCACTTAGGCCTTGGCCTAGTGTCTACTTGTTGCGACAGTTGGATGTCTGTCTCCTGCTGCTTCTCATCCTCCCCATCAAAAAAAGGAGGATCCTATCCAGCTGACTCCCTTTGACTACCAGAATATGTGCCCTATATCTGTACATGTACCTGTACATCTGGCTCCTCCAACTTGATCCCCGTGTCCTGTGCTGGCTACTGCTCTACTGGTAAATCCATGGATCTCTGCAAGGCCTTGTCTTCATCGAATTGGACATCCCTACTCACAATGATCCTCTTGCGAGCAGGAATGTAAACTCTGTATGCCTTCGAAGTCTCGCTATAACCAACAAGTAACAGCTTCTCTCTAGAAGGGTCCAACTTCTTCCTAGTGTCAACATGAATATGACAATAGCAAACACTTCCAAATATGCAAATGTGACTCACATTTGGCCTAGTTCCTGTGAAGACATCCTCGGGTGTCTTCCTCCCCAAAGTTTTGTGGGGACACCTGTTCTGAATGTAAACTGCAATCCTATATGCCTCTACCCAAAGGAATAGTGGTAATCCCTGATCAAATAGCATGACCTTGGCTGCTCCTACCATAGTCTTGTTCTTTCACTCTGCAACTCCATTCTGTTGTGGGGTATGGGGCACAGTGTGTGCTCCTTCTTGATCCCCTCTGCCGAACAATACTCCATGAACTCATTGGAGGTGTACTCACCCCCGTTATCTGTCCTCAACACCCGAATCTTCTTTCATGTTTGGTTCTCCACGAGAGTCTTGAACTCTTGGAACCTCTCAGAGACCTCTGACTTGGCCTTCAGGAATTAGATTCAGGTTTTCCTGGAATAGTCATCAATGAAGGTTACGCAGTAACTTTAACCACTGAAAGAATGGACACTCATAGGTCTGCATACATCCGAATGCACCAAGTCTAAGGGCTCCTTAGACTTGTGCTCACTCTGTGAGAAAGGCTTCCTTATGTTCTTCCCCAACGCACAACCCTTGCAATGGTTATGCTTCTCCTCATGTACCTGAGGAACTCCAATGACTGCCTGTCTGAAGTGCCTCAGTTCTCCAAGGTGTAAGTGTTCCATCCTCCTATGCCACAACTCACCCTGACTGTTGCCGCTGCTGACTAGAGCCTTTGCAGGCTCAATGTGTAGTCTATACACTTTCCTGGTCCTTCTGCCAATCACCCGATCCAAGCTTCTATCTGATCCCTTCGACCTGATATATAGTCTATGGTCTCGGAACTTCACTTGATATCCCTTTTTTTTTAGAGCGGAGACTGATATGAGGTTCTTGGTCAATCCTGGAACATATAACACATCAGCAAAACTGAGGGGTTTGCCAGACTCCCTCTGAAATGAAACAGTGCCAAATCCCTGCGCCTGATACCGCGCATCATCACCCAGCTCAACGTGGATCCCTATTCCACCCTCCTGCAAGTCTCTGAAGAATCTCTTCTGTCCAGTCATGTGACTAGATGCTCCACTGTCGATGTACCATATGCTACTCCCTGTGGTGCTTTCCATGCAAGCAATCAAGAAAAAATCCTCATCGAAGTTTCTACTTAACTCCTCCACCTCTACAAATCCATCCATCTGAGTGTTACTCTTCTTCTTCCTGTCTAGGCACTAGGAAGCAAAGTGTCCCTGCTTGTGGCAAAGAAAACACTTGACCTTTGATACGTCAAGGTTCTTCTTACCATCCTTCTTCCTCTTTGCCTTACCCTTGTTCTTCCCTCTAAGGGCTAGAACCTCCTCATCCACAATCTGTGGGGCACTATTGGATGAGCCTGATCCTTGACCCACAATCTCTGCCAATCAAAGAGATTTTCCCTAGCCGCCACACCTTTTACAAAGGTGCCCCATGGCTTAAAGAAGCCATTGAGGGCTATCAAAACTAGCTCCTCATGCACAGTCTTAGAGCCAACAGCTCCAAGCTCATCCCCGATCTGTGTGAGCCTTGCGAGATAAGGCACCACTCCTTCTCCCTTGGACATCTTGGTGTTGCGCATCCTCTCTTGCAACACCATCTTCCGGTTCTCGTTCTTGCTTTGGTACAGACTCCCCAAAGTCGTCTACATTTTTGGTGTGGTCTTCTTCTTGAAAAGGTTAGAAGTTATCTGGTCCTTCACTCCATTCATGATAATCTTCTTCCAAGCTATCAGATCTGCCAGATCTATGGGTGCAGCTTTTGTGGAGTCAATTTGCTCCTCTGCATCACTAACATCTAGGATCCTTGTGATCCTTTATTTCCACATCGAAAAGTTTTGAGCCCCTTGGAGTCTATCATCAACTCTTAACTGTACGATCATACTAAAGTGTACCTTTCAAACCCTAGATCTCCAATCTAGGTTTGTGTCTTCACTAGATCTGCCCCTGATCTATCACTACTGCTGCAAATCTCTCAGCTTTAGCTCACCAGAGCTCTAATACCATGTAAATTTTCCTTTAAAGCACAACTAGGGCTAAAACAATATATTTAAATTTAACTGAAATAACCGCACATGAACTTCTTTACAGTATGCAACGGAATATAAAACTGAGAACCATTTACAACATCAATCACATCAATAGAAACGACACAATCTTTTTGAGTAGAAACCCCCGGACAAAACCCAATATGGGAAAATCAGTGCAGCAGTATGAGAGGATATTTTTACTAAGAAAATACAGAGCTTTTACAATATTAGAAAATCGATTTATTCCCTAGATGGAAAAATCGAAACACCCAAAAATCATTGAGAAAAACCTGTGAGATGGCACGGTTCCCAAGGCAGCTTGCTGCTATACAGTTGTACGAAATCCGTACGGCCTGTTGTACAAATTCATACATACTATGTTGGGTACCATTTTGATCTCTTTTGTCACCTAAATATCCTCCATTATCCTCCATAAAACCTTCATATTAATTTATAAAGCTTTAAAGTTCACCCACAAACTTTGGTTAAAAGGTATAAATGTCATTGCTTTTTAACAAATTGAATTTTTGAGATTTTTAAAGCATTTAAACTAAGGTTTTTATTCAGGATTACAGGATGTGCTAACTTCTCATAATGTCTCCAAGGTTGAGCACTTGCAGGCCAGCTAGGCATGAACTGAAAGATAGGGAAAGGATCCTCAGTGTCCAAGGATGGTTGAACTTCCAACAGATAGATGATATGGCTCTCATAGGTGTCAAGTCAAAGTCCGTCAAGGACGACCACCTATGCTACCACTCAGCACAAAAGCAGGGCAGTTTCGATTTTGTTAATTTTCACAGATCTGATAGAGGATCTCGATGACTATGTTCATTAATTAGTTTCCAGGTTAATAGCATTTCTAGTTTCTTTAAAAAATTTGTATAAGTACTCCATAAGACAGAGGAGAACACATCACGATTTGAGACTGAAAATGCATGCTGTTTTGGACTGCGTTGTTCTATTATGATGTATGATCGATTTCATGGTAAATACAATTAAAATTCCAGCTCTGTGATTGTCTTTCTGCGTGTGTGAACGAGGCATTGGAGGGCCCCCATTGTCGAGTCTGCACACCCTTTTTATTGCCAGTGAATGCGATTTGGATTGTTGCAACGATTTGGATTGTGTCAATGGTAGGATTTGATTTCAGTATTTCAAACGAGTTAAATTGCTTTCAATCAATTTTATAAAACTCTGTTATTTCATTGATTATACGCTGAGAATGGTTCAGACTATTATCTCACCTTACTGCGCGTTGCTTGACTGTTCAACGATGGAGTATTAAGAATAATTACATATTACGAATGCTTTCCTGTAAAGGGAATTAATATTTGATTGTTCATTCAGCGCTGGGATAATAGACAAAGTCTTATAGTCCATATTTTAGGGTTAGGGATAATTTGCAATTGTTTTTTTATTATCTCAGTGCTTTCATATACAAATTGTTTTTACATATAAATTGCTGTGTAAATGAAATATCAGATGAAGCTGTTCCTGTAAGGGAATTTTTGTGTTTTCAGATCACAATAACTTGATCTTTTAATAGGCTTATTTCCTAGATAACTAGATTACCAAATAAGTCCAGCTTTGAGTCCTTATACTTGGATATGCCTCGAAGTCTACCAACCCGGATTGACATAAACTCAAGGTTTGATTTGCATCAGTAGATCGAAGCCCAACATTTGGCGCCATTGCCGGGGAAGCATTGTAGAAGTAGGCTTAGGAACTTTAGTTCTCTGATAAAAACAAAAATTTCAACAAAACATAGAGTAGATTTAGTTTTATGTCAAGACAAAGAGACGAGAAAGGAAGATTTATCAAAAACCCCCCCAAAACAGAAGTAACGGGACCTTCTTTTCCAAAAGGATTCATCTCAACAGTGGGTACTTCTAAAATGGCTGAGGAAGAAACATCAAAAGGGCCAACTGCAGAACAGAGAAGGGAGTATGAGAGAATGTTAGAAATAGAAAACAAACGAAGACAAGAGAGAAGAGAAGAAGAGAGGCGACATGAAAGAGAAGAAGAGAGGAGACATGAGAGGGAAGAAGAGAGGAGACATGAGAGGGATGAAAGAACTGAAGGAGATCAGGAAGCCACCTTTAAATTTCTCATTTTGGACACTAGCATTATCCTAGGGGAAGAGGTAAAAATGAAGAATATCCCATTATCCGTCTTACCAAACTTCTATGGCATGACCTCTGAAGATCCTGACTCTTTCCTATTCGAGTTTGATATCTTGTGTCGAACTTATGGATACACTGATGATACCCATAAGCTTCGTCTTTTCCCTGCTACCCTTAAAGCAGCTACCTTGAAATGGTTCATGGGTTTAGGAGAGCATTCTATACTAGCTGGGATGAGATGAGGAAGATCTTTCTTCGAAAATATCAGGCATATTGCAGATCAAAGGATCTAAAAGATGACATTTTTGGAATGACTCAACAGGAAGATGAGAGCTTGGAGGAGTATTTGGAAAGATTCTCATACAACCTACAGAAATCTAAATACAATTCTTTGACACTAGAGATGATTAGAACAATATTTCTAAAAGGAATCAGAGAAGAATATTTGGATATTTTAAATGTTATGGGCAAAGGTGACATCTCTTACCTTCCCTTTGATGAGATACAAGATTTATGTCAGAAATATTCAAGAGGAAAGGCTAGAACTGGAAAAAGGGATATCACTACCAAAGTAACTAAATCTGCAAACAGTGGTATCTCTAGGGCTGAGCTTGGAAATCTGCTAGAAGATTTCAAGACTGATTTATTGAGTACCTTGGGCACACAAGTCGAAGTAGCAAAAAACAAGAAAAGACAAGAACAACAAGACCAGCAAGATCAAGCTTTGTCTATCTTTTGTCCTAAATGTAGAAAGAAACACCCACTAAAAGAATGTCCTTTAAATGCTGTTGAAATTTGTGGCTTATGTACTTTTAATCACAAAACTGATGACTGCCCCAGATTGAAAGAATTGCAAGCAGCTCGAATGGAGGAGAATCAAAGCATGGAGTCTCTCTACTTTATGGGACAACGAAGACCTTGGCAGCCACGATTTTTAGGTATGTCTCAAGATCCTATGCAACAATTTCATACAAATTATCAAACTCCTATTCAGAATTCATGGAGTGCACCCATGCCCTGGCAAACTTGGTCTCCTCCATTAGCCCAATCTGCTCCAAATTGGAGAGGATATGCCCATGGTAACTAGACATATCAGCAGGCCTATTTGCAGCCTTATCAACAACCTTCTGCCTATCCTCAATACCAGCCGAATCAAGTCCAAGCCCCACCTTTCCAAGTTCCATCTTTTCAACAACCCAACAACATGCCTCCTCAATTGGGTCCACCACCTCAACAACGTCAATTGCCATCCAATCAGCCTCCACCTCGGCCCACACAACTACCAGCTCAACCAATTCCAAATCCAATTAATAAAACAGACAGACCTATGTATAATGTTGATGATGGAATGGCACTCCCCTACTCAATCCTCCCACTGCAAAATATCAATTTAAGATCTGGGAAAACCTTACAAAAAGAATCTCCTGTTATCTTAGAAGAACAAACAGAAAATGAGAAAACTCCAAAAAAATTAAATACAGAAAAATCTCAGTCAGAAAATCACAGTCAAAAAGGGAAAACATTAGTATCTTATACACCTCCTTTTCCAGAAAGGTTGGTCAAAGAAAAACCTTCACTCTCCCTACCTGATTTTGATGTTTTGAATGAGTTAACAAATGTATATGTCAAAATTCCTCTACTGCAGGCTATAAAGGATATTCCAATTTACACTAAAGCAGTTAAGGAATTATGTCTTAATAAAAGAAAGAAGGATCCATCAAAAATTCATGTGGTAGGCAATCTAGCAGGATTAATGTCTAATACTGTTTTCATTGAAAAGTATGTAGATCCTAGAATTCCAATGGTTACAATTACTATTAATAATTTTTCAATTCCAAAAACATTGATCGATTTGGGTGCTGCCATTAATGTCATGACACTAGAGACAATGGAATACCTTCACTTGACAAATCTCAGACCAACCACAACAGTCTTGGAATTAGCTGATAGGTCTAAAATTACACCTGAAGGGGTCTTAAAAGATATCATTGTTTCTTTAGACTCCTGGGCGTATCCTGTTGATTTTATAGTGCTACAGCCAAAGTCTAACCTAGGAGGTCACCCATTGATTCTTGGCAGACCCTGGTTGGCAACAGCGGATGCCTTCATAGGGTGTAGGTCAGGAAGTATGCTCATTTCACATGGGACAGAGAGAATACAAATTGCACTTTACCCTTCTACCCAAAGACCTTCTACATTAGATCAACTGTCATGGATTAATGACACTAAGGAACAAGAAGAAGAAGTGATTCAGCCTATCCTGAGTATCAATCAATTCTTTAATTTTCAAGAAGAAAACAACGAAGATTTGTTAGATTATTTCATTACTGAACCTGATATTTCTGAAGAATTAAGAGATATGCAATACGCTGTAGCAGATCAAGTTTTGGGTTATAATTTTCAGGAAAATTCCACAGTACATTCTCTAGCATTGGCACTTCACGATATTTTTAATGTTCATTCAATCACAGATATTCAAAGTAAGACAATTGAAATCAGTCCAGGAAAACAGTTGAATATAAGTGCACATCTTACTACATCACAAGAAGAACAATTGATTACCTTGCTGAATAAACATTCCCATGCATTTGCTTGGGAGTACACTGATATGCTAGGTATTCATCATGAGACATGCACTCACCACATTTATACAGATGATAAAATCAGACCTCTTAGACAACCGCAACGAAGAATGAACCCTATACTAAAAGAAATAGTCAAGGAAGAGTTGCAGAAGTTGTTAAAAGTAGGATTTATTTACCCCATTTCCGACAGCCAATGGGTTTCCCACTTGGTTGTTGTTCCTAAAAAGAATGGAAAATGGCGCATATGTGTGGATTACAGGGAGTTAAATAAGGCAACATTAAAAGACTACTTTCCATTGCCTTTTATTGATCAAGTGTTGGATACCTTAGCTGGAAAAGAATACTTTTCATTTTTAGATGGTTTCAGTGGGTATAATCAGATTAGTATTGCAAAAGAAGACCAAGACAAAACCACCTTTACATGTCCCTGGGGCACATATGCCTACAAGGTTTTACCTTTTGGCTTATGTAATGCCCCAGCTACCTTTCAGAGGGCAGTCTTGGCCATCTTCGCAGATCTAATTCATGAGTGTGTTGAAATTTACATGGATGATTTTTCTGTGTATGGAAGTACCTTTGAAGATTCCTTGACAAACCTGGAGAAAATTTTAAAAAGGTGTGTTGATTCAAATCTTTCCCTCAGTAACGAAAAGTGTTTTATGATGATGACTGAAGGGATAGTTCTAGGACATCACATTTCTGCATCAGGAATAAAAGTAGATCCTGCTAAAATTCAAATCATTGAAAATTTATCTGAACCAACAACTCAAACAGATGTAAGAAGCTTTTTAGGGTATGCAGGTTATTATCGTAGATTTATTGCAAATTTTAGCAAGATAGCTCTGCCATTGTTTAAATTGCTTTCAAAGGATGTGAATTTTAATTGGGATACTGACTGTCAATATGCATTTCAGACACTTAAAGAAAAGCTCTCAACTGCTCCCATCTTAAGGGGACCAAATTGGACATTGCCTTTCCATATTTCTACTGATGCCTCTGCTACTGCAATAGGGGCCTCATTGGGTCAGAAAGAACATACTTTGACTTATGCCATCTATTTTGTTAGTAAAAATCTGACACCTGCAGAGTTGAACTATACAGTCACTGAAAAGGAAATGTTGGCAGTGGTTCATGCTGTCAACAAATTCCGTCATTACATAACTGGCTACGAAATTTTTGTCCATACAGATCATTCATCCTTACGATATTTAATGAATAAATCTATCACTAATAGTCGGATCACTAGATGGTTGTTGTTAATGCAGGAATTTAATATCATTGTTTTAGATCGACCTGGACAAGAAAATCAAGTGGCAGACTTCCTGTCTCGTTTACACAATACTGGTGAGATTGTTCCTGTTTCAGATAGTTTTCCTGATGAACACTTATTTGCAATTTCTGTTATCACTCCTAGGTATGCTGACATTGCTAACTACTTATCATCAGGACAATTACCACCATCTATGACATCTAAAGAAAAGAAAAAGATTATTAAACAAAGTGCTAGGCATATATGGGTTAATGGTGATCTCTTTTACACAGGATATGATCTAATTATAAGAAGATGTGTACGACAGGATGAAATTTTAGATATTTTAAAGGCATGTCATGATGAACCGTGTGGTGGCCATTTTGCAAATAAAAGAACAGCATACAAGATACTCAATTTGGGGTATTATTGGCCTTCTATTTTCAAAGATGCTAAGAGGTATGTTAGAAGCTGTGATACTTGTCAACGGATGGGGCGGCCAGTCCGGTCTGATGAAATGCCACTCCAACCCCAAATCCTCATTGAACCGTTTGAAAAGTGGGCCCTTGACTTCATTGGTCCAATTCATCTACCATCACAAGGGAAGAAGTATATTTTGGTTTGTACGGACTATGTTACTAAATGGGTAGAGGCCAAACCTTTACCAAGAGCCACAGAGCAGACTGTGGTAAACTTTATTTTTGAAGAGATATTTGTCAGGTTTGGGGTGCCTAGAGAGATTGTAACTGATCAAGGTGCCCAGTTTACTTCCAAATTAGTGCAGGAGATAGCAGAAAAATACAAGATTAAGCACAGAAAGTCTACCCGTTACCATCCACAAGCAAATGGCCAAGTGGAATCTACAAACAAGACTTTAGAAGGCATCATCACCAAAACAGTTCAGATGCATAGGAAGGATTGGTCAGCTAAGCTTACTGAAGCTTTATGGGCATACCGGATCACTTGGAAAAACAGTACTGGTTTTTCTCCTTATCAGCTTGTTTACAGTAAGGAAGTCCTCCTACCTATAGAGTTTCAAATTCATACCTTCAAGTTAGCAGCAGATTTGGGCATGGATCTTTCTGAGGCACAGCAAGAAAGAATACTTCAGTTGAATCAACTAGATGAGATGAGACAGGCTTCCATAGAACACAATATTCTGATACAATAGCAGAGAGCTCAATGGCATGACAAGTTTATCAAAAAGAAGCAATTTCACATCGGTGATTGGGCACTATTGTTTGACTCAAAGTTCAAAGACTTCAAAGCCAAATTTACAACTCATTGGCTTGGTCCATACGAGATTGCTGAAGTATATGACAATGGCTCAGTCAAACTTCAAACAATCAATGATGAAGCATGCACATTTGTGGTCAATGGCCACCGGCTTAAACTGTATACCAAGCCTATCAACAAGGAAGACTTTATACAGCAGATTTCACAGCAACGGGAAATGGAAGTGCTGGATAAACACATCAGTGTTTCTCTTTCACTTACTTCTTAGCTGCTCTGATATTGAAAATAAAATATATATATATATATAGAAAAAGAAAACAAAAACAAAAAAAAACAAAATACATAAAAAATATCTATATATATATATATATATATAAAAACAAGAAAAAAAAAAGGAAGTTTAGTTGTGAAAACCAGGTCACTGGCACAATATAAACTTGAAATTTCCATGGAAAACCAAGTTCGCTTGGCCATTGAAAATTCATAAAAATGTCTTTTTCAAATTTCATGTCTTTTACATAGCTTTATTTTCAATAAATCAAGTTTTCTTTGACTTGAGGACAAGTCAATAACTAGGCCTGTGAGGGGGATAAGCATTTTTATGCTTTCTTGGAACCCTCCAAGTCTTTTTCATATGCAGAAGAGACCTGATTTCCAGCAATACAGTGATTTTTAATGCAGAAGGGACCTGACTTCCAGTAAGGCAGAAGAAATTTACAGAAGGACCTGACTTTCAGTAAAGCTGAAGGAATCTGAGATGGCAGACAGAAAACATCAGAAGGACAGAAATGAGTCAGAAATAAATGCAAACCAGCTTCATCAGGCAGCAAGCTCATCATACAAGGATATCAATCAAAGTCTGTAAGAATTTTTCAGTTTTTGTGTTTTAAAAGTTTCATGATTCTTTGTTTTTAAGAAATGACATCTTTACCAGCCCTCGTAAGCTTGACTGCCTATTTTCATTATCCTCACAGTCTCTTCCAGCATTCCATTTATTTTCCATTAGTTTCTGCCAGCATTCCATTTACTTTCCACTATCCTACCCTAGGGGTCAAGATGGTGGTCAAAATCAAACCTGAGAGCAAATTATAATGGTCAAAAACAGATACTGCATTCTACAGGCAGGTCTCCTTCTCAGCAGAAAGTGAAATGTTTTGAGAAAATGGAATTTCAAATGTTTTCTTTTATATATGTATTTAGTGCATCATGCATTGAGTAAACATATAGAATTTAAGGAAAATCAATGATCTCGTATATCTTCAGCGTATCTTTAAAAGGGAAAGGAGTTTACTCTAAGAGAAGAAATCCCTATATTACAGCTTGTTCATTAAAACATTGGGCATACAAAGAAATTAAAGTGTATATTACAGCTTGTTCATTAAACGTTGGGTATACAAAGACGTTAAAAGTATATTATATGAATCAAAACCTTACTTTTAATTTCTCTCCTGAGCAAATGATTGAATGGAAAGTGGCATGTTTTTGAAATGATGAGAAAAAAACGTGGATATATGCCCCACGACAGCATACAAACATGCCTGAATCTTGTATTGTAAATTGGTGAAGTTGAGGAGTGCGATTTGGTCATTCTTCTTGGGACCAAATCCAATTGTTTTTCTCTGCAAAATCGACTGCTATGGGAGATAATTGTCAGTAAGAAGAAGCCGTGGAGTAAAAGAAGGACGCAAGCACCAATTCACTGTGGAAATCGCGCAGGAAGAAGTGAAGACAGTTACGCTAGAAAGGAGGTAAAATTTAAACCCTTTCTTTGCCAAATACTCTGCTAAGATCAACAGCAATTCTGCATTTTCAGAGTATTGTTTTGGGGATAAGAAAACAAAGGCAGAGTTAAAAATTGAAAGGTTGAAGTTTCCTGTTTCCTATTAAAGTTCAAAATGTCATCTAGACTAGAACCAGCAAAATTCAATCACACCGATATTCATGAGAATTGCATGGAGATTTTTGAAAATAAGCAGTGGGTAGCTTTCTTTGAAAAGTTTGATGGGCATAATGAGCATGTCAGTCTAGCTTTTGCTGAAACATTTGATGGAGAAAAGGTTATAGTGGGAAATTTGCACTTTAGACTGTCTGAAGACATCTTAGCTCAAATTATTGGCCTGCCACAGCAAGGAGAAAGATTTTTCAAGACTAAGCAATTCAAAGAGAAAGCATGGATACCCCTTTTGTGCAGATCAAGAGCAGGGTCAGTAACTTGAAGAAAGGGATACCAAGGAGCTGGTTGGTTCATCCCTGGGATGAAATAGTTTATGTTATTCAAAAATTTATTACTTGTGAGGGCCAATTCAGTATTGTTTATCTTTACCACATCAAGCTGTTGCAGCATTTAAAAGGTGAATGTGAGATCAATATGCCCTATTTCCTGCTACAGAGTTTAACTAAGATGGCTAAGGCTGTCCAAAGGCGTGCAAAAGACAAAATGACAAGCCTCTTTCACTGTAGACTCATCAAAATCATCATCCAGCATGAGTTACAAAGGCAAAATTTGACATGGTCAGGATTTTTAGTTCACAATCAGTTTGAAGAGCAGGAAGAATTGCTTGAAGAAGGTTTAAAAGAAGATGAATTGTTGATGATAACATACCCTGAGGCAACAAGCTCAAAACCGCCAAAGGGGAAAAAGAAAAAGAAAGAGGTGTTGCTGGTTACTGATGATGAGAACAACTCTGAGGCAGCAAGCTCAAAACAGCCTCAGAGAAGGATATGAACTAGGAGTGTGATGAGAGAAGAAAAACAGTTTCAAAAACAAGAGCAGATCTTCACCACTTATCAAAGAAAGCCAATGAAGTATAAGCAAGCTCAAAGTAAGTCAGCATTGGAAAAAGATGATGAAAGCCAGCAGAGGCAGTATGACCACATACAAACCTTGGGGAGTCAAGAAGAAGATCCAGCAGATGAAAGAGGGCAGGATATCCAAGACACTGATGAAGTGATCAAGCAGACAAAAAGAATCAATCTCTTCTTGGATCAGCAAGAGAAGGAAAATGAAAAGAAATCAAGACAGGAAATACTAAAAGACTCAGTTTCTCTTTTCCCAGAGCAGCAAACTGTGGAAGATGAAAAGAAAGAAGATTCAGCACAAGAGCATGAAGAATTGGGGATGGATACCAATTCTGTACAGCTTCCAATGAAAATGAAGAAGAAGAAGACTTCCAAAAACAATAAAGAGATTAGGAGGTTGAAACTTGAAATAAAAGAACTAGAGCAAAGGAATGAAAAATTAAAAGAAATCAACTGGAAGTTGAAGGTTCAGAGGGCACGCATCTCCAAACAAGCATACAGGTGGTATAAGCAAAAGAAGAGTTATAATGCTAAGTATGAGAGACTGAAGGTCCTTTATGCATCTCAAGCTTCAACAGATGCATCATCACAGACAAGAGATTAGAAGCAAGATGGTCAGCAGCACAGTTTTGGTTTTTGGTTTTAAACAGGGTCAAATATTTTTGGCATGGGGACATGCAGCAGCTTCCTCTTGGGGGAGATGTTGGGTACCATTTTGATCTCTTTTGTCACCTAAATATCCTCCATTATCCTCCATTATCCTCCATAAAACCTTCATATTAATTTATAAAGCTTTAAAGTTCACCCACAAACTTTGGTTAAAAGGTATAAATGTCATTGCTTTTTAACAAATTGAATTTTTGAGATTTTTAAAGCATTTAAACTAAGGTTTTTATTCAGGATCACAGGATGTGCTAACTTCCCGTAATGTCTCCAAGGTTGAGCACTTGCAGGCCAGCTAGGCGTGAACTGAAAGATAGGGAAAGAATCCTCAGTGTCCAAGGATGGTTGAACTTCCAACGGATAGATGATATGGCTCTCATAGGTGTCAAGTCAAAGTCGGTCAAAGACGACCACCTATGCTACCACTCAGCACAAAAGCAGGGCAATTCCGATTTTGTTAATTTTCACAGATCTGATAGAGGATCTCGATGACTATGTTCATTAATTAGTTTCCAGGTTAATAGCATTTCTAGTTTCTTTAAAAAAATTGTATAAGTACTCCCTAAGACAGAGGAGAACACATCACGATTTGAGACTGAAAACGCAAGTTGTTTTGGACTGCGTTGTTCTATTATGATGTATGATCGATTTCATGGTAAATACAATTAAAATTCCAGCTCTGTGATTGTCTTTCTGCGTGTGTGAACGAGGCATTGGAGGGCCCCCATTGTCGAGTCTGCACACCCTTTTTATTGCCAGTGAATGCGATTTGGATTGTTGCAACGATTTGGATTGTGTCAATGGTATGTTTTAATTCCTGTAGGATTTGATTTCAGTATTTCAAACGAGTTAAATTGCTTTCAAACAATTTTATAAAACTCTGTTATTTCATTGATTATATGCTGAGAATGGTTCAGACTATTATCTCACCTTACTGCGCATTGCTTGACTGTTCAACGATGGATTATTAAGAATAATTACATATTACGAATGCTTTCCTGTAAAGGGAATTAATATTTGATTGTTCATTCAGCGCTGGGATAATAGACATGATCTTATAGTCTATATTTTAGGGTTAGGGATAATTTGCAATTGTTTTTTTATTATCTCAGTGCTTTCATATACAAATTGTTTTTACATATAAATTGCTGTGTAAATGAAATATCAGATGAAGCTGTTCCTGTAAGGGAATTTTTGTGTTTTCAGATCACAGTAACTTGATCTTTTAATAGGCTTATTTCCTAGATAACTAGATTACCAAATAAGTCCAGCTTTGAGTCCTTATACTTGGATATGCCTCGAAGTCTACCAACCCGGATTGACATAAACTCAAGGTTTGATTTGCATCAGTAGATCGAAGCCCAACATACTATACGACCCTGCTGTTGTACGGTGTACGGCCTTATTGTACGATGTTGTTGTTGTATGGTGTACCTCCTCCAAAGTCTCTTGTCTCTCTCCTCTGCAATTTAGCGCTGCCTTCCTGAGTTATTTCTCCTCCATCTTCTTTGCCAAAATTCTCTCTTTCACACTTCTTCCTCTGTCTCTGTCGGAATGCAACTGTGTCCTCTCCACCAATTGATCTCTCTTTTATAACTTTATGCAAAGTGAAAACCCTAATCTCAATTTCACTTTATAAAGTCAATTAATAATTAGATCACTTTAATTATTTTCCAAAGTAAACTTAGGAAAAATAATTAAATACAATTGCCTTCCTAATTTAAGTCTTTTGCATGCAAGGACACATGCATGCAGGAAGACCTTCCTTGTTGCTCCTAGTTTAACATATTCTTAGACTTGCTAGATGATTGCATATTCTTTTCAGGTTATTCAGCCAAATCTTGGGCATGCTTTAAATCGGCATGTTCTTTATCTCTTAACTGATACCTCAAATCACCAGTTCAAGCTTCAATGTAATAGATAAGGATAGCAACATCATTTGGATTAATGTATTTATGAAGGTCAGAAACCAAATCTCTAAATTTCTTGTTGAATTCCTCCATCATTTCATTTTCCATCTTTTCAATGTTATGGAGAGCAGCAAGTTGATGTCTTGCTTCCTTCATCTCTCCCCATTTCTTCTTAAATCCATTTTGGAATTCATCAAGAGTTTTGTATAAATTATCAGCCAAGTCAAGGTACCAATCTCCAGCACCTTCTTCTAATAATAAAGCAAAAAGCTTAATTTTAACGTCATCATGGTCATGGGCAGCTTCATTGCAATAACCAACTAGATGCCTTGAAAACTTCTAAAGATGAGATTTGACTATGATGGCGTTGTTTCCCTAGAAGGTAGGAAGCTTCTTAATAGCATCACTCGGAAAGGCATATGGAGCACCTGCTATCTGAGTAAAGTCAAGGTGTTTGAAGAAATCTGTTAGTTCTTTAGATTGATGGATAAGACTCCCTTCAAATAAATGATGGATAGCTAAGAGGGATTGGGACCCTCAATCTTCAAGGATTCTATGAGAAGACTGTATATTCAATCTCCTTCTGTAAGTCCTTTTAGACTCAGGGATGAGATCGAATACTCCTTCGGAGTTCCTCCGGGTAGAATACCTTGGAGGGATATTAAACAGTGGAGCAACCAGATGAATCAAGTTTAATTTTAATTTTTAGACAAGATCTATCAAATTTTTATCTTTTCAAAACAAAAAGAAAAGTTAAGTTGTACTCCGGGAATAAAAAGATTTATCCCTGACAATGGCGCCATAAAATGTTGCCGCCTTTCACACACCTAGGGGGAACATGGCAGAAATCTTCAAGCCACTCGATGTGTCCTTGGGGAAAAGTCTCGAGTCAAGGCTGTCACCTTGTTCTTAACTCCTCTGTTTAGGCCAACTCCTAATCGAAGCCAATGGGGGGTAGACCCTATTAAATTCTAAGGTTGTTAAGGATTTAGTGTGTTTGTGAATGAGTTAAATATTTAGGAGTTTAAAAAAGCAACAAGATACTTGCAAATAGTTTATGACATAATATTTAAAATAAAGAGCACAACAACATATGAGAGTAATATTTTGGTAACACAATTGCTTTAATCGACACCATAATTGAGACACTTAATAGAGATACAAAAAACAGACCAGTGCCGTAAATGGAGTCACCAATCAAATAGGAGTGTTGAAAGTGATAAAAGATATGTTTTGCAAGTGCTCTTGGTAATTTTATTTTAAGATGTGAAAATGCGTGAAATAGATTAGCGGGGAAGGGAACTCCAAATATAACTAACGATACGCGGAGTATGTCCAAAACCTTTATCCGATCCAATTTCACACAAAGAATATGTGGGCTGGATCGCAGTCTCTGAGATGTGTCCAACACTACACCAATGAGGGTGTAGCCTGACGGTATCCCGAGGTCACTACCCAGTTGTTCCTACTTCCTCTGTGAACTTTCCCCGCAATGGATTAATTCGAGGAGTTGGATTTTCGCCTTGGGAGGTTAATTCATATGTGAATCTATCTCAACTAGCCACCCTCATTGCTTTTGATGCAACCAACTGTTCGGTCGAAACGCAGCAGTGCAGAGCATACACAACGGAGTCTTGTTGATTTTAAGGATTTTAAAAGTTGTGTTTGTTTGTTAAAAAAAGAAAAACCTCCAAGAATTTCTTTTGGTTCGAATGAACCTCAATTGGGAAAGCAAGAAGGGGTTAATTTTAAATGAGAAACAAAAATTAACACAATGAACTAAAAATCAAAGGTTTTCTAATTAAGCCTACCACGCATCTCTTTGCCCCTTTCGGGTAACTCGGGAAGTCATGGGGTTAATATTTGTCTTACTTTTCATCAAATCAAAATATAACTAATGCAATAATCAAAGTATAATATTCTGAAAGAAAGAAACTAAGCTAAAAAAGGCAAAAACATGAAAAAAGGTACCGACACACATACCTCCTAGGGGGATGGGGAGTGGGCTCTGAAGAGCCTACTTAAAAGATTTTTATTATGCTCGGTTACAATGCATGTTAGGAA
Source organism: Pseudotsuga menziesii (assembly GCA_001517045.1). Classification (NCBI taxonomy): domain Eukaryota; kingdom Viridiplantae; phylum Streptophyta; class Pinopsida; order Pinales; family Pinaceae; genus Pseudotsuga; species Pseudotsuga menziesii. The sequence continues at coordinate 908,374 of LPNX010587584.1, forward strand.
ATGCCACTTGGTTCTTATAGAAAATGAACCAAAGGGTGGGCTTACAAATCTTTGGAAAGAAAGCTATAGAAGTAGGGAGAACTCTTGGGAAGCTCCAAATGGCCCGAAATTCAACTTTTGGGCAACGTTTCCTTCTCTTTTTTCATAGAACTGCTAAAAACCAGCAAGATTTATCAATGAGATGTGCCCAAAAACATTTTGGAAATGTCTTGGGCAACACACAAAAAATTGTAAAAAATTACTAAGTTAAAACTATCAAAAAAGATGCAAAAAATAACCAAGGAAAGCTAGTTTTCCTTGGGATCTTGGCTTGTTTTTTGGGCAGCAATAAGACTATGCACTTAGATGCAAGATTTAATCTTTAGATTTCAAATAAAGACTACCTTATGCAAGCTAGAAATTTTCTTAATAATACTTTGTGAAAAATCAACCTTCTTATGCCAGATCTACTTGAATAAAGATTAAAAAATGAAGTACTTGCTAGATCCGAGCTCTTTGAGTCTTGAAAACTAGATCTAAATACAAATTTATCTTTTAGTGCATAGATCTAAGTAAGCAAGAAAGGTAACCAAAGAGAGTACTGATTTTTTAATGAAGTGAATGGAAAGAGAAAGAGTATGTAGCCGCAGAAGTTTTGCTTGGAAAGCTTTGTAGTGGGATGTCGAGGGGCTGTCTTTCGTAATTGTTAGAAGTGGGGTAGAGTCAACGTATATCCACACCTCTTCCACGCTAGGTATCATGAAACTCAATCACACACTTGCAATACCCGTGAGATCTTGAAACACATATAAAAAGAGGTTAAGATAACATGTAAATAAACTTATTGACATGCAATATTTCACCTCTAAACATACATGATAACATAGAAATTAAAGTAATCTTACTTTCAATTCCTATTCTACTAATTCGGAGGAATCCTTACAGGCAAGATCTATACCATGAGAAATGAAAGAAAATGGAGAAAATACACAAGTTACCTCATAGAAACATGACAATCTTAGCCCACACACAGTAGCACAATACTATTAGCCTCCAAAGCTTCTCTTTATTACAAGCACAATAGGAATATCATTACAAATTACAATAACATGCACTCTCTGCTCCTAAGCCAACTAGTTTGAGAGAGAGGCAGGGGCTTTATTTATAGCCAGAGTGGAAGGAGTGGGTGCATCTAACACTGGCAGAGGGAGTCGACTTGATCTGAGTTGATCTGAGTGATTTGAGGGACAAGTTTGAGTTTGAGTGGAGTGACATCATAGAGGAGGCGCCACCTCCCATGAGATAGGCGACCTCACACTACCTACTCGCCATCACATCTCACGCCAAATGAACCAAGCAAAGCTCGCGTCCTTGAACCCACGTGCGAATCAAACTAAGGATGTAGTCACCCTCAAATAATATGTGATTAGTTACATGATAAGTTACCCAAATTTTTAATATCCTCCAGATGGGTGAGGGGTCCAACTTCCATACAATCGCAACCTTGTTTGGTGTTGGCAGGTTTCTCATTTGGTTGACGTCATCTCCCCAATTAAACCACTCGCCACTCCTTTAAAATAACCAAAGTTTTGATGCCTTATTAATGGAAGAGGGTCGCATGACATGAGGGACCCATTGCAATTCTAACCCATGAATAAAACAATTTAATTTTTTATTTAAAAAAAAATTGACGTTAGTGCCAAAATGTTGCAACCTTGGCATTAAAATGTCGTTTTGATGCTCTATTAGCTAAATAATGCCTTACGGAATGTTTTAGCCGCCCACAACATATGAAAAGTGGTCTTTGGGGTAAAGTGAACGCACTGAGTGTGAAAACGAGCATCTCCGCACCAAAAACAGGCTTCAGACCCATCTTTTATGCCTTTTACAATTTTTTTAATTAAACCATTAAAACATGGCCTAATTTTGCGGGAAAAAATAATTTTCTTGGAATTGAACAAAAACCTAGGGGAACCTAGCACATGTCCATATGAATCAATTCAAATGCCTAGCATGTTTCTAAACTCTGACACAGAGGCTCTAATAACCTCCTAAGGCCTAACCACCAAGACAACTACCTCAACTTTGGAGGTGTGAGTGAAAAACTCAAAAATTATTAGCTGTTTGTTCAACAACAAATAATAACCAAGGGAAAAAACACTCTGGGCTAGTCGGCTTGATTTCTAATTCTAGGAAGGCAAGTCTTTTATAAAATTGACCATGCTAACACAGTTTATTACAACTCCCCCAAGGGGGGTATGAACATGTGGTACAAGAAACATTTTAAAAAAACTCCCAGAAGAGGCTTGGCTAACTTCTGAACTCTGAAAAATGAACAATAGTGTTTGTTTGTCTTTGTCGGCTCACTTGATAAGCATGACTTAGTAGGTAAGAGGGCCATTAATTTGGAGGGCAGAGCAAAGAGGAAAAGGTCCAAGTGGTACTACATAACTCTAGAGGATTTGCAGCTAGATGAGCTACCTCAATCAAAAGAGGAATGGCTAAGTGAAGGATAGAATGAAGGTAAGAACCAAGTTTATTTTGTGTCATCTATTGTTGTTCAATAAAAGGATGATTGGAAGCAAGCCCTAGAGGAGAGTGAAGGTAAAATAGCTTCTACAAGGAAGCAGGGCTGTAAGATGGCTTCTACAGCAAAGGGGGTTCTTTGCCCCTCAAACAAGGGGGTCTCATACACCAATTTGGTGTTTGGATAGGCCATGTCCTTAAAATTAGATTATTAGTATTATTAGGATAGTGCTTCTACAATTAATGAGAAACAAGAACATCAATTTGTTGTACTACCAATGTGAGTTCAGTGGGAAAATCAAACTCTACATCAATGGTAGAGGAAATGAATTTTCAGCCAATGTTCACCCTCATCCCGCTGATGAGTTAATGGTCAGACAAATGATTGGTGAAATCGTTTATTATTCATCAGCCACTTCGGTTACATATCATGGAATTGATTTCCAGTTGTTGACTGGTGCCAATACTCAAAAACGAGTTGCAAACAGTTTTTATAAATTGCTTGCTCTAGATAAGTTCACTATTTTTGTGGGACAAGCAGCCATGTTTGATATAACTATAAAGGGAGTTTATTAGAGTAGATACATGATAATGGTCATATCTTATAGTTTGGAGTTTTTGTTAGATGAACTTAATTATAAAGTTGTTGTAGTTAAGTTATAATGTAATGTGAAATTTGTTGAAACTTGACTTACGGCATAAACTCATTAGTTAGGTGTTAGGAGTTCTAGAACTTTGTAGCGTACTTATAACACATCATTTATTACCATTGGTTATAGTTTATATGCAATAAGATATTACACATTGAAATAATATCATCAAACCATCTCTCTCTCTCTCTCTCTGCATATCATGTTTTCTGCAATTGTATGCTTAAAACTCAAACCAAAAAACCCTAAAAACATATAGAAATGTGTACCTAAGTTAGAAATTATCCAACACCGTTTTGCATAAATGAAAAACATATAGAAATGTGTACCTAAATTAGAAATTATATCCAACACCATTTTACATAAATGAAAAAAATATAGAAATGTGTACCTAAATTAGAAATTATACCCAACACCATTTTACATAAATAAACATATCAGGTTCTACAACCAACATACTTCTTGAGAAATCCTTAAAAAGTACCAAAGAGTCTAAAGATTTAGACACTTGATAAAGTCATGCTACATAAAAGTTAAAACTAATCAAAGTTCACAAGATAAAAACACTTACTTGTGCTAGGACATAAAAGAACAAGGCAATACTAATCGCATAAAGACCACCAAGGTCTGCTAGGAATGATACTGCATCAATGTGAATATAATTAATCAAGAGACAATTCTTAGAATATAATTAAAAGACATCACAAGACAACTTTTAGTGAAAAATTTGCTAATGATTAAGACTCCATACAAGACCAACCATATAATTGGAAGTGCCGAATAGTTGTTCGTCCCAAATCGGTAATATATCACTCAATATTCAATCCCATCCAATCAATGAAACAAGCTTCATGCTTATAAATGTTAAAATGGGGTCAAAAAAAATTAAACAAGGATGTGCTGTACATTATGATCATTCTTGCTGTCATAAAGCATAGTGCCAACCTCCTCTACAACCACGATAAGGATTGATGGTAATTGTTTTGTTAACTTAGCTGCTGTTTGAACTTGTCTTGGTAATGAAGGTTAGATATGTATGCCACAAAGGACAACTCTATGACAATAGAACCATTTATGAACTTCACTTAATTGCTACATAAGCGCAACTTCATAATGTTGCAAAGATTATCTAATAACTATGATAAAGCATGCAGTCCTAACTTTCAATTAAGATTACACAGTCCTAACTTTCAATTAAGATTACACTATGTACAAATAATAACGGTAGTGTTACAAAATCTTGGTAATTACAAGGGACTTTTACAGAAAGCTCTAATCAATCTCACCCCTATTTGGCCTCTCATTTCGGCTTCAAACTATCCATTTCATAAATTCATACATGGGTTAACTCCAAAATAATCCAAAGGTTAAGAGCAGACCTATGGCCCATTTTCAGTGCCATTATTTTAAATATGACTCGTAAGATATTATTGCGCCGAGAGGCGCTCTACAGCCCAGTATGAAGGAGATCTTGTAACATGATGTAACGTTAGTAACGTTTGTAACATGTCGGCAAAAAATAATAGTGATAGTGAATATTATGGGAGAGATCTTGTAACCTGATGTAACGTTAGTAACGTTTGTAACATGTCGGCAAAAAATAATAGTGATAGTGAATATTATGGGAAAGATTTTGTAACACAAAATAAAAAATAATCTCACTTTCGTAAAGTTATTTTTATTAATAAAAAATAAATTTTCTAATAGGCCAAAATAAATGTCAACCACAAAAACAATCTAATATGGGGGAGATGTTGTAATCTTCCTACCTAACAAAACAATAAAAAAGTAAAAATTTAATTATCCTTCAAAAAATATGTGGGTCAAGAAAAAAACACAAAAAAATGTTGGCCTTGCACATGGTTTTAAAACCATGTGCAAAGCATTTTAAACAACTCATGGTTTTATTGTACATGGTTTAGGAGGCTTTGCACATGGTTTTTACCATGTGCAAGGCCTCCTAAACAACCCATGGTTTTATTGTACATGGTTTAGGAGGGCCTTGCAAATGGTTTTAAGACCATGTGCAAGGCCTCCTGAACAACCCATGATTGTAAGAGGGCCTTGCATATGGTTTTAAAACCATGTGTGGGGAAATGATGCAATGTTCGATCCTAACAAAATAAAAAAATAATAAAAAATATTATATGTCGGCCATAAATAATATTAAATATTAATAATAATAAAATTATATGTGGACCTTAAATAAAAAGATGTGTCTTTTGGTTTGAATCAAATCAATGGATACCTAAGCAGAGGTTTGCACATCGATAGATTTGATCCATCTCGGCGCTTGATAGAGCCTAGGATTTGGATCTACGCTAGTATATTAAAAGAAGATTGATAGTTGTTACACTGTTTGTCACAGAAGGTACTATCTAACATGATTTTTGAAGTGTAGAGTCGCCTAAGCTTTTTTAGAAGCGAATACCATAAGGTTGATAGGGATTTCCTTTTTATAGAAAAGGAAATCCTACAGCACCATAACAAAGATTCCTCCCCTCTTCATTCGGGGGAGTTTATAGAAAACATAGTAAAATTGGCAACTTAGATTTCAGCTAGAATTTGAATTTTCAGGTGACTGGGGCTAAGGCAAATAATCTGTCACGTATTACAAACTTCGGGATGGCTCTCCTGTCTAATCACAGTCTAGTCCATTGATTTTTGTGTTTTGATATATATTATTTCTTTATGCAGTAATGTAATATTAGATGCAATTACCAAAACAAAAACGACACAAGAAGAAAGAACATTAAAAGAAGAAAACTTAAATATCAAATCAAAAGGTACTTAAGCCCTTCCAATTCCCCCTTGTTTTCATTTCAATCCCCATTGGAATACCTAAGGATTTTAATTAGAAGAGATGAGTGTTATATTGAAAATGGCCTTCAAATTGTATATATTAAAAGAAATCAATGACTGTAGAGTTAGCATTTAAGGATCTATCCTAAGAACACATTTTCAGCCCTCTCCAAAAAGAAAGATAAACAAAAATGTGAAAAGTTATTCTTTATATATATAGAAGCTTACAAAATCTAGTGTATTATACTTGAAATTTTGGGAACCATTAATTTTATCATACCAGCAAATCCCAAAAGTAAAAAACTTTCATCATAATCATATATCTCCCAATATAAAGACTATCACATTGGATCTCCTTAAAATACCCATTTTGATGTAAACCTAGGATTAGGTAGAAACTTATAAACATTTAAATACCAGAGATGACATCTTTAGGACTAGTATAATGTTTTTCCATATGAAATGGTGAAAATATATTGTGTTACCAACTATTTTGTATAATAATTGAACCTTCTGTTGAGCCGCCAATTGATGAACATGATCCATGTTCATATTCAGTGTATCAGAGGTTCAGATTTTCATGCCTAGCCAATTTTGGCTAATCATTTTTGTTTATGTACTGAAATGACCATGCCCCATGGGGCTATTGTAATATAGTGTGCTAGTAGGGGTATTGAGTGGCTCATACTCCTGAGACTTAACTATCAACTAAGGTATTCCAAGGAGTTTTTTCCCTTGTTGATTATGCTTTGCATTTAACCGAGTAATAACCGATGAGTTTTTCTCCTGCTTCTTCCAAAGCTGGAATGCCCGATTTTGAAAGTTGGGCCTTGGGGGGTTATTAGAGTTCAACTGATGTATATGAACCTACTAGACACTATTGGTATGTTCTATGGTCATTTCCTAAGTCCCGGGATGCATTAAAACATTGTCTGAAAAAAAAATTCCCGAAAGTCCTTGGATTTTTTAATTTTTTGTTTTTTACTAGAGAGAAATAATTAAATTTTTCAATTAATTAAACCATTTTTCCTATGGTTTAATTGAAAATTTTCAAATTGTAATAGTTCAGTGGTCTGGGGGTGGATTTTGGCAAATAAAGAACTGTTTTCTAAGCCAAAACACTCATTTAACCCCTAGACGTGTACACTTATACAAAGTTTCGGACAGTCATTTAGCCATTTAATTAATATCTTCTCAAAAATTCAATAAATGAGAAATATTAATTAAATAATCAGAAAATATTAAATTGGAGATAATCCAATTTGCTCCAAAATAATCCAAATGGATTAAATAAACAGGCTAAATGACATGGCAATTGGCATTAAAGATGATTCCAATCTTCACCAAACTGATTCAGTCAACAATCGAAGCACTACCAGTCATCTTCAGTTGAGGTATTCGCCCTCCCTTAGCTAGCTCACGATTTGGTTGAGTTGGCAAGTATTTATTGAATTGGTGTTTTGTTTGAGGTAGAGTGGGGGGCGCCTTGCCTAGGTGGAGGCCACCTTCCCACTCATACCAACCGTAAATCAAAGTTAAGCAAGCAATCAACTCCAAGCTTCATCCTAAATGGAGGAATGCGCCCTCACTGCATGCTCACGTCTTCTTATGTGGAGAATGTTTATTGGTTGATTGAGATGTCTAGGAGTCAGAGTGAGGGGCAGCTTGCCAAGGTGGAGGCCACCTCCCCACCCGCGCCTACCACAAACTGGAGTTAAACTCCAAGCATTGCTCTGAGCTCATTGATGAAGGGAATTCACCCTCATTTGGCTCCTTGTATGCCAAATTCGATTTAGGTTTTAGGTAGACTCTTTTTGTTATAAAAGCGGGTCTCTTGCTCCTTATTTGTATGGAGAATTTGCAAGAGAACTCTGCCAAAATTGTAATGCTGTCATTTGTTTAAAGTGGAATAAAAGCGACTTTGGAGGTCCATGCATGGTTTTTTAGTGTTGTGATTTCATCTTGTGTGAGGTGATATCTCTTTCAACTCTACTCTCTCTTTAGCAATTGTATGTCCATTTCTAGCTTAAGAAGGCTATCAATCTAGCACAAAAGGTTAACCATTTATCGTCTTTAAGTTGGTTATCTATGCAAGGTCTTTCACATATCTAAATTGAACAAGACGTAGTCAGTAATACTAAATTTTTTTCTAGCACTTGATATCATTTGTCTTTTTGACAGTTGTGTTTTCAGGGATCACCAAAGGTGGAGAAAAGGTTGAAGTTCAACTGCTTCTTCACAAAAAAAGAGCTTTTATCATCTAACACTTTCATCTTGCAGGATCTACAAAGCTTCTACCTCCAAGTCAAGAAAGTTAGCCAAAAGGGCTCTCTTCTCATCCATCACTTATGAAATTAAAACTCCTTCTTGGTTACTAGATGTACCATTTTAAAGTTGTGGAAATTTTAAAGAGTCATCTCTCTCCAAGCTTTAAACCTATCAAACTTGTCCTCCTTGATTTTTGGTTTAGTTTGATCTTTCTCTCATTTTCGACCTCTTTGATCTTCTTGTTTTCATCTTACCTCTTTTCCCTAGTCTTCTTCTTCCTTGTTTCTTTTCGCTTCCCTCCTTTCTTCCTAGTTTCTTCTCTTGCTGCCCTCTTCTCCCTTGCTTTGGCTGCCCACTTCCTTACTGTTTAGTCTCTTCTTTTTTATTTTTTGTTGCAGCCACTTGCTTTCCTCTTTTGTTGCAGCCTCTTCTTTCAGCCTTCTTAGCTTGCTTTTGTTCCCATTCGCTCCACTTCTCCTTCTTCGTGTTTCCTCCTTCGCATTTAAAAATTTCAGACTTAGATCCCATTTCGAAAAAGTTCAAAAGCTTGCATTTAAAAGTTGTTTTGCATATAAATTAATTTACATTTTGCAGCTAGATTTACTTTGATTTTATTAACGAATAATGGGTGCTTGAGTTGTTGTTTTTCTTTTTGTGTAGGTGTTGAAAAAGAGATCAACCAAAGACAAGTCTAAAGATTTCGAAAAATTGAAGAAGGGTCTCCCAACAAGAAGACTAACAAAAGCCTTTTTGTAAAAGCCATTTAAGGCTTCTTCCCTTTTTGCATTTTCCAAAAGTTCTCTTCAAGGGTTAAAATCCCAAAGTGTTGTAACCTATTAATAAAAAGGCTAGTGGGATCAAGCATCCCATTTTTTCTATTTCCCCTATTTGGGGGAAGTGTGTCTTATGTTCCTTTTTTCATCTTTTACTTATTTTAGCTTTAACTTAAAAAACACTTAGCTTAGTTCTCTTGTTAGACTTAGTTTCCATTTCCACTAATTGTTAGTTGTTCATTGGGTAGAACTACTAATTGCTAGATTAGATTTTATTATTTGCATTTTATTTACTTCTTGTGTATCTTGCTTTCTAATTGTTAATCATAAAAAGAACACAAAGTCTCTTGAATTTGTCATAAGACGAGTCAAGAGCACTCTCTATCGAAGAGCATTGTTGCATCTTGCATTTTCATACTAGATTAGATAAGTCTCTTGAATCTCACCATAAGGTGGATCAAGAGCACACTCTGTCGAAGAGCTTTGTTTTTGTGCTGTAATAAAATATTCATAACTCATTATTCCCCATAAAATTGGAATTTACCATTTTCTACACCACATATGCTCTGCCCTAACTTGGGAAACCCAAAAATGCTGTAGGTTCTTTAATTCACACATTTAATTCCAACTTCAAAAACAATAAAATTCACCACCCCATAACCAATGAATCGGCGTTGAACGTAATACTCGAAAGTGGGCAAATTCTTACCGAGGGCGTTGGGTAGCTATACCTCGTTTGCAGTGGTTGGTTAGTTATTGAACGCCTCGCTGTAAACTTGGGTAGTCCAACATGTCCTTGAACGGAGCCACTTAGAGTATTTCCAGATAGATTTCCAGTACTTTTGCGTATCGCTTGGAAATTCCACTCACCTTTAATAATCAAGATCGTTCTAAAATACACAATAAAATTTACCAAGAGCATTGCAAAACGATCTCACAAACATATCTTTGAGACTTGTATTTCAACATCCCCAACACACATTTGACTTCATTTTGGCACTGGTCTTGAAACTCATTTGCATCACCTAGTTTGGACCATTTGTCCTTTATTTATTTAAGTGATTTATTTTGTGTGGATGCTTTGAATTTAGTCATCTTATATATTGTGTATCTGATCTTGAGTTTTGCAACATCAGCTTGGATTGCTTAAATTGTTATTGTGTTTATCTCATAAAAACTCCTAAACGACGTTCATTCACACCATACATCCAAAAAACATTTAAAACCAAGAGCCTTAGACAACTCTTTGTTAAGGACTACCCCCCTTGGCTTCATTAGGAGTTATCCTAAACGGAGGAGCTAGGATGTTCTCCCTCCCAAGTGGCCTTCACTATAGGCAGATCTTTCCACTAAACCAAGTAGTCTCTAATGATTCTGTTCCTCGGTTTCCGCCCTCATAGCTCTAGGATATGCTCCGGATTTAGAATCAATTGCCCCTCATCATCAAGGGGGGGAAGCTCGAAAGATGTAACAATTTGTTGGCCGACTACCTTCTTGAGGTTGGAGACATGAAATACGTTGTGAATCTTGCTCTCTGAGGGTAGTTCTAACTCATATGCTACCTCTCCAACCTTTCAGATTATCTTGTATGGACCATAGAAGCGAGGTTTGAGTTTTTCCGCTCCTTTCTTTTTAAGAGATAACTGTCGGTAAGGTTGGAGGCGTAAATATACAAAGTGTCCTGCCTCAAAACTGCGCTCAACCCTGTGCCTGTCCGCATATATTTTCTGTTGATTCTAAGCAACCTGTATGTTCTCCCTAAGTATCTTGAGGATATCTTGACCCTCCTGAATCCACACTTTGGCCTTGGGGGCCCTGCTATCGCTGAATATCCGGTCTGCGAAAGTGGAAGCATCACACCCATACAGAGCTCGAAAAGGGGTCATCCCAATGGTCATATGGTGGGTGGTGATGTAACAATGTTCACCCAAGTGTAGCCATTTGACCCATGTCCTCTGCTGACCTGCTACGTAATTTCTCAAGTATCCCTCAATCCACTTGTTGACAATCTCTGTCTGCCTGTCACTCTATGGATGATAACTTGTGCTCATGGCTAACTCGGTCCCCACTAACCGGAAAAGATATCGCCAAAAGGCTCCTGTGAATTTGTTGTCCATGTCACTGACAATGGTCTTGGGTAACCCGTGGAGTCTAAATACCTCTCTGAAAAATAGTTCTGCTACCTATGCTGCTGTAATATCCCAAATATTGATATTCTCTAATGTTCTATGATAGTGCTGACTCGCACACTCAACCTCATACAAGTTTGCAAAATAACTGTGCATGCAAACTCGCCATGCAAAAATGCCCTAAAATATAGTTGAATTAGGGTTAGGATTTTGCAGAGAGAAATTAACACTTACCACAAATATTCTGGCTGATAATGACTCCAGAGATAGCTGCATGCATAAGGATCCGGATAGGTGCTCTAATAATGCTCTTTTCCTCCCGTGTTACTGCCCCGCAGTACCGTAAAAACCCTCCAGACTGAAGGTGACGTTTTTGTAGGAGGATAGGTCTGTTCAGGCTGAAACTTTCTAAGCTTGTCCGTCTGCTAATGTCGGAGAGATAGCCTGGCACATGCGGAGGTTTGGCTGCCTCTAAGTGCCCTAGCAAATTGATTAGCAATTCTACCGCTCACGCCCCCAACTGATCTGTTTGGCTGATAACTGCTCTAGGTGAGCAACCTGATGGCTGATAATCACTGCATACCGTAGGATAGGCCTGCTGAGAAAGAGGAAGCTGACATGCCAAGGAAAGACTGGGTTTTGTGGTCCCAGCGAATCCTTTTGTGTTTTCCCTGCTACTTCCGGCTGCAAAACGTGGATCTGCTAATAACCCTTCAGAATGTGCTCGATCTCCGAACACTGTAGTATATGATAGATGCAATGGATAAACCTAGATGATCTATCCCAATAAGAGACTAGGGTAGATATCTCACTGCCGAACCCTCGCTAGTTGAAGACACCGTCTCCAACCCCAACTGCCATGGCTGCATGCTGTGCTGCTACTCGAAACTCCAAAATCAATCAACAATAACAATAGCTATATCCTTTAGTCCCATAACCCTTCTTAAATAGATCTTCATATGCTTTTAGGGTTTGCATGTCACTTTTAGGGTTTATGCTTCACTTTTGCATGAATGCAATTCTAATTTGATGTTGACTTTAACACTAACTAAAGAAGGCCTACATGCTCCGCATGCTTTAGGATATGAACTTTGATGGCCTTCTTTCTACACTAATGACTTAATAATACTAAATTGATGTACCTTTCTGCTCCTAGTGCTATCAGTCCTTAGTTATTCCCTTTTTATCAAATGGAACATTACATTCCTCCCTCGCCAAAGATTGCTTGTCCTCAAGCAATGCCAATGCAACTCCACAATCAATCAAACTGAACCAACTGAATCCGAGGATGATCCCAGGGTCCCAAATTATCCTAGGAGATTTGTAGCACCCTCTGCTCAAAGCACTGCACTGCACGATACCATCACAATGAAAGCCTACTATGAGTAGAGTAACTAACCAAGCTATAAACGAGGTACCATCACAATAGACCTCCTTAAAGCATCCTCTAGCAATCACCAAACTACCAGTCACTGTAATCCCAGGGTCCCAAATCAATCTGAGAATTGCAGAGGTCAAAATGCATCCACCGCTACCCTGCGTAGTATTGACACAAGGAGCATCCTGAAGACTCCCAAGTAACCCCATCAGTAAACATTGTATCCATCCCTCATAAGGTCTCCCACCTCGATCCCAATGCAAACTTGTGCATCTTTCATCCCAAATATCCCAAGGCTCTTGTGGGACTATACCCTTGGCTAGGAATGTCTTCCTAAGAATCGCCCACTCAATAGGACACCAACTCTTAATCTCTCTCCAATCCAATCCCCAAAAGGCACCTTGTCCATAAGCACCATCACAAGGAATAATCCTACCAAGCTGACATTCTTCCCTTCTGATTTCAATTGGAATGCTCATATACTGCTGCCCAATTTCTCGATCCTGGCCAGCCTGTAAAAACCATCTGCCATTATGCAAATGTGGACTCAAGCTACTGCAAGCCTTGTCTATGTACTCTTGAAGAGGACTGCTTTGAAATGCAATAGTATGTTTCTTCTGCTTCCCCATCAAGTAATCCAACTGCTCTTCAATACTAGAAAGCCTGACCGCTAACTCGGTACATACAACTCGAAGAACTGTAAGCTCAACATCTCGCTGTACTATGGTGTCTCGAAGTATCTTGGTACTCTCTTTCATTGCTAGAATGTTTTCTTTAACCCGTTCAATCTTCTTTCGGTGACTATCATCTGGAAGTTCTATCTCATGCATGTATAAACTCTCCCTAACCTCCATGTGTGACTGCTCACTGTCTCGACTGTTGTGCTCATTGCCTTGCACCTCATGTATTTCTCCTATCATAACTGTCTGGATTCCTGCTGTAGGTGATGAAGAGTGTACCAACTCCAGCTCATCACATGACTTGTTCACAATCTGACTAGCTAATGTGCTTGTGTCGCTAGACTCACAGGATGGCTCTAATGCGATCTCCTCATGCACATCCTCATCATGTACTGTTAACTCCAAATGAAGCTCACCAACAACCTGTACTTCATGCTCATCTTTCTTCCCTCCCCCAACTATGCTTTTAAGCAGATCCTCATCCAAATCCTTGGGCTGGCTCGCGAACTTGATGGTGTAATAATCTTGAAAGGATAATGTTGCACATACCTCATCACCCAAGGCTAGATACTCCTGATATCGAGGCAAGTGTTGAAGTACTACTAACCTCTGCATATTTCCAGCCAAGATCCTTCTCATTGTCTACATGCTCTTACAAGCTGGCAAAGAAAACCCTTTGTTCTGACATGCACTTTAGCAACATCACTGACATGCTTTAGCATGTACAAGCATGCACCAACATGCACTTTTATTCAATTGTTATTTGCCCACAGCTAGCAAGGATCATGCTCTAATACCACTGTAATATCCCAAATACTGATATTCTCTAATGTTCTATGATAGTGCTGACTCACACACTCAACCTCATACAAATTTGCAAAATAATTGTGCATGCAAACTCGCCATGCAAAAATGCCCTAAAATATAGCTGAATTAGGGTTAGGATTTTGCAAAGAGAAATTAACACTTACCACTAATATTCTGGCTGATAATGATTCCAGAGATAGCTGCATGCATAAGGATCCGGATGGGTGCTCTAATAATGCTCTTTTCCTCCGGTGTTACTGCCCCGCAATACCGTAAAAACCCTCCAGAATGAAGGTGATGTTTTTGTAGGAGGAGAGGTACGTTTTGGCTGAAACTTTCTGAGCTTGTCCGTTTGCTGATGCCGGAGAGATGGCCTAGCACATGCGGAGGTTTGGATATCTCTAAGTGCCCAAGCGAATTTATTAGCAGTTCTATTGCTCATGCCCCCAACTAATCTGTTTGGCTGATAACTACTCCAGGTGAGCAAACTGATGGTTGATAATCACTACATACTGTAGGATAGGCCTGCTGAGAAAGAGGAAGCTGACATGTCGAGGAAAGACTGGGTTTTGTGGTCCCAGCGAATCCTTCTGTGTTTTCCCTACTGCTTCCGGCTGCAAAACTTGGATCTGCTAATAACCCTTCAGAATGTGTTGGATCTCCGAACACTGTAGTATATGATGGATGCAATGGATAAACCTGGATGATCTATCCCAATAAGAGACTAGGGCAAATATCTCATTGTCGAACCCTCACTAGCTGAAGACACCATCTCCAACCCCAATTGCCACGACTGCACACTGTGCTGCTACTCGAAACTCCAAAATCAATCAACAATAACAATAGCTATATCATTTAGTCCCATAACCCTTCTTAAATAGATCTTCATATGCTTTTAGGGTTTGCATGTCACTTTTAGGATTTATGCTTCACTTTTGCATGCATGCAATTCTAATTTGATGTTGACTTTAACACTGACTAAATAAGGCCTGCATGCTCTGCATGCTTTAGGATATGAACTTTGATGGCCTTCTTTCTACACTGATGACTTAATAATACTGAATTGATGTACCTTTCTGCTCTTAGTGCTATCAATCCTCAGTTATTCCCTTTTTATCAAAAACAGACATTACAGCTGCTGAATAATCTGAAGAAATGGCAAAGTGAGCAAACTTGGTTAATCTTTCCACTACTACGTACAAGCAGTCTCTGCCCTGAACCTTGGGCAGCCCAGTAATGAAGTCCATAGATATGCTCTCCCACTTCTTCTTAGGAATAGGTAAGGAATGTAGTAAACCAGCCGGGTGGGTGTGCTCTATTTTGTTTTGTTGGCACAAGCTGCACTCTCTCACATGTTGTACCACATCATTCTTGAGGCCCTTCCATGCGAACCTTTCTCTAATCTGTCTGTAGGTCTTGAGAAATCCCTAATGCCCTACTGATAGTGAATCATGCGATGCCTGTAAAATCTTCTTCTTGAGGGGAGACTCGGGAACCAAGAAGATTTTGTTCTTGTAGTATATGATGTCATCAATTACCCGATACCTATCATCCTGAATTTGTCCATCCAATAGCTCGCAAGCAAACTTATCATTGGAGTACTCAACCAAAAGAAGAGATCTCCAATCTGATGAGATGCTCATAAGGGATAAAGTAGCTGGTCGTCTGGAAAGTGCATCGGCCACTACATTGTTCTTTCCCTTCACGTACTCAATCTCAAAATCATAGGCCTGAATTTTGCTTACCCATTTCTATTGTCTCTCGTTTAGCTCTTTCTTCTCTAGGAAGTATTTCAAGCTGTTGTGATCTGTCTTAACCTTGAATCTGCCACCCACTAAGTACTGCCTGAATTTGGTTAGCGCATGGATAATGGCTAACATCTCTTTGTCATATATCGAATAGTGGCGCTCAGAGTCTTTGAGCTTTCTGCTCTCAAATGCGATGGGGTGGTTGTTCTGCATCAAAACTGCCCCAATCCCCTCTCCTGAAGCATCACATTCTAACATGAAGGGTTGAGAAAAGTCTGGTAAAGCTAATACTGGGCATGAACTCATTACCTTTTTCATTTTCTCGAATGTCTATTGTGTTGTCTCCAACTAACTGAATGCCCCCTTCTTGGTAAGATCTGTGAGGGGTGCGATCATCTGTGAGAATCCACTGACATACCTCATGTAGTAGGTGCAAAGGCCCAAAAAGCCCTTCAATTCTATCACATTTTTAGGTGTAGGCCAATCCAATATTGCCCGAATCTTCTCTAAGTGCACCTGGACTTTGTTGGCCCCTATCACATGCCCTAAGTATAACATCTCCTGCATGCCGAACTCACACTTGGACATTTTGGCATATAGTGACTGCTCCTGTAGAATGCCAAGTACTTCATCTAGATGTCTCAAATGCTCTTCCCAAGTTCTACTGTATATCAATATGTCGTCGAAGAATACCAAAATATACTTATGTAACTTAGTCCTGAAGATATGGTTCATGCATGACTAGAAAGTAGCTGGTGCATTAGTGAGCCCGAATGGCATCACTAGAAACTCATAATGTCCATAGTGGCAACGGAAAGCGGTCTTTGGAACATCCTGTTCCTTGACCTGAATCTGATGGTACCCTGAGCAGAGATCAATCTTGGAAAAGTACTTTGCCCCCTGTAGTTCATCTATCAACTCATCAATCCTAGGGATGGGATACATGTTCTTTATGGTCTTTTTGTTGAGTGCCCTGTAATCAATGCACATGCGTATACTGACGATGCAAAGGGACTCGAGCTAGGTTTGATGTACCCTAGTTTGAGTAGTTCCTTGATTGTACTCTCTATCTCATCTGTATACCTCTTGGGATGTCTGTAAGGAGTGGTGATAATTGCTTAAGTCCCCTCCTCTAACTCAATAATGTGCTCAAATCCCCTATCTGGAGGTCGACCTGCTGGAAGGTCTCCGAATACTGCCTTGTGCTTCTCCAGTAACGCCTCTATATCTGCTGGATGTTGTGTGGCCTCATCTGGTGGTTTCCTGAAGGTAACCAAACACTCTGCAGCCCACTCAATATCTCCCTGTCAGAGTACTGCCTCCATCCTGTGTGATGTCACTACTATGGGAGGGTAGGTATTCACCCCTCTCAATACTACCTTCTGTCCCTTTGCTCCTGTAAACTCCATCTCCATGGTCTGGTAGTTTGTGGAATACTTCCCTATGGAATATAGCCACTGAACTCCTAGTACCACATTCATGTCAAGTACATCTACCACATAGAATGTCTCTATCACTGTATAATTCCCAATTGTTACTTTTAATTTAGGAATCCTTTGACTACACTCCATGGTGTGACCTGTTGCAGCTACTGAAAACCCATCAAAGCTCTCAATCTGAATGTCTCTCTTTTTAACCCATGCAGCATCAATAAAGTTGTAGGATGCCCCACCATCTATCAACATTCCCACTCTGTGGCCCTATACGGTACCTCTGATCTGGAGAGTGTGGAATCTAGGAACCCCTGTCATGGTAGCAATGGCACCTCTTGAGGCCTGTCCCTCAGCAACTGTCTCTGGTGTCTCGCCCTGCTCCTGATCCTGATAATCCTACTCCTCCCCACTGTCGGAATAGGTCTCTATGTAGTAGGCCTTCCCTTTTCCTGAACATCTGTGACCTGGTACCCATGGTTCCTGGCAAGTGAAACATAGCTTTTTTCTTCTAAGGTCCTATCGGGTATCATTGTCCATCCATTCTTTCTTGGGCCATTCTTTCTGGAAGGGTTTCCTCTCTTTATCTTTAACAGGGAAATTGGTTTGGGGAGGAAACCTATTTTTGGGCACTGCATCCTGCAAGTCTCTAGTCTGTCTGATGGCATCTGCTAGGATGGTGGGCCTGTAAGACTTGACCCATCCCCGTAAGGGTTTAGTGAGAGCCTCAGTGAATAACATAATCAACCTGCTCTCTGATATATCTGTCACCATGACTGCTATCCTCTGAAACTCTGAAATAAATGCATCTGCACTACCTGTCTGCTTGAGCTATGCCAACTCTCTAAAGTGTACCTCAGGGTCCTTCCGATCAAGCGACTCAATGAGCCTCTGTGTAAAATCTAGGTACGATGTGATGGTATTGTGACCCAGTGTCACTAACCCATGGTACCACCACTCATGTGCTTCTTCGTCCAAATGCAACGTAGCCAATTTAATGGCATTTGTCTCAATCATGGGGTTGAGCTGGAAGTAGGTATCCAACTTCTGCACCCAATTCTGGGTTGGGCCACCCCGGGTTCCCTCAAGGGTAGGGATAGTCAGTTTCCCTACGGTGCGCTGTAACTCATAGTTCTAGGTGAATGGCCCACCCCGGGTTCCCTCAAGGGTAGGGATAGTCAGTTTCCCTACGGTGCGCTGTAACTCATAGTTCTAGGTGAATGGCCTATTGTAAGCTTTGAGTTTGTTCTTACTTTTAAAGTGGCAGAAGTCAGTGAAGGTCATGGTTGATTGGAAGTCCTTTCCTAAAGCTCTATATTCTCTCAGATAGGCACTCATGGATTCTTCTGATTCTACTTGTGCTAGAGGCACTGCAGCTGGACTATCTAAGAATTGAGGCATGGTAGGTCGAAAAGGCTTGTATAGATGGGGATGGCTCTGCATGTTGGTATGTAAGTGCTCCCTACTACTGCCGGTGGATACCCTATCATTGTTGGGAAATAAGGGACTGTGGGGTGGGCCCATTTTTCTCAGTCATTTGCCTGAAGGTACTCATCATTTCTTTTTTCCCAGTAGTGAGTTCCTTTATGGCTGATATGAGACTATTGAAAGTTGTTTTATCATCATCGGCCATTGTTTCTTTTCCCTTTCCAAACTGATACTCTTTGTTCCCCAAATCTATGTCCTCTAACTCCTCTTCTCTATCTCTACACCTCTGTCTTCGGTGAGTAATGTTGTATGGGCCTTCTGAATTCATTTATAATTTTGCATGCCCACAGCTGGCAAGAAAAATAGCTCTGATACCACTGTAATATCCCAGATGCGGATATTCCACTGTTTTCTATATTAGGGCTTGCTTAAGCCTCCTGATTTACAATGATACTGAAATAAACTTGCATGCAAAGTGTCGGGCAAATGGCCCTATTTTATAGCTAACTAGGACAGAGAATTTTATGGTGACAGATCAACACTTACCACTGATAATCCGGCTGATAATGCTCCAGAGATAATACGCATGCATCGAGAATTGATCTAGTGAAGAACTGGTGCTCCTTGCCTTCAGTGTTACCCCGGCAACACGAACCCCTCAATCAGCTTAAGATGACGTTTTTAGTGAAGGAGCTGTTTGACGCAGATGAGAATTTGCAAGAATGAAAGTCTTCTCGTGCCGGAGAGATTGCCTGAAGCATGCAGAAATTCTGAGCACTCTAAGCAGGCTAGCAAATTGATTTGATGGTTTAGCTGCTCACACCCCCAGCTACACAAATATGATGAGAACTGCTCCGGGTGAGCAAACTAGAAACTGATAATCTCCTGGTACTGAAGGATGATACTGATGATGAGAATGGTGCCAGTATTCCAAAGATAAACAGAGATCTGAAGACCCAGCGAATGCTTTGGGGTTTTCCAGCTAAAAACCCCCTACGGCTGCACACGTGTCCCTGCAAACAATCTTCTGATGGGTACCGGATAACTGTATATGGATGAATAAGATGAAGAACTGATGGTGGAACTAGATGCTCTACCCTGAAGGAGACTAGGGCAAATATTTCACTGCCGAAACCTTGTTAGCTAAAGACGTCGTCTTCAACCCCAACTGTCGTGGTCGCACGCTGTGCTTCTACTCAAAAGCTCCAAATCAATAATAATCATAAGTGTCCTTCTCCATTTACTTTATCTTTCTTTTATAACTTTCAACTGCGAATAACCTAACTTTTGACCTAATTAGGTCACTTTAACTTCTAATTTGCAGTTGACTTCCATGCATGTGTATAGAGACTCAATTGGGTGCATGCATCATCAAATAATGCTCAGATGTCATGCATGCAGGTGGCTTTTAGCTCTGGTGGCCCTCTTCTACCCAATGATGATATAATATTGATGCCCTAGATCTTCTTTATATGGCATCAGTCTACAGTTGATTCCCTGACTGTCAGTACCTGCTCGAACCTACAAGAATCATATAGGTTAGCGGGTCAGTCCTCAATCCCTACGCAGAAGAGGACATTACAGAACAAAAAGACTTGTCCCCGGCAACGGCGCCAAAAATGTTGCCGCCTAAAACACACTTTGACACGGGTAAGTCTGCCAACCGTTGTGTGTTCCTGAGGGCAACTTATGAGTTGAGAACCCACTGTCACCTCAGTTCTAAACTCCTCCATTTAGACCACAACTCCTAAAGACCAAGGGGGGTAGTCCCAACTTACTAAGTTCTTTTTTTGAAGAATGC
The DNA here is from genome assembly GCA_001517045.1 of Pseudotsuga menziesii. NCBI lineage: Eukaryota > Viridiplantae > Streptophyta > Pinopsida > Pinales > Pinaceae > Pseudotsuga > Pseudotsuga menziesii. The sequence goes on from LPNX010587584.1 coordinate 928,773, forward strand.
TTTATGGGAGTTGTAAATTACAAAAAATGATAATCAGCATGCAGTGATGCAAAGATTTCAATGTCAAGCAAACCCTTTAAACATCAACCAGTAATGTATGCAAGAGAGAAACAATCAAATAATCAAACTGACCAGTGTCGTCTCTACTTGGGCTATGGAGTCACAATAATCAACTTCAAATAATTTTCCTAAAGCATCGACTTATTTACTTTAAAATATACAAGAACACGATGACTTTCAATAAATAAGTAAGTTAAAATTAAGTGATTGCAAAGTAGATAAATGTAAATGATAGTAACAATGTTATGCAAGTGGTCCTATAAGTTTTAGTAAATTTTATGTCTCTCTTTCACTTAGGGAATTAAGGTGTTTGTTGCAAAGAAATAAACTATTCTAGATGTCTACCCCAAGAGACTATCTCCTTCAATTAGAGAGAGAATGTCGGGCGCTCAACATGGGAACACAAGGTTCCCACCTAGCTCCACGAGTCAAACTCGAAACTTGCTGGGTGCTCAATTGGTTAACACAAAGTGCCACGAAGCCCCCTACGGCCTCTACCCCACTAGCTCCACAGGTCAAGCCTCTTTTTCTCCTTTCTAATGAAGATACTTATCCGGGTGCCTATTAAACTAGCCAACACAAATCTTCTCTCTTTCTTGTCACCTAGGGTCGGATCAACCGACAAGGGGACTGAATACGGGGCGAAGATTGGGGCAAGGTTTATTTTAAACGAAATGAAGAATTTAACAATTATTAACAATGCAAGCCAGCACGATATTGCAAGGAAGGCATAGCCGAATCACTTGCAAGGTGTGGGCAAATAAAAATGAAAGAAAGAAATATACAAGCCAGCACGATTTCACAAGGATGGCAAAGCCGAATCGCTTGCAAGGTGTGGGCAAATGAAAATAACAAAACTAAACAAAAAACTAGCCAGCACGATTTTGCAAGGATGGCATAGCCAAATCACTTGCAAGCTGTGGGCAATATTAATGAAAAAAATAAAAAAAAACAAAATGAAACTCTAACTAATCTAAACCCACGCCAATCAACAATTGCTTATGCAAAAGTGGGCAAGCCCAACTTCTATTGCTAGCACTGGATGGAAAATAAATGAGACTTGATTTAACTGAAAATGCAAAGCAAGAAATCAAGTCCAAGAGACTCTCTCGGACTTATTACAAAGGCTGAAATTTCAGCGTAAAGAAAGAGGTAAAAGAGAGAAAAAACATGTTTTCACCCCTTTCTTGTGATGGCATTGAAGTTTTTCCCTTGGGGTAGCCTTTACACCCTTCTTGGCTGAAATTTGACAGAGTTGTGCCTTGTTTTGTTACCAACCTGCTAAAAACCAGCAAACAGGAAATGATAAAATGTGCCCAAAATCACTTTGGGGAAGTTAGTATGTTAGTGTGATATATATACAAAATTTATACAAAGTTGTCAAATGAATAATTTTGAAAGAACTTGAGTATAAAAGGGTTAAAATCATATTTGAAACACTCAACAAACTAAAATTAAAATGCAAAAATTTGCACGTAAAGAAAGAGAAAATTGGTCATTTGTTCTTCAAGAAGTGAAGCAATGGGGTATCAAACCAAGGAATCCCACTCTTCAATCCAAATAACCCGCAACTTATAATATTTTCACTACATAACTACTAGAAGGTGAGAATCAAATAATGAGCAAAGAAATCATAAACTTCAAACTAGAAAATATATGAACTTCTTGTAATACAAGAATGAAATTCACAAAATTTGTGGAATACAAATACGATAAATCTTACCAAAGCAAATAAGTATGCTTCCTTGGCCAGCCAAACCTCTGTAGCTCCTCACGCATGGAAGCAAATCATCAATGGAAACAATGGACACAAGATTCCTCCAAAGATTTTGATTAACAAAGCCAAATGGCTGAAAATTACAATGGCCAAAGCAAGAGCTATGGAATGAGAGAAAGAGAAAGAATGAGAGCATGAGCAAGAGAGTGAGTGTGTGTGTGTTTGTAACCCAAATGAGGGGAAGTCTCCTTAAATAGGCAAAATGAAAGAGAGAGGCTCTTTGCATGCTAAACAAGTGTCACAAGGGAGAGAGGGGAACCCAAGAGAGGGAGGGCGAATTTGCTCAAGGAGAGCAAAACCATGGTTTGGGATCTTAAATATGGGGAGAGAAATCCCCAATTTAATGCTTCTAACCTTATTTCTATGTCAAATGGGGAGGAAACCACCATAGTGGGGCCCCTTCCATTGACTTTAGCTCACCCAACCAATCAAAGAGAGAAGGGGGCACCCGCCTAGAGTCGGCAACTCACAACTTGTTACATGCTTGCTTGAGGGCCCCCTTTGGGTCTTAAATTATCTTAGGGACCTAATATAAACATTATAACCTTTACTTGGCCACCCCAAGTGACTATAGTCACTTTTCCAAATTTTGGCTCTCTAATTAATTGCCAATTTTCCTGATTTCCTTGACTGACTTTGGCAAAAATGACAAAAACCATAGTAATACTTGTCCGAATGACTTCAAACTTGGCCCAAGGGTGTAGGGGGTCTCATGCCATTTGTCTTGAGTACCCATACCCCTATACAACATTAAAAAGGACCAAGTAACCCTCTTTTACATTACAACAAATTGTCCTAAGTGACAATTTTTAATGACCAAAAATTAAAAAAATCTATGCAAAACTTAATGAAATTCCGCAAGACTCTGGATATTGTCTAGCATGGTAGTATAGAACATTCCTAGGCCCCAGTCACCACATAGACTTGATCACTAGAACACCTTTCACCACTTTGGAAGTAATTTTGAGGGAAAAACTCAAATAATTAAAAATCTCTAAAAATAAATTTTAATTATCCAAGTGAAAAAACACTTGATGAAAGGACTTCCCTAATGACTAAGTCTTGGGCGATTAAGTTACAAAAAACTAGACCTTCATGCTGACATATTCTTACAAAATCCCCCGCGGGGGTGCGGAAATTTCATAGAGAGAAGAAGAGGAGAAGAGTTGCCTTGCTTGATATAATCATTAAGTACTTCATTCTTATCTTCAAGGCACATCCAACATGTGCATGGTACATCGTTGTCCACCTAGTTGGCTTTGGTGGTCAACAGATTTAAAAGGCTCTTGCTTCGTGAAGAGGTGGTTGGGCTTCAACTCCTTCTGCACCTTTGATGATACCTGAAACACAATTCTCAATCCACAAAACACAAGATCAAATACCAAAATGCTAAATCATGAAAATATCTGAAAAACAATGGTATAACTAACTACTTCATGTTTGCTTTAGACATTCAAGAAATTTTGCATAGATAACCAAGTTAAGACGCTAAATGGCTATGCTACCGTGCTAGATTTATAGCCCTCCTGAGCTAGCATTGACCAAATATTTTGCAAAAGAAAGAGAATAGGGTAAGAACGAGATCACCTCACAAGATGAAAATCATACACAAAGAGCCCACGCATAGACCTCCAAAGTCACTTTATTCCATTAACAAATATTGGTTACAAAATTGGCAGAGTTCTCTTGCACATTCTCCATATGCAAATGGGAAGCAGAGACCCTTATTTATACAAAAACACAGAATCTAAAACCCTAAGTCAGGACTCGACATCAAAGAGGCACACTGTTATCCGCTGAATGCACACCGTCAGCAGAAATCTTTTGGATTGTTATTTCCCAAGTGGCAAAGGTGTGGCCTTGGGGGAAAGCAAAGAGCCGGGTGCTATCATCTAATCCCAGCTCCTTCGTTTAGGCTAACTCCTAACGAAGCCAAGGGGGTGGTCCCTAATAGAAGAAAATCTATGGTTTTTAGTCTACAAAAGAAAAGACTAAATCTAGGAGTTAATATGAAATAGATAAAATAACACAACAAACTACTGCAAGAAGAAATCACATCAACATCATATGACAATGTAAGCACCATTCACGACATTTTGCAATAATTAATTTGAGCATTGAAAGTAAAACAGACTAGTGTCGATGAATATGGAGTGCTTGTAAAGTGGAGTGTTGTTGTGTCATGTAAGTATTGCAATTGTCTCGTTGGTCAGTTTTAAAATTATTAATGAGTAATTAAGGACGTGGGCTAAGTGTGGGTTTAGCCCAACAAGTCAAGTCCCTTCGAAATCAGTGCTAAAGCAGTAATACCAAGTGTCCAACGAGGCGAGGATGAACCTGCTTGGAGTAGCCCCCTGACTCTGTAGTAATTACCCTTTGCAACCTCCCGAGTTCTCGAAAAAATGACTTGTGTGGATTTTCCTATTAAATCGAGTAACTCGTATCCCTTTCTGATACAACCAACTGATCAGACAAGATGCAGCGGTGTAGAGCATACGAGGAAGGAGTCTTGGTTTATTTTATTAGAGACGTAACAATGAGTTGTTTAGATGACAATCGAAGAGTCTCTTTCACTTTTCAGGTATTCTAGAAAGCAACGGTCGGATTGATTTTAAAATTTAAGAACAAATAAATCGGAAATAAAGATAAAACTAACAGTAAACTCTCCGACAGAGAGCACTGTTGATCCACCTTTCGGTGAGATTCAAGAGATTTTGGGTTCCTTCTTTTTCTTTTAGCAATTGAATAAAATTAGAAATGCTGAAAGTAAAACTATACTAACAAATATTTTTCTTTTTATGAAAGCAAAAAAAAATACTAATCTACTCTAAAGAATTATTATGCATGCAAAAACAAAGAAAACAGAAAACAAGGGACGATACTGGCTTCCCCCAAATGGGGGAAGTGGGGTGTGGGAGCCTTAATCCCACTTGCTCTCTATTAATCTGTTACAATATCATTTTTTCTTTTGAGGAATACTTTTTGTCCTATGGAGTTAGGATCAAAAAAAGTTTCCAAAAATTTGAAGAATGTGTAGAGAAGAAGTGGGAGATTGGGAGAGGGGGTTGGAATGAGCCCTTTTTATGGTTCAAGTCTTTGCATGCGCCTCCAAAACTCTTCTTTCCTGAAAGATGAGTACAAAAACCAGCCAACACAAAACTCAAGAAAAAGCTTGCATGTTAGCCAAAAATGCATGAAAATTTAAGCTATAGTACTTGCAATTGATAGGAATAATATGCTACTTCAAGTACTAAGACTAAACAAAGCTAGATCTAAGCTTTTGGTAAGATAAACTTAAAAAAAAACTCTTAGATCTATATAACAAGATATAGAAAGGATAAGATTTAACACATAGGTCTACTTGTTATGAAACAAACCAAAAGTAACCAGAAAGCAATATTTTTTTAAGTTTGAGGATGGATAAGGAAGACTTCAAGCCCAAGCTTGAATAAATTTGAGCATGGAGGAAACCTGTGGGACAAGAAATATTATAAAAATAGAGTGAAGAGAGATAAGATGCAACTGAGCTCCGATCTCTACTTCACGTTTGGTGATCTGCAAAACTACAATACCCTTCAAGCAAGTGATTAGATCTAGTATGCATAAATCAAACAAGAACCGAAAAGCATAAGTATAACAGAATACAACATGCAATTCTTAGATCGTGTATAACTACACATAAGCAAGCAAGTTGAAACCTCAAATGCCTACTCTATGGATTAGAATATAACCTTCTAAGCTAGATGACACAGCATGATAAATAATAAAATAGCTACACAGATATCACCTCAGTTATAAGCCGAATAGTCACCATGAAAGTTCGTACACCATCAAATTTTCCTCCAAAGACTCAATTTTATTCATAAGAAAGATAGGAAATTACAATCATATGGGCAGAGGTCCTCTGCAAAATCATCGACCCTAAAAAGAGAGAAGAGACCTCTTACTTATAACAAAAACCAAGCCCCAAGGGGGAATTTATGAACTAAGGATCAAGCCAGAGTTAATTGAGTTGAAACTGCCAACACACCAATCAATCACCCCAAAATCCACCCACCAAGATCTATCGGCTTTCTTCACTCATGCGTGAGCTCCAAGGTAGGTGAGGAGGTGGGTCAGGGCACCACATTCTTCACGCGATTGTACGACTCCTCTAATATGGTTGACGTCGGCATAATTCCAAATCGCTAATGATGTATCTACCTTAGATTATATCCCAAAGTCACCAAACAATACGAAATGGAGGGGTCCACTTCTCAACTAGCGCATCCATGCTAGCGATTTCCCTTTAGCTTTGACGGCACCCTTAAAAACTCCTTCGCTACCCTTCATAAGACAATAAATAATTTATGGTGTAATTTATAAGCCAAGGTTCTATTTCCATGTGGATAGAGGGGTCCACACCTTAGTGTTAGCACACGACTTACAAATTATGCTAGCGTGAGCTCCTCCATACTATGCATGCGATTTCTTTTTAAGAAAAATGATGTCATCCTCTACTTCATATTAATTCGTAGCCATCAAAATTTAAACCAAAGTCTCACTCAAACCATGTGGAAGAGGGTCGTAACTCAATATGGCCCACATGCCATGTCACCCTCCACTTAAAAACATTTGATTTTTTACTTTTTTTATATTTGGACTTGGTGCATTTTATCCAAATTTAGCATTAAAATGCCACTCTGATGCTCAGTAAGCCGAATGATGTCTTTCGAGATGCTTCAGCTGGCCAAAACATAGTGAAAGTGGCCCCTGGGGTAAAGATGTTCCTCTAGGATTGAAAATGAACCCAACCACGCCGAAAACGGACTCCAAATCACACTTTTTTTACATTTTGAATTTTTCCATTTAAACCATTAAAAAATGGCTTAAAAAACGGAAAAAAAATAATTATTTTTCTCGTAATCCAACGAAACTCTAGGGGGGCCTAGTACATGTTCATACAACTCAATTCGACTGCCTAGCATGTTGAAAAACACTGAAACGAAGGCTCTAATAACCTCCCAAGGCCGAAACACCAAGACAACTACCCCAGCTTTGGAGGTGTGAGTGAGAAACTCAGAAATTATTAATCGTTTGTTCAACAACCAATAATAACCAGGGAAAAAACACTCTGGCTAGTCGGCTTGACGCTTAAGTCCGGGAAGCCGAGCTTTTTAAAAAATATTAAATGCTAGGACATTTTTTACAATTTCCCTAAGGGGTATGATCATGTATTTACAAAAAATAAAAAGGCTAGCCAAAGACTGGCTAAATCTGGAGCACACTGAACTTCTGAACTCGGGAGATGAGCATTCATCATGCTCAATAACTAGCAGTTCAATAGGAAGTTCAACTATTGTACAAAATAGTTGGTAACACACACTATGGTGATTTCCTTGATTGAATGAGCTCGGCAATAATGATTTGAAGTTAACACTGAAATCCGGAAGATGAGAGTGGGGAGGTGGCCTCCACCTAGGCAAGGTGCCCCCACTCCCGTCATGGGAAACTCCTCCTATCCAATGAGCATCTCCCACATGGAAAAACGTGAGCTAGTGAAGAAGGGCGCAACCCATTGATGAAGAATCAATCTGGCAGTTGAATATTCACTTAACTGAACACTAACTAAGATACCACTAAGTTGAAGTAATGGGGGGGGGGGGGGGGGGGGGGGGGGTGAGGTGGCTCATTCCCCTTCGGTTTGATCACCCATCCAATGAATAATCAACACAAAGAGGAATCCGTGTGTCAATTGAAGGAGGGCGAATTTCTAATTGAGAGTTAACTGTCGGAGCTCCGATAATGATCTGGATCTGACTGATGTTGATTGGAATCATCTCCGATAAATTATGCCAAGTTAATTAGCCCTTTATTAAATCAAATTTGGCCATTTTTGGAGATATTTTGATTTTCTCCAATTTAATATTTTTTACTATTTTAATTAATATTTCTCATTTTTTGGGTTTTTTGAGAAAATATTAATTACAAGGCCAAATAATAGTCTAAAACTTAGGATAAGTGTGTCTAAGGGTTAAATGAGTGTTTTGGCTTAGAAAATAAGTGTTTATTTGCCAAAAACACCCCCCGGACCACTTAATTATTACAAAATGAAAATTTTCAATTAAACCATGGTAAAAAATGGTTTAATTAATTGAAAATTTTAATTAATTCTCTATAGTCAAAAAATTAAAAATTAAAAAGTGCTACGCGTCCGGGAAAAAAAATTTCGAACAATGTTTTAATACATCTCAAGGCATAGGAAATGACCATAGAACATACAACTAGTCTCTAGTAGGTTCATATTTAATAGTTGGACTCTAATAACCCCCCAAGGCCCAAAATTCAAAATCGGGCATTCCAGCTTTGGAGGAAGCGGGAGAAAAACTCATCGATTATACTCGGCTAAAGGCAAAGCATAATCGACAAGGGAAAAAACTCCCTGGAATACCTTAGTTGAAAATTACGTCTCAGGGGATTGAGCCACTCAAAACCTCTACTAGCACACTTTATTACAAAAGCCCCATGGGGCATGGTCATTTCAGCGTAAAAATAAAAATGACTAGCCAAAATTGGTGGCTAGGAAAAACATTATGAACCTCTAATACACCAGATATGAACATAGACCATGTTCATCAAATGGTGGCTCAACGGCGGGTTCAACTATGGTACAAAATAGTTGGTAACATTCGGCTCCAACTGTGGGACGGGCAATCGCTTGATTCATTAATCAAAAAGATTGTTCGAGAACCCTAGAATATCTGCTTCCTGCATGGAAACAAAAGTGTGTAAGGCCACATGTTCATGATAAAATTCCAAGAAAATACCAACATAAAAATATTTTTTGCATTTTTTTTAACATATTATATAAAGCATAAAGTACAAAGCATAATATACATGAGATATAATACAAATTAGTCTACAAGTATATATGATACAACAACATGATACAAAAATAGGAATACATAAAAAATACAACAAGAGGGGGTTTAGAAAAGCCCTGAAATGACCCCATGGTCATTTTTTATAGGTTCCTGACGTAGAAAAGCTTCAGATGTTGTCCATTCATAGGCAAGGGTAACCTTTCTCCTTCCATAGTATTGAGTATGAAAGAGTTCGTTCTGGCAAGGTCACATATAATAAAGGGGCCTCTCCCGAGGCTGTCACACTTTCCATGCTTGCCCAGTTTCTCTCTCCTTTTTTCCCATAAAAGGACTGTGTCTCCAATCTTGAAAGGTCTTGGCTTTGCTGAATTGTCAAAGGTTCCCTTCACACTCTCTTGATGCCTCAGAGCTTGATCTAAAGCTTCCCTTCTACTTTCATCTAACTCTATGATCTGATTGATCCTTTGTTCCATCTCTTCCCCCTCGGTGCCATATTCACTGATCATTGTGAAGAAAGGAATCTGCATCTTGACCGGCAAGGTGGCTGTGAGACCATATACAAGCTCGAAAAGAGACTTTCCAATGGAGTTCTTCTTCGTGATTTTGTCAGCCCAAAGAGCATATTTGATCTTGCTATCCCATGCTCACTTGTTATTGCCCACAGTTTTCTTAAGGATGTTCAGTATATTTTTATTGGTGGACTCAGCAAGTCCATTTCCCTGTGGGTAATAATCAGATGAATGGGATAGGGTAATGCCATACTTAAGACAAAAATATGTCATCTCGGTGGAGCTGAAGGCTTTGGCATTATCAGTTGTTATCTTGAGAGGGATTCCCAATCTTGTGATTATCCTGTCCTCAATGAAGTCCATAACAACATTTTTTGTAGCTGTCTTGGTGGGCATGGCCTCTACCCACTTGGTGAAGTAGTCTGTAGCAGTGAGAATCCAACAAAATCCCTTATTGGAATTGTCTTTGAACTTGCCTATGAAATCAATCCCCCATTGTTGAAAGGGAGCAAGGACTACTACAGGTGTGAAGGGAAGAGCAGCCAACTTCTGCTTCCCCATGAAGAGTTAACACTCTTGGCAACACTTAACATGTCTATGCACATCTGCAAAGATGGTTAGCCAATAGTAACCAACTCGAAGGATTTTATAGGCAGTGGTATTTGCTGCGAAGTGGCCTCCACAAAATCCTGAGTGAAACTCAATTAAGATCTTCCTGGAATCTTGCTCATTTATGCATCTAAGTATGATTCCATCAGGGTTCCTCCAACCCAGACCTTCCTGAGTGAGGCAATATCTAGCAGTTTTCAATCTTAGTGCCCGGCATTTGTGTCCTTTGAGGTGATCAAGGCAGGTGAGATGGAGAAGGAAATATATGATGTCTGAATACCAATGGTTATCAAGATCTTGCAATGCAGGAGTCATGGTTGGCTCAGCTCTGGTGTTTTCACAAATCATGTCTATCGCTCTTTCATTAGTCTGAGTCAACATCTTAGCCAAGCCATGTCCTTTGATTAACTTAGTTAGTTTGATCTCTAAATCATACTCCTAAATTTTAGATACCCATGTGCTCCTTATTCCTAAGCAATCCTGTTGGGACAAGATGTCTTTTACCGCAGCATGGGGGACATATCCTATGACCTTTGAATAGCCAATGTATGTCCTGAAATGTTTTAGAGATTTGACTAAGCCATAGGCTTGCTTTTCCATAATAGTATACTTTAACTCTGAATTCTGTAAAGCTCTACTCATGAAAGCAATAGGCTGTTCAAACCCTTCGAAGTTCTTCTGAGCAATACCCCGGCAATAGTATCTTCTAATGCAAAGGAGAAAACCATAAAGTATTTATTATAATCTGGGCTGACTAAAATAGGAGCCCTGCTGATAGCATCCTTTATGGTGTCAAAAGCCTCCTTCCCTTCATTAGTCCACACAAACTTAGCATCTTTTTTAAGTAGTGCTTGCATGGGTTTCATGAGTTTGGCCAGATTGGGAAAGAATCTTCTAATAAAGTTGATATGTCCGTTGAAAGACTAGAGGGCCTTCACATTCCGAGGGAGAGGTATTTTCTAAATGGCTTCTATTCTTTTAGGGTCAATCTTGACACCATCCTTGGAGATGATATGTCCCAGGAGGTTCCCTTCATCGATGCCTAGGACACACTTGGTCGGATTTAAGGAAATACCATATTTCCTACATCGTTCAAAAACCTGCTTAAGGTGACTAACATGGCTGGATCTTTTTTTTGATAAATTTCTATGATTTTACCAATTAATTCTTTGAAGGCATAGTCCATGGCCCTTTGGAAGGTAGCCCCAACATTGAGAAGGCCAAAACGCATCCTTAGGTATTCAAATGTACCCTAAGGGGTTGTGAATGTGGTTTTATGTCTGTCTTCCTCCTGGATAAAAACCTGGTTGTATCCTAAAAAACCATTAAGCATAGACATCATACTAGATCCAGTGACCCGTTAGAGGAGGGTCTCCATGTTCGGAAGAGGATAGTTGTCCTTTTGACAAGCAATATTCAAGTTTCTAAAGTATATGCATATCCTCAAACTCATGTTCTTCTTTCTGCCTACCACTAAGTTGGAACACCATGTTGAATGTCTTGTAGGAGCTATGATTCCTGCTGCTAACATTTTCTCTAACTCCTTCACAAGAGGGGCCAACTTATGATTTATTTGCCTAAGTTTTTGGCGGAAAGGTTTGGCTTTTTCGCATTCAGGCTTGAGAGGGATGGTATGTTGGAAGACATCCTCCCGATATGCTTTTAATTCATCATAAGTAAAAGCAAAGGCATCCCTATATTCTTTTACTAAATTGATTAGGTCATTTCTTTCCTTTTTTGAGGTTCTTTTTCCTATTTTTATCATTTTAGGTTCATTTTCTGACCCAATGTTTACTTCAATATAATCTCTCGGTTTCATCTGGTCAATACTGTTCTTCCTTCTATCCTGTCTATCAAAGATGTTTTCTAAGGCCACAAAGCCACATGGCACAGGGTTGTCGAACTGGTTTCCTTCTCCCTGATACTCTTTACCCTGCTCGTGCTCATTAGCTTTGAAATTTGAGAACTCATCTATATTATTGATAAATTTTAAGATTTGCTCATCATCCTTAAAGACTTGCCAATGCTCAACATTATCAGGTACAGATGGTCTAAAATTTATCTCAAGTGGACAGTCACCTCCTGACATTTCTTCTGATGGTTGAAGTGTTGATGTTGAAACAGCTAACTTGTCGGTTGCACTATTATGATCTCGAGGGATTACTTCTATGTTTAAGGCATCAAAGAATTCCATGGTGTCCCAAATTGCATTCCTATACTTCTTTAGTCTTTGACACTTACATGCAAATTGGCCTTTAGTTTGTTGGACTACCAAATCTGAATCACCCTTGATGCTTAGAAATTTTATACCCATGTCCTTGGCTATTTCAATACCCAGTAGAAGTGCCTCATACTCCGCCACGTTGTTGGTGGCCTCGAACTCTAACCTGAATGCAAAGTTGAAAATCTTACCCTTAGGTGAAGTTATTACAACCCCAGCCCCTTTCCCAGCTCTTGAGTATGCACCATCAAAATTCATCCTCCACAACTCATCAACTTTTTCATCCTTAATTTCTTCTTGAATAGGGGCCAAAAAAGTGGAGTTAACTTGATAGATTCCATGCTCAAAAGTGTTATACACACATTGGTTCAATGGTTTTTCGGGATTTTCAACATGGGACCTTTTCTCTTTCTCGAAATATAATTTAACAAGTGAAAACGCAGATGCTGGCACAGTGGCATAGGTCCAATCCATTTGGATCGATCCTCCTAAAGTGGCACCCCACTTCCTAGAAAGAAACATCCCCCACTTATCTGGTACATCAATAACAAGGATGTCCATGGTAATATGAATGTCCGGATACTTAGCCAATCTAACTGCCTAATTTTCAATCATTCCTTCAATCTCAACCGGTCTAGAATCTGTGGCACATACATTCTAGTAAGGTCTCGTAGTTTTTAAGTTGAGTCGTTGCATGACCTTTTTAGTCATGATACTGGAACTAGATCCTGAATCTAACATACGATTATGTAGAAGAAGATCACCTATCATCAATGATACATAGAAAGGGGGATGATCTTCTTTTCTTGGGTCTCTAGTATGTAGAACTATAGGAGGATCTGCATAAACATTGTTTGAGGTTTGTTCTACGGTGTCAGAGAAAGTGACCTTCTTAGGGATGGAAGGCTTTGGAGGATTTGAGAGGGGCTCTAAAGGTGTTGAAGGACTCAAATCAATTGGGGAATCTAAGATTTTCAAAAGCTTTTCTTTCTGTCCAGGTATTCTAAATAATTCTAAAACAGGCACTGGAACTTTAGTATTAACCAATCAGTTACCCAAATCAAAGCCTAAATCAGTTGACTTATTAGCATCATTTGGAATTGTTACCTTAGGAGTATTCTGTGTGGAAGGTCCCTCACTTGCTTTCCTCTGGTAGGTAACACCTTTGAACTTTTGCATGTTGTTAACCTGCTCTCTTGAAGGTTTTTCACTGAAACACTTAGTCATGTTATAAATCTTTTGACTATGTTGTTTCGCCTCTCTCCAACTTTCTCTGGAAATGTTATGCATGTCACCTACATTGTTTATATACTCAGGCCCGCTTGATGACGCTCTAGGACCACAACCCTCTGGAAAACCATGCTCTTGAACATAGCATGCATAATGACAAGTAGATTCCTCATGAAAGTCTTCACATGCCCTACAAAATGGTGTGTAAGTTTCAACCATGTTAGCAGAATCTAGCTAATGAGGAGGCCTCTGTTCATGGCTGGGTACTTTTCTTTGCCAATTTACTTTTGGAAGGAATGTTCTTGGGACAGGTTGCGATTGTGCTCTCTCCATACCGATAACTTTGTTATGTATTTCCTTCATCTGGGCCAGATGTTTATCTTCCATTCTCTCAATTTGGGCTAGATGTTTGCCTTCCATTTTTTCAAGTCTCTCCTTCATTTCCATCATTTGTTTTTTACAAGAATCCTCTTCCTTATGCTCATATTACTTTAAAGGGTTTGAGGACCTTGAATAACCAGGAAGGTTAGACTCAACTAAAGACTGCATATTTCTATCTATCTTGACTGCCAATTCTTGTGCTTGCAAAAGAGTAGTGGGTTGGGTTCCTTATCTCTGATATGATACTACATTTTCCCACTAAGTGCTTCAATGTAATAAACCAAGATAGATGGTGCAGGTGGTTTATAAGAGGCAGGAATGGCATTGGATAGTTCTGTGAATCTTTGGTTGAACTCATCCAGTCTCATTCTCCTTCTTCTTTATGTTCGTTAAAGAGGCCATTTGATACCTAGGCTCCTTCTTTTCACCAAACTTGTTAGTGAAGGAAGTCTTGAAATTTGCGAGTGTAGCAAAGGAGTTATCTAGTAAATTGCAGTACCAGTCACCAGCCCTTCCATCCAAGGAAAGAGCAAAGAGTTTCATGTAAACATCGTCATGTTAATATGCAAGATCACTGATGAAGGCATTAACACATCTGGAGAAACTTCTGAGATGCATGGTTGAGGTGATGGCATCAGTGCCAGTGAACAGAGGGAGCTTCTCTACAGCTTTGTCTGGAAGACGATGGGGTTGAGCTGCTATCTGAGGAAGTCGAGTTGAGTAAAGTACTCACCCATTACGTTAGAAAAACAATTTTGGTTATTATTTTCTTCAAATATAGTGTGAATGTCTAAAACAGACTCAGATCCAAGATTGTCAAGGATCCTACAAGAAACTAACTTATTGAATCTCCTCCTATAAACATGTCCAGGCTCAGGGATGAAATTGAGTAAGCCTTTAGAGTTTCTTCTAGTTGAATACCTTGGTAAGTTATTTGATAGTGGAGTCGCCAGATGGATTGAAGTCTAATTTCAGAGTTGATTTGACTAACAACCTATCAAAAAAGGTGGAAAACTAAGAAAAAACTAAGGTTAAAGTCGCCTAGGAACAAAAAGATTTGTCCCTGACAATGGCGCCAGAGATGTTGTCCGCCGAACACACACTGTCAGCAGAAATCTTTTGCACTGTTGTTTCCCAGGTGGGAAAGGTGTGGCCTTGGGGGCAAGCAAAGAGCCAGGTGCTGTCACCTGATCCCAGCTCCTCCATTTAGGCTAACTCCTAACGAAGCTAAGGGGGGTAGTCCCTAAAAAAAGAGTTGTCTAAGGCTCTTGTTGATAAATGTTTTTGGATGAAAATGTGAATTAGTGTTGTTTAGGATTTTTTATATTATACACAACAATCAATTACGCAATCCACGTTGCTATTTGAAAAACACGATATAAATTAAATAAGAAGACTAAAATTAAAGCACCCACAACATGAATAACTTAGAATAAACAAGACAAATGGTCCAGATCAAATAATGCGGAAGAATAAAAGACCAGTGCCAAAAATGGAGTCAAAGTGTTGGGGATGTTGAAATACAAGTCTCGAAGATGTGAGTGAGATCAATTTGCAAATGCTCTTTAGTCAATTTTATCGTGTATTTTTTAAGATGATCTTGCTTATTAAGGCTGGGCGAATTTCCAACCGATACGCAAGGTACTGGAAATCTAACCGAAAAAATATTCTAAGTGGCCTCGTTCGAAGACATGTTGGATCGTCCAGTTTGTAGCGAGGCGTTCGGTAACTTTCCAACCACTGCAAACGAGGAGGGTTGCCCAGCGCCCCTAGTAAAGATTTCCCCACTTAGAATATTATCGCGTTCAACGTCGGTTCGTTGGTTATGGGGTGATAAATTTTATTAAGATTGTACTTGGAATTAGATGTGCGAATTAACAAATTATAGTGCTTCTGAGTATCCCGAACAGGTTGTTGATGAAATTGTCATTGATGCCAACATGGACTTACAGTGGCCCCACGGGATGTCATTGATGCCACCAAGTCCCACCTGCAGTGCCTTGATCCCTTACAACGAGGGTTGGTGCCTTGAAGCACCTTGTACCCAGTTGACAAGGTCCCTGTACCCACAAGCTTGGATTTTGATGCCACCACTTTGCTGAAGATGTTGAAGACCCTGCTGATGATGCTAAAGACCCTAGAGATTGTCTTGAAGCCTTGGTAGACAATGGAGAAGCCCATGAAGACTTGGAACCCTTGATGAAGACCCTGATGACCTTGCAAAGGTCATGGAGCCCACTGCTGGCAATTGATATGGTTAGATGGCATGATGAGCCTTGATGGAGATGATAATTCTTGAACATGGTCCTAAGTGCATAAGGAATATCTTGCACCCACTTATATGATGGATGGCCATGACCCTGCATGAAGCTCTTGATGCCATAAAAGTTCGTGAAGAAGCCATCAAGAAGAATTCAAGTCATTTCATGACGCCCTGCACAAATTGAAGAAAATATGAGTAAAGGATCTTGTCAATGCAAGCAAGACTCTCATAAGATGATAGCCCTCGTCATGCCCTTTCCAACGGTAGGTGGCACGTCACGTGGTTCCTCATGGTTGATGAGATATTAACTTTTGAAGTCGGCCAACCTAATTCCTCCAACGTTGACCATTCCTTAAATTAAAATAAATAAAATTTGTTTATTTTAATACATGTCGGCTCCAGAATTTATGGTGGAAAAACCACTATAAATACCCCTAACAAATTTCATTTTAGTGTGTGCAATTTTGGGATGAGCTCTGAGGTCTTTTACTGAGGCAAATTTTGGATGGCAGACTGTGGAAAACGCAGGGAGCAGTCCACTGTTGAAAAACGCAGAAATTTTTATAATAGCAGCAGACTGTTGCTGGGGTTCGGTGGCAGCAGTAGAAGGAGAAATACCACAAATTTTTTGGCAGCAACAACAATTTACAGTGGTTTCTTCTGACAGTCCGAAATTTGCAGACCTAGTTGTCTTGCTTGGGATCTTTACCATCTCTGGAGTTTTTGAAGAAAAACAGTCCTATTCTACTCGGCCTAAACAACCCAAAATTGCAGAGATTCCCTAACAGTCCCATCCGAATTTATTGCAGCAGATGGTGGATAATTCTGGTTCTTATCTTTATGTCCTAAAAATGTTCCGTGGAGTACAGCAGCAAAGGACCCAAGTTTGATAACTGTCCTAATGATATCTGTGGAATGAACCAACGAATTTGCAAAGGAGAGTGAGCTCGCAGCTGTTGTTAGATTGAGGATTTTCGCTGAGTTTGACTGAGGCAGCAGCAAAGTTTTTCGAGGGTTGCAGTAGTTGGAGGATAACACTCTTGGGTTTCATTTTTATATTTTTCCCTTGCTACTAGAAAGTCCAAATTTGTGACTGATATTGCAGGCTTTATCCACAGTCCAAGTTTCTTCCGAGGTGCATGCACAGTCAAGCATGATTCTTCTTGGGTGATTGTACTAACAGAATTGCTTAGAACAAAAAGATGAGCCCAATTTCATGTAGGAGACAATTGTTGCTTTCACTATCGTAGATGTTAATTGCTACACCTATGTCAAAACAAAAGTTCTGTTAGTAGAGAGAACAAAGTCTTTTCTATGGAAGATTTTTTATGGAAGTTTCCAGAATGATACCAAGGAAGATTGGGGTTTGAAGTCTGATGCTACCTATAGTCTGAGATTAAAAGTCTTCACACAGGCCTTCTACAGACATACACAACCCCATGTGTGAGTCTGAATTTTACTTGTACAGTGAACTTTTCTCAGCATGTAAACAGTCTTTGAAGTCATCTACATAGTCCAAATTTCTGAGGAATACACAGTCCATGCAAATTTGATATACACAGTCCGAGGGTGTGGAATACACAGTCCATGCAATTTTGATATACACAGTCCAATTTGACAGGGTTTGAACTTTGAAGTACATAGTATATACACAGTTCAGTATTGACTTGAAGTTTTCTTTCGGCTTCTACACAGTCCTAGTGTGGACATTGTTTGGGGTACTTCTCAACACATTCATCATCTAAGGACACCCACAGTGGTAGCTTGCTACACAATCTAAGGTTTGACAAATTGTTGGGGTCTTCTACAGAAGACTAACACAGCCCAAGTAAAAGTTTTGACATACTCTGATTGTATAAGTAGATGGCAGTCTTGAGTTTGCAAGAGAAGACACAGTCCTGAGTTGACTGTGTGCAAGCTAATACACAGGCCAGCATGAAGATGATCATCATTCAAGTTTGGAAGTGTTTGAAGTTGCATACAAGTGACAATGACTGCCCATGGTGAAGTACAAGGGTGATGCAAGTTGATGAAGGGTAGATACAAGGATTAGATACACAGACTGCCGTCTTCATCTACAGCTTGGAGTCTGCACACATTGCAAAGACATACACAGTCAGCCCAGTGACCTCTAGTATGAATAAGAGCTTGAAATGTGATTGGAGTTTTTACACTACACAATAGCAGCAGTATGATGATGATGATGTACAAGGTATGAACAATAAACAGTTTGAAGGTATGTATGCTATTCTACAAATTGTGATAATACCCTAGACCTATTGATGATGATGTTGTATACTTTACACATACACAGTCACGCCTGAAAGTGATGATTGATGTACTGCTTGATGATACACATATACAGTATGATGATGATAATGATGTACACAGTAAAGGTGGAGTATGTACAGTAATATACATCAGTAGAGTAAGTACAAGAATAGTTGTACATGTGTAAGATGATGTATTGTATGAGGATGATGATACGAAAAATGGTTTGAAGTCTTCTACAGCAGTCATACATATCCCAGGTAGGGAGTCCAAAGTTTTGATGCACATCCAATGAAAGGTTAAAGACTTGAAGAAGTAATTGTAATAGGCAGGTTTTGATAGACTGATTAGAGGGAAGAAATTTGACCAGAGGACAAATCAGAATATGCAAGAATTGATGTTCCAGACCTTTCCTTGACAATGATGACGGTGACAATCTTCAGAAGTATCACCTAGAGTTGCAACAACGAGAAGAGGATGACCAACAGTGAAGAATGATGATCAGAGAAGACAGTGAGCAGCGTTGATGATAAGCAGATGAGCATGAGCTGAGACAGTTGACAGCAGATTAAAGAGACAAGTGATTGATGAGTTGATGTAACAGTAAGCTTTAATTGTAAATGCAACCCTGTCTTGCTTTTGAGGTTAGGATACCTCAAACCCTTCTTAGCAAGGTCTAAGAAAACCAGGCAGGGTCCTGGATGCAGAGTAGGTGCTCTTCATATCAGTAGGTGCTGATTTTACCTCACGGTTGTAGCCGAACCAAAACTAATATAAAAAGATTACAAATTTATATGGTGTTGTGTTCTCTTGTGTTATGGTTCTTGATGATTCAAATGCTTATGATATGTTTATGAAATGATTATGAGATTGGTAGAATGATGAATTGGTAGTTAATTGTGACAAGCTAAGAAAAGTTTTAAAATTGGCTTCACACTGATTCACCCCCCTCTCAGTGTCTAACACGGGTAGAGTATACACACTATAGAATAGTAAGTTCCAATTTTAGGGGATGTGTGAGTTGAAGATTTTATTGGCAAAAACAACTCTCCGACAGAGAGTGCTCTTGATCCACCTTATGGTGACATTCAAGAGTCTTATCTAATCTACTATGATAATGCAATGCAAAATGATCTCCGATAGAAAGTGCTCTTGACTTGTCTTATGACAGGTTCAAGAGACTTTGGGCTCCTTTCATGAATTATCAATTAAAAAGCAAAGATACACATGAAATGGATAACATGCAAGTGATGGAAATTAAATCTAGCAATTAGTGAAAATAAACTAAGTATAAAATGCAATATAATCTAAGCAAAGAAAAACACAAGACACACTTCCCCCAAATAGGGGAAGTAGGAAAAAATGTGGGAGGCTTAACCCCACTAGCCTTTTTTATTAATGTTTTACAACTTTTGGGAATTTAACCCTTGAAAAGCAAGCAAAAAAACTAATGAAGCCTTAATGGCTTTTACAAAAGATGTGATTTTATGCTTCTTGTTTTGCACTCCTCTTTAATCCCCCCAAGTCTTTGGACTTGTCTTCTTGATTCACTCTTCGTTACCTGCACAAAAGAGACAAGCACTCATGCACACATTATTTGTTAATAAAACAAACTAATCTAGATGCTCAAAAAGTGAAATTATTTTAAGTGTAAAACTACAATTTTTTAGTCTTTTTCGAAGTAAAACTAGATGCGAAATTTTACATGCAAAGTAGGAAAGAGGAAGAGGGTAAAGTGGAACAAAAAAGAAGCAAAATGAGGGATGAAATCAATTAGGAAAAGAGGGAAAAAGGGGGAGCGAACAGCAGTAAAGAGGGCTGCAAAAATATGAAGAAAGAAGCTGAAAAAAGTGGAAAAAGAGGGCAGCCAACAAAGGGAAAAGTTGGCTGCAAAAAAGTGAGAAATGATGCAACGAACAAAGCAAAAAGAGGGCTGCAAAAAATGGTAAAAACGGGGCAGCCAACAATGAGAAAAGTGGCTGAAAAATTTAGGAGAATAGAGGGCAGCAAAAGTGAAATAAGTGGGATAAAAAAGCAAGAGAAAAGAGGACAAAAAAAGGGAAAACAATGAAGGAGAAAAAGAAGCAAGACAACTGAAAAAAATGAGGCAAAAGAATCAAGGTATAAAGAGGAAAGAAGAGGTAGATCTAGAAGAGCAAGAAGAAGGAGGATGGGTGGATCTTGTAACCGAGGAAAAGATTTTAGTTTTAATTAAGAAGGATGAGGAAGAGCCCATTTTAGCCGTGTTTTTTGAAGTTGGAATCAAGCGCTCTGAAGACCCTACATGGTTAAAGTATTAGATTTAAAAGGCTCTTGCTTCGTGAAGAGGTGGTTGGGCTTCAACTCCTCCACCTTTGGTGATACCTGAAACACAATTCTCAATCCACAAAACACAAGATCAAATACTAGAATGCTAAATCACGAAAATATCTGAAAAACAATGGTATAACTAACTACTTCATGTTCGCTTTAGAGATTCAAGAAATTTTGCATAGATAACCAAGTTAGGACGCTAAATGGTTATCCTACCGTGCTAGATTTATAGCCCTCCTGAGCTAGCATTGATCAAATATTTTGCAAAATAAAGATAATAGGGTAAGAACGAGATCACCCCACAAGATGAAAATCATACACAAAGACCCCATGCATAGACCTCCAAAGTCACTTTATTCCATTAACAAATATCGGTTACAAAATTGGGAGAGTTCTCTTGCACATTCTCCATATGCAAATGGGAAGAAGAGACCCTTATGTATACAAAAACAAAGAAGCTAAAACCCGAAGTAAGGACTCGTCATCAGAGAGGAACACTACAGTGATTTCCTTGATTGAATGAGCTCGACAATGATGATTTGAAGTTAACACTAAGATCTGGAAAGTGAGAGTGGGGAGGTGGCCTCCACCTAGGCAAGGCGACCCCACTCCCTTCATGGGAAACTCCTCCTATCCAATGAGCATCTCCCACACGGAAAAATGTGAGCTAGTGAAGGAAGGCGCAACCCATTGATGAAGAATCAATATGGCAGTTGAATATTCACTTAACTAAACACTAACTGAGATACCACTGAGTTGGATTAATGAGGGGGGGGTGAGGTGGCTCATTCCCCCTCGGTTTGATCACCCAACCAATGAATAAGCAACACAAAGAGGAATTCGTGTGCCAGTTGAAGGAGGGCGAATTTCTGATTGAGAGTTAACTGTCGGAGCTTCGATATTGATCTGGATCTGACTGATGTTGATTGGAATCATCTCCGATAAATTATGCTGAGCTAATTAGCCCTTTATTAAATCAAATTTGGCCTATTTTGGAGATATTTTGATTTTCTCCAATTTAATATTTTTTATTGTTTTAATTAATATTTCTCATTTTTTGGGTTTTTTGAGAAAATATTAATTACAAGGCCAAATAATAATCTGAAACTTAGGATAAGTGTGTCTAGGGGTTAAATGAGTGTGTTGGCTTAGAAAATAAGTGTTTATTTGCCAAAAACACCCCCCGAACCACTTATTTATTACAAAATGAAAATTTTCAATTAAACCATGGTCAAAATGGTTTAATTAATTGAAAATTTTAATTAATTCTCTATGGTCAAAAAATTAAAAATTAAAAAGTGCTACGCGTCTAGAAAAAAAAAATCGGACAATGTTTTAATACATCTCGAGGCATAGGAAATGACCATAGAACATACAACTAGTGTCTAGTAGGTTCATATTTACTAGTTGGACCCTAATAACCCCTCAAGGCCCAAAATTCAAAATCGGGCATTCCAACTTTGGAGGAAGCGGGAGAAAAACTCATCGATTATACTCGACTAAAGGCAAAGCATAATCGACAATGGAAAAAACTCCCTAGAATACTTTAGTTGAAAATTACGTCTTAGGGGACCGAGCCACTCAAAACCCCTACTAGCACACTTTATTACAAAAACCCCATGGGGCATGGTCATTTCAGCATAAAAATAAAAATGACTANACAAAACATTTTGAACCTCTGATACATTGGATATGAACATGGACCATTATCATCAAATGTCGGCTAAACATCAAGTTCAACTATGGTACAAAATAGTTGGTAACGGGGCAAATTATTCACATGAATGTATTTTAACTTCATGTGGTGGGGTCTCAAATCAAGTTTAAACTTATACTCTTATCCATAGTCCAAGTTGTTTTTCACTATTTCATATGAAGCCACCTTAATTTTGAATTTTAACACATGTTTTAACATGCCCCCACTCACTTAAAAAAAACATTTTTTCGCATCCTTAGCATTTATTGACCATTTTGATGCACCTTTAAAGAAATAATGCCCTACGGAGTGTGTTAGCCACTTGAATCATAGGAAAAGTGACCTCTAGGGTAAAGAGGATGCTCTGAGTGTGAAAACGAGCATCCCATCCCCACGTCAAAAACAGACTTCGGACCCATAGTTTATTACATTTTGAAGTTTCTCAATTAAACCATTAAAAAATGGCCTAATTTGCGAGAAAAAATAATTTTCTCGGAATTGAACAAAAACCTAGGGGGACCTAACACATGTCCGTACGACTTAAAATTAATGCCTAGCATGCTCATATACATTGACACATGAGTTGTTATAACCTCCTAATGCCTAACCACCAAGACAACCATTCCAGTTTTGGAGGAGCGATAAAAAACTCGAAAATTATACATCGCTTATTCAGCATTGCATAATTGACAAGGGAAAAAACACCTAGGAATAATCAGATTGATGTTTAAGTCTTAGAAATCTTGACTCTTTACAAATTCATCATGCTAGCACACTTTATTACAACTCACCCAAGGGGGTATGAACATGCGGTACAAAAATAAAAAAGGGCCTAGAAGCCCTGATGAACTTCTGAACTCTAATCATGTACAAGTCACCTTGTTCAAACTTTGTCGGCTCACTTGAAGTCCAACTAAGTATGACTTAGCTGGTAACAACAAGAACCCTAGGCTTCCAGGATATGAAGTTTGTAGCCCCATCAAGACGATCTTCAACCTTCATTCCAA
The DNA here is from genome assembly GCA_001517045.1 of Pseudotsuga menziesii. Classification (NCBI taxonomy): domain Eukaryota; kingdom Viridiplantae; phylum Streptophyta; class Pinopsida; order Pinales; family Pinaceae; genus Pseudotsuga; species Pseudotsuga menziesii. The sequence goes on from LPNX010587584.1 coordinate 951,973, forward strand.
TCATCTTGTCTGCAAATCTGAACCAAAAACCCTAACAGGAATTAGGTCAAAAATGAATTTTGGAATTTAGTGAAACTGACCTTACAAATAGATGCGCCCTATCAAGACGAGTTGAGGGAAGATGAGGTCATGCCAAAACAGTGGTGGTGTTGTCCGCCGAATGCACACCATCAGCAGAAATCTTTTGGACTGTTGTTTCCCAAGTAGGAAAGGTGTGGCCTTGGGGGCAAGCAAAGAGCCAGGTGTTGTCACTTGATCCCAGCTCCTTCGTTTAGGTTAACTCCTAACGAAGCCAAGGGGAGTAGTCCCTAAAAAAGAGTTGTCTACGGCTCTTGTTGTTCAAATGTTTTTGGGTGAAGATGTGAATTAATGTTGTTTAGGAGTTTTTATGATATACACAATAATAAAATAAACAATCCAACTTGCTATTTGCAAAACACGAGACGATTTGCATAAGAAGACTGAAATTAAAGCATCCACGACATAAATATTTATAATCAAATGGACAAATGGTCTGACTCAAATAATGCGAAAGAATTAAAAGACCAGTGCCAAAATGGAGTCAAATTGATGGGAAGGTTGAGATACAAGTCTTGGAGATGTTCATGAGATCGTTTTGCAAATGCTCTTGGTCAATTTTATTGTGTACTTTTAAGATGATCTTGTTTATTAGGTGGGGAATTTCCAACCGGTACGCAAGGTACTGGAAATCTAACTGGAAAAATATTCTAAGTGGCCCCGTTCAAGGACATGTTGGACAGTCCAGTTTGCAGCGAGGCGTTCAATAACTTTCCAACCACTGCAAACGATGAGGGCTACCCAGCGCCCCTAGTAAGGATTTGCCCACTTAAAGATATTATCGCGTTCAACGTCGGTTCGTTGGTTGTGGGGTGGTAAATTTTATTATGGTTATACTTGGAATTAGATGTGTGAATTAGCAAGTTACAGTGCTTCTCAGTATCCCAAACGGTTAGAGCATACACACTATAGAATAGTAAGTTCCAATTTTATGGGAGAATGTGAGTTGCAAATTTTATTATCACACACAAAAGCTCTCCGACAGAGAGTGCTCTTGATCCACCTTATGGTGAGGTTCAAGAGTCTTATCTAATCTAGAATGAAAATGCAATGCAAAAATGCTCTCCGATAGAGAGTGCTCTTGATCCACATTATGGTGAAATTCAAGAGTCTGATCTAATCTAGAATGAAAATGCAATACAAAAATGCTCTTCGATAGAGAGTGCTCTTGACTTGTCTTATGACAAGTTCCAGAGACTTTGAGTTCATTTTATGGTTTATTAATCAAAGAGCCCCTTTTAGCCGTGATTCTTGATCTGGAAGCAAGCGCTCTGTAGACCCTACATGGTGAAAGTATTAGATTAAAAGCTCCTGCATGGAGAAATGGTTGAGCTTCAACCCCTCCTCCTTCGGTGATCCCTGAAACAAAACACTCAAACGACAGCAAACATGATCAAGTGCTAGAATGTAATAATCAAATAAATGCCTGAAAAACAATGGTATAACTGACTACTTCCTGTTCGATTCAGACATTCACTAGATATTGCATAGATAACCAAATTATAACTATAAATGGATACCCTACCGTGCTAGATTGATAGGCCTTTTGAGCTAGCAATGATCATATAACTTGCAATAGAAAGAGAGTAGGGTAAGAAAGAGATCACCTCACAAGATGAAAATCATACACAAAGACCCCACGCATAGACCTCCAAAGTAACTTTATTCTATTAACAAATATCGGTTACAAAATTGGCAGAGTTCTCTTGCAAATTCTCCATATCCAAATGGGAACAAGAGACCCGCTTTTATACAAAAAGAGAGAAGCTAAAACCCTAAAGAGACTGAAGCTCTGGCAATTGATTCAGAGTTGAACTAAGCTGCAATTGAGTTGTAACCAAAGTTCCCCCAAGGTTCCGGGACGTGGGAGCGACGAGACGCACATTCGGGACGTGTGGAGACCACCCCCCATATTTTAGAAAAATTCAAGGGGGATGGCGAGACGCGATAGTCATAAAAATTTTAAAAATATTAAAAATATAAATCCCAACAATAACAAACCATCCCATGCAAATTAGTGAATTTATCTCAATAGCTTAGGATTAGGTTAGAAATTAGTGAATTGATCACAATAGCTTTGTAAGTTTATAATGCCAAATGAAATCATAAATAAATATTAAAGAGTTGATCTCGATAGCTTAGGATTAGGTTAGAAATTGGATTTAGTTTTTAATTTTTAATATTTTGTTTTTTTTTTATGTTTTAAATTTTAATATATAAGTTTTCTTTAATGAATTATTTAATTAAACTCTTGTTTCACTTTTATTTTTTTTAAATGTAGGTTAAGAAAATTCGAAAATATCCTGGGGAAGTTTCGGAGTTTCAGGTAGGACACCTACAAGTCTCGACGAAGTTTCGGAGTTTCGGGCGGGACGCCCGGAATTCCCCGCAAGTTTCATCAAGTTTTGCTGCCCACCGAAACATTTCGCTCTGCGTCTCGCCAAGTTTCGTCGAAAGCGAGACGTCCCGAAACCTTTCGCATGGAGTTTCGGAGTCCCCAAGACGCAATAAATGCCGAAATGCGTCCCCGACCCTTTGGAAGGCGTCCCCGTGGAACACTGGTTGTAATTGAGTGTTGAAGTAATGAGGTGGGTGCGGTGGCCTCATCCCTCCTCGATTTTATCACCCGACCAACCACAAGCATCCACAAGAGGCAATTCGCCCACATGAGGAAGAGAGGCACAAATCTTCAGGGAGATTTAACTACTGCACTCTAATACTGACCCGGCTCTGATTGATGATGATTGGAATCTCCTCCGATAATCTGTGCCGAGCTAATTAGCCCTTTATTAAATTCAATTTGGTCTTTTTTGGAGATATTTTGATTTTCTCCATTTAATAAAATAATGATTATTTTAATTAAATATTCCTCATTTATTAATTTTGAGGAAATATTTAATTGAGAGAAAATTAATCATCCAAAACTTAGGATAAGTGTGTCTAGGGGTTAAATGAGTGTTTTGGCTTAGAAAACGAGTCTTTATTTTCCAAAAATCCAGTATTACACAGGGACGCGTCCCGGAGGGTCGGGGACGCGTTTCGGCGTTTCAGGCGTCCCGGGGACTCCGAAACTCCACCCGAAACGTTTCGGGACGTCCCCGTTTTGGCGAGACTTGGCGAGACGCAGGCCGAAACGTTTCGGTGGGTGGCGAAACTTGGGGGGACTTCCTGGCGTCCCGCCCCGAAACTCCGAAACTTGTGGGCGTCCCGTCCCGAAACTCCAAAACTCCGAAACTTCGCCGAGACTTCCTAAGGATATTTTCGATTTTTTTTAATTTTTTTTCTTAATTTAAAAAAAAAAATTAAAAATTTAAATAATTCATTAAAATTATAAATTTTATAAACTTATTATACTTATATAATATAACTGATATTATTTAATATTTATAAATTATTTATAAAGTTAAATTATTTATAAAGTTTTTAAACATTAAAAAAAAATCAAAAACTAAAAATAAAAAGTTTAAAAAATTTAAATAATTCATTATAGCTTGGACTCTATTTATAGACTATAGTTATTATTCATACCGATGACTAAGTCTTTGACTCTTTCCTATTTTTGAGCAATCTTAATTTAATATTTTAGTATTTAGTATTTCAATGTCTTTGACCTTTAGTGTTATTGTTTATTGTTCAGTGTTTACTAGTTTAGTCATTTTAAATTTATTGCAATTTGCAATGTCTGTTTAAAATGAAAAATTAAAACTTTAATTATTTTGTTGATTTGCAGTATCATACTATCTAGATTCTAGTATCATTGATTCATTTTCAATCACTTAAAACTTTAAAACTTAAAAGTCAAATCTGAAGATTATCAAATATGATGTGCATGTTAATCATAGATTCATATTGATACATAATAAATTTATAAATTATTATTAATATAATGATAATCTTGATGAATCCTGTAATGTGTTTGAACTTTGAATTTTGCATTTACATTGCATGGTTGCAGATTCCATAATGATGAATGTTTGTTATTGTTGGGATTTATATTTTTCATATTTTTAATATTTTTAAAATTTGTATGACTATCGCGTCCCGCCGTCCCCGCTGAATTTCTCTAAAATTTGGGGGTGGTCTCCACACGTCCCGAATGTGCGTCTCCCTGAACCAGCGTCCCGCCGTCCCGGAACCTTGGGGGAACATTGCAAAAATCGCCCCGGGACCACTTAATTATTACAATTTTAAAATTTTCAATTAAACCATGGTAAAAATGGTTTAATTAATTGAAAAAATAATTAATTCTCTATAGTCAAAAAATTAAAAAGTGCTACGCGTCTGAGAAAATTTTTCCGGACAATGTTTTAATCAATGTTACAAATATCGCCAATATATCGGCAACATCGCGATATATCACGATGTTAACTCACTGGCGATATATCGGCAATATATCGCCCCGATATTTTCCCGATTTTTTGGGCGATTTTTTCTCGATTTTATCGCGATATTTGCCGCTTTTTCGAATATATCGCGATATTTGCCGATTTAATCACGATATTTGCCGATTTTTTCAAATATATTGTGATTTTTTTTGTTTCTTGTATTTTTTAATATTTTTGAATTTTTTATTTTGCCGATATATTGCCGATGTTTGCCGACATTTTTGCCGATAAATCCGATAATTTCTTATTGGACCCTCGGCGATATATTCGTCGACACGATATTTGTAACATTGGTTTTAATGCATCTCAGGGCATAGGAAATGCCCATAGAACATACAACTAGTGTCTAGTAGGTTCATATTTACTATTTGGACTCTAATAAACCCCCAAGGCCCAAAATTCAAAATTGGGCATTTCAGCTTTGGAGAAAGCGGGAGAAAAACTCATTGATTATACTCGGCTAAAGGGAAAGCATAATCGACAAGGGAAAAAACTCCCTGGAATACCTTAGTTGAAAATTACATCTTAGGGGACCGAGCCACTCCAAACCCCTACTAGCACACTTTATTACAACAACCCCATGGGGCATGGTCATTTCAGCACAAAATAAAAATTGACTAGCCAAAATTAGCTAGGCACAAAATTCTAAACCTCTGATACACTAGATACGAACATGGAACATGTTCGTCACTTGGCGGCTCAACGAAAGGTTCAACTATGGTACAAAATAGTTGGTAACAGGTGGGAAGCCTCTGAAATTGGAAACCCTAATTTCTTCCCGCAGTGTCCTATAGTGTCCCGCAGTCAAAAATTGAAACTTCTCCAAATTTGATTTTGCTTCCACCAAAAGATGCGCCTCCCCTAGAGCGAAGTTTCCACGACTCTTTTCCTGCTGAAGAATTGAGGGAAGCCCTTGGAAGGTCAAACCCTAATTTCCGACAACAGCCTCTTCTAGAACTGCTCTGATACCATGTTAGTTTTTACAAGATTATAGCAATATAACTTAATTGCAAATAAACAAAAGGATATCTAGAAGAAAGACAAAGCACAAAAACAAAGAACACAAGAATTTTTCCTGGAAAACCCAATTGGGAAAATCCCAACAAACCTTCGTATAGAGATGATGGCTCCTGAGAGCAGAGAAAAGAAGAAAGAGAGAGAAAATGCATCTAAGATACAACCCCAAAAAACACTCTCCTTTATTGTAGTAGCGCACCTTTTATGCTAGAGCAACTTGTTGTGAGTGAATAAATGAATGAGGGGCACCCTCTATTTATACTGATTTTCCAAGTGAAAAATTACTAGGGCCGACTTGACAATTTGACTGGGGTCGGCCTACCTTGGGGAAATACAAATTAATTTGATTTTTATTCTTTTCTTGCGTATTCTTTCCTCGAGGTTTACATTGATTCTTTCTAGGGTTTACATGAGTAATAACATCAGTATAATCTCTCGTAGGAGGTACAAGGAAATACAATACAAGTACAATAAGAATAACTTCTGAAGTTGCACAAATTCAAACAGGTGAGGGTGCATCTCCTTATGGAGATGTTAAGCCTCCTCCACAAGTCATTCCTTCAACTCTTGTTAACTCATTCTTTCTCTGCCTGTGAATAATGCGCCCCCTGGGAGTGGTAACTCTATAAAAGCAAGGCCTCTTCCTCCATTTGGGACGGAAGCAAGGAAACTCTTCTCTTGTATTATTTTCGATGATGTTTATGAATAAAATTGAAAGGCTTTGGAGGCTCATGATCTATGGCAAGTTGTGCATGTGGTAATTTCATTGTGAGGTAATCTTGTTCAGTTATTTTGCTTTGCATAAACCAATAATATGTCTTAGAGTGCTCTTTGCAGCACGTAGGATAGGCATTTGCAGCTATCAAATTGCTTATTTACTTTCTTGCTATTAGCTATCTAAGGGTTCATGCTTTATTTGGCTATAATTCATGATCTTTTGGTTTTGTAACTGTGAGGTGTACTAGATTTAATTTGTTTTGTGCAAGCCTAATAAGTGTGCAGATTACCACCCCGAGTGAAAGGTTGAGCTCAGATACATCTCCTTTGCTTTGGATTATAGGTTGAAACGAACACAAACATTCCTTGCCCACATCAACAATCCTTCTAAGCTTGCAAGAAAGATTCAAGACTTGAGCAGCTCTTTGTTCTCCTTCTTAAAGTTTAATTCTCTCTCTGGTTTCCTGTTAAAAGCAAGCTTAAGATCTCATTTTCAAAAAATATATATTTTACAGTCTTTGCTTGTTCACTTATAGATCTAAAAGTGCTTTCATTTCAGTCATAAAGCTTTGATCTAGTTTCCCGTTCCTAGTACTCGAAGTAGCTAAAGCTTTCTATCTTTCGACAAGTACTAGGTTGTATTTTTTTATTGTATTTTATTGACTAACCCACTAATTTATAAATGCATAGCTTGCTGGTTTTTTCCTTTTCGTGACAGGTTAAGCTGAAATGCTGGCAAATTTTCGTAATTTCAAGCTTCTTGAAACACCTCTCATTCCCTTTTCTTCATTCCCCTTCTTCAAGCAAGCTATTGTAATCATTTTTTATCAGCTTTTAAGATCAAAAGGCAACCCCTTCAAAAAAGAAGTCATAAAAATTAATAAAACAAGCAAGTGGGCTACACAGTGCCCACACTCCATCCCCCTAAGGGGGCTCGTAGTGTCTTTTTATGGTTTGCATTTTTTTCTAATGTTTTGTTTTGACAACACATGTACACAATCCATCTTCTAGAAAGGCTATATACTTTAACTAATCTTTTAATTTTCTTTCTTTCATTTTGGATAAAGTAACGAATACTAACCCAACTTTGCTCTCCCGAGTACAGCCTTCAAACCTGAAAGAAACTCTTGGTTGTAGTAATTAGTCTCACATTTTTATTAGCTTTCACAATTTTCAATTGGAACAAACATTTGCCACTCCGATGTATGCTCTTGCCCATCGCACGTTCATCCTGAGTTTTGGGATAACCAAAAGCAGTAGTGCACACTAGTTAAATCTCTCACACTTAATTAAGCAACTTCATCTTAAGCAAATTAACTCCCCCAATACATTACGAAAATCCGGCGTATCAAGCATTGATATTGTATGGGAAAACTCTTCAAAGGAAGCAGGAACCACTGGATAGTGACCTCGAGATACCGTTAGGCTACACCCTCGATTGGTGAGTGTTGGACACCTCCCAGAAACTCCGATCCAGCCCACATTTCCAAGTGCAGAACCATCTTTGTCATAATCCAGATATATTCCCAGTGTCTCACGGTATATTGGGAATCCCCTTTTCCCCTTAATTCACTCGTCATTGAATAAATTAAAACTGACCAAGTACACTACAAAACATTTCTTATTTTCAGCAACACTTATTTACTTTGACTCTATTTTGGCACTGGTTTAATTTGTATCCTTATTTCTGCTTTCAATCATATCATGTTATAAATGCCATATCTTTTTATGTTGTCGAACTAAATTATAAATTGCAGTAGCTTGTTTTAGTCAATCACTTAAAAACTCCTAAAAAACAATCCCATCCACAGCTAATAACCAATAAGAGCCTTAGCAACTCTTTCCAATAGGGACCACCCCCCCTGGCTTCGTTAGGAGTTCTCCTAAACTGAGGAGTTAGGATCAGGTGACAACACCTAATTCGAGACTTGCCCCCAAGGACACACCGAGCAACTTGAATATTTCTGTTGCATTTCCTCCAGGTGTGTATTAGTGGAAACAAAGTTATCATATAGTTTGAATGCTACTCTTCCAATAAATCGTGAGTTGTTGATATATCAACCATTGCAGGGGTTTCTACAGATGAGGAAACCATGGAGGCTCAGGTTAAGGCATTGGTAAATATTGATGAAGATTGCAAGAAGGCTTATGGTAACTTTGTAGACTATCAGGAGAAGGTAAAGTAGTTATTTGATAGGAAGGCTTCAAACAGGCAATTCCAGGTCGATGACTTAGCCCTTTTCTGGTACATACAACGTGAGAAACTTTTTGAACATCGCAATTTGATTCACTTTGGTTATAGCCTTATCGAATTCATGTAGTGGTTGGTAAGAATGACTTCTTTTTGAAGAATTTGGAAGAAGAGCAGTTGACGTTGCTTGATAGCCGACGACTTCTTTTTGACGTTGCTTGATAGCCACAAATTTAAAAAATAATAATAATAAGTTGTATCATCTAGGTTAGGTTGACAAATGCTTCCAGTTTTGAGCACAAGTATGGAGTTAGCTTTTGAGTTCTGCATTTTGCTACGCCTGTTCAATTATTTATTTATGCCTTCTATTATTTACCTTTCAATAGGCTGAAAGTTCCGTTTTGTTCCTATGAAATTTTAGGTTTGATTCCCAGTATTTGCTCTGATTCCATTCAATTTGAGTTTGGGGGGTGTTTGTAGGCCATCAATTTTCCATTCAGGATGGTGGTTTTTCAATTTATCAAGTCACGCCTTTGCTTTATGTACTTTTTGCTCAGTTATGTCCTGTCCAGATTGCATAGTGTGGGATCCAAAGTTTTATCCTTGATCCCTTGTCTCGTCAATCATGTATTGATCTGAGTCTGAAGAAATCGAGTCAAGTTGAGATAAAGAGTCTGTACTTTGAAGTTCCACTACATCTATTGCTTATTTGTACCATACATATACATGTTTCATGTTGGTTGGAGATATTTTTCTTCACTTTCCTTCCAATGGATCTCCCCCCATCAACTACAACACATCTTAATCTATGGGTTGATTTAGAAGTTGAGTACCTTGGTGACCGCAAGTCTTATTGGTGGTCTACCTCGCATTTAGCAAATTAATTCATTATTGGGATTTGGTGAGATGATTCCTATTATTGTTTGACAGTGGTAGGATTATACTGGTACCTTCATTCATAGTGGTAGGATTGTACTAGTACCTTCGGGCCCATAGGAATTAGTAGTGGGCTATCAAGTGTATGCAGGGATTGACCTTAGTGGATCCTGGACTAGACAATTTCTGCCATGGTCGACAAAGACTCATTATCCCAAAAGGGAGATTCCTACATAGTGGGATTGAAGGTTGCAAGTTACAGTTGTCTTGAGCATGATTAGCTTCCCTTCAGCATATCATTGAAGCTAGTGCATGCAAGGACCTGTTGCTAGAAATATTTATCCTATAGGTCTACTTCATTTAGATTTTGGTGATCCTCAACATCCCGCAAGGCGATGCTATCCCTTGGATGAAAACAATGTTAACACTAGATTTCACTTTTTAAATCTGAGTATTAATTTATAGTACATGTTCATAAGTACCACTCAGGGTGAACTCATTGTAATTTCTTACTGAGTTCACCATTTGACATCAACGATTCGTTGAGTGCCTTTTAGACTTGGCACATGGTCACATGTCTTTACCATTCAAAGATAGATAGTTGGATGGGGCTTGGATAGGTTATTTTTATGCAGATACATGCAAAATACACATCATAGGTACATGTGAACAAGTGATTCAATGGAAAAAGGTGCGTCGTATTTAGGAGGTTGAAGACCCCCAAAGGATGTGATCAAGGTGCATTTGCAATGTCATCTTTTGCATGATCTAATCTTAGTTTGGTCACATCTGGGGAGACATGCATGGGGTTCCATTTTTTAGGCAAATATGAGAAGTTGCTATTTTAGAAATTTCTACTTTAGCAGTCTTTGGAGAGTTGTATGATTGGCAATTTAATTTCATATTTCAAGACCTAGTCGAAATATTTGCGTATTGTATTAGTTTAATTAGAGTCTGTGGTCAAGCCATTTTTAGCAAGTGACTAGACATTTGGGACCCAATATGGCATACAGGATTTGTCTCTGGTTTCAGGCAATTCTAACCACTTTGAAATTTCAAGGACTAGTTGCATTTTGGCAAGGTCTATATATTGAGCTCAATGGGACCAAATGGAGATATTCTCTATTTTTGGATATTGTTGAACCCTGGGAGGCTTTCATATGACCTTGCTTGGTGTTCCATCCTTGATGATCCCTTATTTGCCATGGTTTGACCTTTGAATTTGTGCTAAAGTAGCCTAGAAGCCACACACCCCTTTGAAGAGATTACTTGTGCTATTCTGAGTTCACACTAGCTATTTTAGTCCTTGAGAGGATGCGCCCTACTTAGAGAGAGTGTTTTCCATATTTTACACCTATTCCTTTCTTATGATTAGCTAAGTCGCCGGACAAAACCCCCCTCATGTCCTGTGGGGCCATGTCAGACACGGACACGACGTCAACACGTGTCCGACATGTTTTTTTTCATGTCCTAGAATTGGGACACGAAAAAACATGTGTCGAACACATGTTGACATCGTGCCCCGGTATCCATGGTTTTCAGAATTTCAGCATCTAAGAACTAGTGGGACTACAGTGTTTTAAAATTAGATTCTATCATGTGTGAGGGATGGGATTGGCATTTAATTGATAGTGCCAAGACCTCTAAGTATCCTGTTGTTGGTTGTGTTGACTACTAAACTCATTTATCATGCCCTTAGTAAAATTGTACCCTTCACACAAACCAAAACCATTGATTATGCACCAAGCTTCATATTGATTTTCTGCATAAATTTCCATGCCATTTTCAACTTCTTCAAAATAGTCATCGAGATTCTACACCTCGTTATAATTTGTTCTACATTTTTATTAGTGCTAAGACTTTCAGGTTACTTTGAAAGTGTTTACACCATGTTTCGGTTGCATCATGAGATTTGGGGAACATTGCTATATGTCCATCCCCTGGATGGTGCGATTTGGATTGTAGCCCGGGAGGTGGTCTGTGATGGATATGCACATTTGCGATATCTTGCTCATGGATGCCAGACCTCAGCTTATCATTGGCTTACTATTCTTCCCTAGGGCATTGGAGATATCTTGCCTAGATGGTAGACACCCTACGTGATAGCCACATGGAGGTTTCACCTAGTGGGAGAACACCCTACAGGATATGAGGAGCACTGTACATTGTGGAGGAGGGCTTAAAGCCCTAGATGGCATGTGGTAGTTTCGTTTCCTATTTGAGGGTTGGAGATGGCTCAGGGATTCCTGGGGCTTCGACAGTGTTCTTGCAGGGGTAGCTGCCCCAATGGAGTACTTAGTTATGGAGGATGGATGGAATCCATGGAGGCTCAGTATGGAGTGGTGTGGACTTGCCTTGCATAGCTACACCACCTTGGGTCACTATTGTGCACGAGCTTGACATGTACTCTACGAGTGGAGCGCTTCACTAATGTGTGGCTTACTTATATTTAGTAGACTTGCTTGTAAGGATTAGGTAGACCTATGTTATATTGTTGGCCTCCCATATCTCTTATATAAATAGAGGGAGACATTCTTTCTAAACACATCACATCACACATTCATTTTTCTCTTCTTTGGAGTGTTGTCTTGGTGATGCACTAAGGTTCATGAGGAAACCTTAGTGGAGCATAGGAGGAGGAGGTGGACAATTTCTCTGTTGAGATTCTTCTTTGTAAATTTGATCTCTCTCTTGGTGCTAGGATTTCTTGGTCTCTTGGACTATCTTGGATTCTAGGGTTAGGGTTTCATCCTTGGAGGCTAGAGATTAGGGTTTCGAAACCCTTGGATGTATTTGGGGAAGAAGAGGAGGACATCTTGCCTTGGAGATAGTGTTTGAGGGATTCGCGCACTTGGAGGAGCTAGGGTTTGTTGATTAACTCTAGCTAGAGCATCTTGGATGGTTGGATTTTGTCTTAGCCTTGAGAGAAGACTATTGTATGTATGCACTTCATTCATTGAGCATATATAAGATTTCCAGCTGTCCACATATTGTGTATATTGCAGTGAGATTTCAGAGCTTTATCTTCTTGGGATGGTTATTTCCAGCTCTTAATAGTCTTGTTGATTTGACATACTTAGAGAAAACTATTAAGAGACTTAACATTAAGATTGAAGATAATCGTACAACCATCTATGGTTGGTGCATGTGTTGTTATATCTGCTGTATAAGAAGTGTTTTCAAATCTGGTTTATGCATGTGAAGTTGCCCTAGAGGGATGGAAAGTCATTGAAATGATTGGTATCTTTTCTCCTTGAATTGCTGTGAATTTTGGGGCTACTAGAAGCGAATTATTGTGATTGTTCTGCTGCTGCTTTACACATTAATGTACAGCAGTCCTAAAGGCTGAAAATTCTAGGGTTAAGATCCAAGGAACCTTCTCGAAAGAAGGTGAATTTTCAGATTTGCATTAATAGCCCGATACAGATGAAATTTCAACAATCGGCATATTTTTCATAATGTAAATGCATTAGAACTATTCCTTTAAATCATTGATAAAAACTACATTGTTTTTTGTGTATTTTCAGTCATTTCATCGTTGTTTTCTCCATTATTACAAACAAATTTATTTAGGACAGCAAGCTGGCAGCTTGATTTGGGTTTTACTGATCATTTATTATACTGTAGTCCTACTCCTAAAGTCACTTAGGGATTAGAAAGCACTAACCGAAGTGCAGGGAAAGAGTATGTAGTGGCAAGATACTATTTCTAGTTACCTTGGAACCAGATGGTTTAAAGTGATAACAGAACCAAACTGAAACAAATAAGAGAATGAGAGGTCCCTAATTTGAAAAAAAACAAAAAAATGTATTGTATGTTTAGCCTAAAATGACTTAAATCAGATCCTCACAACCTATTAAGGGTTACTACTGATATAAAGAATGACTTACAAAAATAGTATTATAATAATCCCAAAAAACAAATGAAGCCGATTTACTTGATCAGAAATTTGACTTAGGAAATGGAAATCTATCTCATATACACAATCATTAAAAAAACAGTGAGTAGAAAATAGATAGCATCCAAAATGGCAAAAACTGATGCGGTTATAACTCAAAGAAGCTTACCAGGTCCCATGATCTCCTCAGTATCAATCTCAACAATATAGTCTGAGAGAAAGTTTATATGTAATGTTATGTTGAGCTGCCCATCTTTTGGATTCTGCAGAGAAGTTTTTAACTCGCTTGTTCTTGTGTAAGACGAGCCAGGGATAACCTCATGAAAGAATGCCTGAATGAGCCTTAGATCATGCACATTTTTAAATAGGCGAGGGACCAGACGAAATTGTAATATATTCCCTTCTCTGCCTCTTAATGTTACTGGTGAGCTGTCCAACTCACTTATTCCATCCTTCACTGCTCCACTAAGAACACTGATATGTTTTTCACTTCCAGGTCTTTTTGCAGTGACGTTAAAATGGAAACCCACTGCAGCAGCTGGACTGTTAGGAACATCAATAAAATGCCAAGAAATATAGTAGTTATCCTTTGTCAATTGGCAATGATTGCACTGAAGTCTCACAGTGGGCCCTCTACTTGTATTATGACAGTCAAACTTCATGAAGCCTGACAAAGGTAAGGTTCGCTCATCGATTAAACCAGGGTTTCCAGTCTGCATAGTACCAAGGCCATGCAGCTGCACACAGCTCATGCCTGATACTGCAGTTATATTGAATTCCAAATCGTTGACAAAAGATTTCATATCTGGGGCATTTGCAGGTCTTATGTTCTGTACTTCAACACTCCTTTTGGAAATAATTTGATAAAGCAACCTGCACATTCCCAAGCGTAAATATTTTCTCTACAAAAGACAACAATCACTTAAATAAAAAATAAAAAATATACTGAGAAGAATGCAAAACATTAAATCTTTACTCCACAATAAGACAGAAAAGGCACAATAATACTCCCATAATTAATAAGTGCAATTATATTATAGTGATTCGTTTAAATATGCTCACGCTGCAGAAAGTCCAAGAAAAAATATGAAACTGGCTACCGAAAATGTCCCACCAAGCTCCGTTTTTCGCTTCACCATAATTTTTTGTTCATCCTATTACACATATAGTCATATAAGTACCGATAATGTCAGTATAAACCAGAAAAAAAAAATGTATTAAACTCTTTACTGATTACTGCATTTTTGCTAAAATTTATCAGTATCTTATGTCTAATGAATACATGAAAACTTATGTAGGACTTTTAAATTGCTTACAATAAAGCCCTGACCAATTCACACCATTTTAACTGGATAAAATTAAAAAAGAAACAACGAGTTTCTATTTACATTATATTATTCTATCTACCAAATGTACATCATAAAAGTTCACAAAATCTGCAATATAAGTAAAATGTTATTCTAATGCACCATTGTTCACCACTAAAACAGTTATCTAATTTGAAATTGATTCTCATTTACACAAGTGCCATATTTAAATAATCTGCTATATATAGATCACCCAATGCTTGCTTCCATAACAAGGAAATCAACATGGATAAATAGATAGTAAAGCACATTAAAACGCCCCCAAATATGAAGTTTCTAACTTCATAATATTATTCAGGTTTTAATGCTTAATTCAATATTTGAACCTATAACAGCTTGCTTTAGCACTTGAGCGGAAAAGTCCCAACCCATTACTGCTATCAAGGAGCAACTTCAAAAGAGAGCACCACTGTCACTTCTGTGCTAACTTCCCTCACTTTTGATTAGCTCTCAAGGCCAAGGGGGGCTTCCCTAGGGCTACGTTGTTGGGAGCGGGGAGCAAAAGTGGGAAGCACGAGCGAAGCGAAAAGCGAAATTTTCAAAAGCTTCAGGGGTGGGAGCGTTTTCGGGAGCATTTTTTATATAATATATATTTTTATATATTTTGATGCATATGTCAACAAAACCATGTGTATCCATCATAATTCAAACCATTATACACAAATATGCAAAGTGTCTCATGTATATAGCAAGAATGCATACAACCAAAATAGCTCTGAGTGCATTCCATATCTGAACCAAAGTACATCAATAAATAGGCTATAAACTAGGGATTCTTCAAAAACTAGTTTTGAGGCCACCAACATCAATCTGAACAATCAGCACACCAACTTCAAGATACATAGAGGGGTTGATGTGTTTGATTAAATGGCAATCCCATACCCTCATACATGATAGAATAAAGTGGAAACATTGCAATCCTGAAATCCTAAAAACTGTTAAGCCTGTTGAATTTTGAATGGGATCAAAAATTCTACTTTTTGCATTTGAAGTCCAATGAGGTTGGAACCACTCTCAAACATTCTGAAACAATTAATGGTAATGTTAAAAGTTTAAGTAAAAGGATAGAAAATGAAAGATAAGGAGAATGTCAACTTTTACTTTAAGAATTTAGTATTACCATTTAATGCTACTGATGATTACTAAGGTTAGGTTTTTCCTCCTTTGTATAGCAATAATATGCTCCTAGTGTTAGTTCCCCCTCACCCATCACTTAACTTTTTGGATTTTTTTGAAAGAAAATTTGGAAAAAAAGGTGGGAGTGTTCTTTTTGGCAAGGAAGCGAACTTCCTGAAAACGCTCCCATACAGGAGCGTTTAGGAAGCGTGCTTTCCTAGCACTTCCTGGATGCTTCTTTCGGGAGCAGGAGCAGGAGCAGAGGGAGGGGGGTAGCACTCCCACACAACATAGCCCTAGGGTTGAGTAAGTGATTTCTAATGAAGAGAGCTTAGGGGGATTGATTGTAACTTAATTGTAAAGTTTATTCTGCTTGAATGTTTGAGATTATTAAAATTCTAAGTAAATCAAACACTTGAAAGGAAATACTCAAAGGATCACAAGACATTAACTCGAACAATAAAAATCCATTAACACCAATAATCATCAATTCTAAGCATTTGAATGCAATTGCAGAAAAGTGAACTCACAATGAATTAATACAAGTGTGGTTAAAAAGTGGGTTCATTTGCTGCAATGTAAAACATATCCAAAACTGAAATAGATGTGAAGCAAGATGCACAGTGTTACCACCTAGATGGTAGCATGATGTTCAGCGATGATTTGAGGTTACACAGTATGCTATAGGTTGTCCATAGAGCTCACTTTGCAGCTATGTCAGTTTTTTCAGTACTGTTTGCAGCAGTGAGAGGACTCGGCTATTAGTTCAGCGTTGGAAGGAGTTCTAGGGCATCTAGGCGTCCTTGTTCAAACAGAATTGATCCACACTCAACACATTCATGTGAAACTATAATGAGGACGAGCTTCTAATCAAAAGGCCTTTAAAAGATGAACAGAGAGTATGCAGATGCAGTCATTTTTTGCAGATCAGCCTTTACTCTGTCATACGATGCCTTCCTGACCAGTGTATCTACCTGCAAAATCAATGAAATTATCAGAAATCCTATAGCAGCTCGAGCTGGAAATTGTCAACATTCAAGTGTAGCAAAAGGTTAGAGAAGACCACAGTTTTATACTTGATGTATTAATAACTCTGGAAGTTTACTGAAGTGAAGTCTAAGTCTTTAAAAAGATCCAGTTAACTAGATCAGTGGCAGCTGAATCAGTTAAGTGATTGAGTTCAGTTTGGCAAGCACAAGTGGCGTCCAATTGTGAAGTTATCTCATTCTCACATACAGTCCAAAGCTTCAATTAACAAGCGCTCAGTGAATTGATAAAAGAAAGCAATCAGAACTAAGTCCAAGTCTCAGCTAGTTGGAGTTGGCGAGTTTACTCAAAGCTCAGTCAATTGGGATATATGCTGACCAATCTAGAGTTAACACACCCTTACATACAGTGCCAAACCCAAGTGCTATGTTTAGTAGTTTAAATGGCGGCCAGTTTAATAAAGATTTATCTTTTACGTTGCAAAATCTGCTAAACGGATATCCTATCACACTTAGTATTATTCGATCTCTTCTCTCGCCTGTCAGTCAGTTGGAAGTTGAACTGAAGCCCTTACAGTTGGCACAATTAACTCTGTTTTTTGAGAGCCGACATCCATAAGTCCGAGTCTGAACTGGGTGCATTTCTTCACGTGGCTTAGACCCGCTTTTCATTTTGGAAGCCAAGTCATGGAAGCATCCCGTGAGTAATTGGTGGCATCTTCATAGGGTGTTGGAACAGCTAAGAAGTGGTCGTCTTTTAAACTTGTATCCATTTCATATCTTTTGCAGGAATCCGCTCGGGGTGAGCTACACCATTACGGTGGAGTCGTGGAGCTGTCCAAGTTTTCTTGGCAGCCGATAAAACTAGTGGCTGATTTCATATCATTGGTCTTGCAGTTGATACGGCAGCCACTTGGGAGTGTCTTCACCATCGTGGAGTTTTTTGTGGAGCAATCCACGAATTTCTTTGGCAAAATTCAGTATTAAACTGAAGCATTCTGATTTGGGCAACTAAAGTGTAGAGCTTGACTCGGGATTATTGGCAGCCGAGTGGATTGGTGGATCTTTTCATATCCAGCGTTTGGCAGCCGTATGGGGGTATCTTTTATACATGGCAGATTGTTTTCTTAAAGTCGAGATCTGCTTCTTAGAGGATGAAACGATCAGTCAGTGATAGCACTTTTAAATAGCGTGAAGTCTCTCAATTGTATGGGATAGTCAAAGCTGGAGTTCCATTTATAATGTGAACTCTTTGTATTCGTTGGGGAGAAAAGGTGAATCTAGGATGATCACCTTTTTTCACTTTATCTCCAATATTATAATATTTTATTTTGTTTTAATAGGTAGGTGAGCCTTTAAGTCTATAAAAAGGCCATCCTTCTCTTTTTGGAAAGGGTGGGAAAAAGTTGGGATATTTCTTTCCCAGAGCTTAATAGAAAATTCATCAAATGGAGTTTTTGGATGTTTAATTGAGGATTCTTACAAATGTGTGGCGTGAACATGTGATGCTTCAATAGCGGTGAATTTTGCTAGAAGTTTGTTATCACCAACCTTGTAGTTGCCTATGTGAGGTGGATCTAGAATGGATGGTTAGAGGGACAAGCAACTACGGAGGTGGAACCAAGATTGCCTTGACTCCCAAATGGATGGTTGTCATGCCAATCGAGGCAGTCTTCACTTTATGTTATCTTAGCCAAAGACAACAATGGGGGAGACCCAGATCTACTCCTGACAAGAGAGATCAGATCAAATGGACTTGAGGTACGTAAGGTGTAAGGTAATGGAAACCCTAGATCTATGGATGACGTCACTAGATGAACCAAGGCTTTGGATTAGGCCTTAGGAAGTATGAGGTTTGATCCAAGTTGGGACACAGGTGAACTATGAGGTAAATACTAGATCTGGGGTTAAGGTACTAGCAACAGGTGAAGATATCCACTACCTTGGGAAACATGACCAATGCAGAAGAGGTGAGAACGGGATTGGGGCTATCTAGTACTGATGGATAGACTCGAAGGAAGATATGACCATGTCAAAGCACCCAAGCCACTAGGAACAGGTCAAAACACAGGAAAAGAGGCAAAAGAGGGGGTAGCGCTAAGGTTTGAGATCGGTGTCTGTCAGATCTACGGCAATGGAGTCACTTTCTGCCCAGCGTTGGAGGAAACCCACCTAGGATTTAACCCAATCTACAAACCCAAAAAGGCGTTTTGCCGGAAAAATCAAATCACGGGAAAAATTGGCAGCATGGAGGATAGCGCTAGGGTTTGGAAGCCAGTTTTTCAGATCTAGGGAAACCTGGTCACTTCTAGCTGTTGATGAAATTGTCATTGATGCCAACATGGGCTTGATGTCATTGATGCCACCAACCTGCTGAAGATGTTGAAGAAGTCCTGTTGATGATGTCATGGGTCCCCAGGAGAAGATCTGACAAACCCACAAGTGATGTCTTGTTGTATCTTGACCATAGAGGTCCCCGTGCATGGCTAAGGTGTTTGAAGAAGCCCTGAAGAAGTCTTTAGACCCACAAGTTGGTCTTGAAGCCCACTGCTTGCACTTGATGTAGATCCATTGATGAAATTGTACCTTTGATGATGCTCTTCAAGCCTGTTGCCGCCTAATTCACACTTTAAGACACAGGAAAGTCACAACCTGCTATGTGTGTCCTTGGGGGCAAGCGAGAGCTAGGGACCACTGTCACCACAGTCCACAACTCCTCCGTTTAGGCAAGATCCCAACAAAGCCAAGGGGGGTAGTCCCTACAGGAAAACTAAGTTCCAGATTTATTAATTAATTACAAATTAATTAAAGGGATCTTTTATTAAGATTGTGAGGCTAAGGTTTTGAGAGATGACAGTCAAACCAATGCAAGATGCAATATTTAAATGACAGTCAATCCTTTTATTTATAACCAGTGCCTAAAGAATGGAGTCAGAAAATGCAACTTTCAATGGATGCAAATCTAAGTTAATTATCCACAGATTAAGTTGTCTAACAATGAGATGAATAAACAGATAAATGGTACAATTATAAACAACAATGAACCAAGATATTTAAGCAATATACAGATGATCTAAATTTATCAATATAAACAAATGAACAAGACTTACAAGTTATAGACAAAAGATAGCAGAAGGAAAATGCCTTAAATGAAAATCAACAGTGAATGAAAAATGGAAAGACTTTAAGTTGAATTACTTGAAGCAGTTTAAACAAAAGTTAAGCATTCACCACATAAACAATTGCAGAATTGAAAGTAAATGAAACTAAAAAGTAAAGTGCTGGATTGCAATGCTAGAATGGGAGTGCGCTGAAATGAAAAAACTGTTATAGGACCGGTTTTGCAATGTCTCTTGGTTTATTTTAGGTGGATTTTATTAAGGTTTTTTCTCTTGAAATTTAGTTTTCGAACCGGTGGTGTGACTACCCCAATCCAGTATTTCTCAAGTCAAAGAGGGAATGTTGTTGCGCTCAACAAAGTGGGAGCAAAGCCCACCCATAGCTCACAGGTCAAACTGTTGATGTATATGTAACTTCGGAATGTATTCTTCTATGTATTTTATATTATTGTAACCCGATGTTTATTCCGGGATGTTTCTATTATGTATTTGAG
>LPNX010587608.1:0-196868 GCA_001517045.1 Pseudotsuga menziesii
TATACATATATGTATATATGTATATGTATATGTATATGTATATGTATATGTATGTATATATATATATGTATCTATATAAGTAAATATGTATATGCACATGTATATGTATATGGAAGACAAAGGGTACAATTATAATTATAGGCGACCATACAATTACGATTAAGGTCCTAGATGACCTATAAAGACAATCTACTATAATAATATAAACACAATATGACAATAAATAGGGCTTAACACATCCCTCCCTTTAAAATAAGTGTTGTCCTCAACACTTGATTAAACTTGAATGTTTCTTGATGATTAAATCATCTTCCCATGTCACCTCTTCTATTGACAAGTTCTTCTAATAGTCTTGATGAAGTACTCAATAATTGCTTGATCCTTGTGGTAAGGATTGTTTAAAGTATTAGTATCAATTTCCCTTATTCATTAATCTCTAATAAAATAGTTTGGACTGAAATCTTGTCACCAATTACCCTTTTAGGAAAGAAACATGGAAGGATGAATATACATGTGAAGATGGAAGTAATTCTAATTTGTAAGCCATACTTCCAATTTTCTCCAACACCTCATAGGGACCATAATACTTGCATGCTAATTTATTGACCTTCTTTTGTTGCTTGAATGACATCTATTTGTATGGTTGTAGCCTCAAAATTACCCAATCCCCCAATTCAAATTTATTTTCTATATGATGTTGATATGCTTGTTGTTTCATCCTATTATAGCCAAGTAATCTATCAATATTTGGAGAACCTCTTGTTGGTGATCTATGTGACCCTCCACTACTTGAACCTTAGCTTTCTCTTGCAAGGATGAAGTGATGGAAGGATGATCATAGCCATAAAGTGCCATAAATGGTGACCTTTTTTATGAAGTATGGAAATATGTCCTGCACCACCATTTTTCCAAGGGAAACCACTTGAGCCATTGTATTTGTTTATCATATGCAAATCAATGAAGATGCTCTTCTAGGCATTTATTCAGAATGTCATTTTTCCCATCAGATTGATGATGGTAAGATGAGTTGTGCTTTAAGGCCTTAATCATGTCTCATTAGCCCAAGAACCTTAATTTAGGGTCTAATTCTTTGGATTTCTTTTCCAACCATAGTTAAGCCCTCGATACCCATCCTTGATGCACAAAACATGGTAGTAGTACACATATCTCACTCGAAGGATAATGATCTTGTAAAGGAGATGTTATGTTGTTTTATAACATTGTTTATGGCCCTTGATCGCTAAGCATTCATGTAGGGCCTAGTGACAATACTTTATTCCCTTACCATGACCAATGCCTTAAGTCCCATCTCTAGTGCATAAGACCTCATATTGATGCCCATATTCCACTTGGAGGTCAACGATCACCTTAAAAAGGTTTATGGTGTGGTTTAATGCGATGATATTTATGATCAATAAACCTTAGAAATCCATTTATAGTGTAAAGTCCTTGTTTTCTTTCTCTAACTATGATCAAAGCCATGAAACCCACCCCTCTCTACTATGAAAAAAACTCTCGATAATGTCCATATCCTAGTGTATGCCAAAGACCCATCTTACAAAGACAAAAGATAAAGAAGGAAATGAGCTTTTGCAATCTTCTTATATAATATTGTATGAATAAAGTTAATAGCAAAAAGTAATAATAAATTAATTAGGTTTATAATAATAAATTAATTACTAATATAAATGCTAGACCTTGACCAAATTTGAACGTAGGTTATGATATTTTGAGCTTAATTCATTATAATAATCCTAGGGTATAAATAACTTAACTAATTTGAAGACATTTTAAATGAGTTTGATGACGTCCCTTGCTGCGTGAAATGTGATGTCATCGTGTTGAAACTTAAGATTCAACGATGTACCACCCTAGAAATGTTTTTAATAAGTTAATGACGTCAACATGCTGAATGTAATGTGACGTCATGAGGAAACGTTTTCAATGACGTCACTATGCTGAATGTAATGTGACGTTGCACGAAACGTTTTCAATAAATTAATGATGTCAATTTGCTGTATGGTACAGTCGTTCATTACATTTTTAAGGGTGAAAAATATTTTACATGTAGCAGAGTAATAAATGTTGTTGGGTAGTATTGTGGGCCGTTGGATCTCAAACAGGTAGAGATCCAACGGTCCACAATGTTGCTGCCGCAACATTTATTACTCTACTGCATGTTGAATATTGTTCGCCATCTTTAAACTTGCTTAATTGTCACGACATTTTCGTTTGTATATACATTTCTCAGCACTCTTAATTTTTGTATATAAGGTGATCAAACACATTACCTCCATTAACATTTGAATGAGAGAATCTCCCACATGACAAGAGAAGATTGAGTGAAAGATGACATACTACAAGTTGGTAGTTTACTATTTATCGAGTTAAGAACCATCCAAGAATCTAGAAGAAGTAGATGGTCACACCAAGCCAAGGAGTGATCTTTATAATTGGGCGTTTGAAGATATTAGAAGGCGTTTTATTCATTTTTTAATTAAAATTATAATTTCAATAATAAAAACCACAATTTCAAAAAAAAATATCCTTAAATTTTAATAAAAGTAAGAATAAAAGAATATTTAACCTACTCCTTTATAAAGCTATCCATAAAAAAAACTGAATTATTATATTTATAATCATAAACTATTTATTTAAACTGAATTATTATATTTATAATCATAAACTATTTAAATATCTCACACATTTAATACTTTATTAGTGATAGAAGGCCCTTTTTTCTTCTTGGTGTTTGTCTAAAATTACCTATGGATGGCATTTCATGGAGAAAATGTTTATTTATTATATTTATAATCATAAACTATTTAAATTTTTGACACATTTAATATTTTATTAGTGATAGAAGGCCCTCTTTTCTTCTTGGTGCTTGTTTAAAATTACCAATGGATAGCATTTTATGGAGAAAATGTTTATTGTTTATTAATAAAGGGTTAACATGTTAATGTAATGTGTTTAGACTTTGTACTAACTTGTGTCTCTCGTTTATTAACCAATCTCTACAATGTATTAACATGTGTAATATGTTAACCTATGTTTGCCCCATATTCTTCAAAAAGAAAAGATTAGGATTAAAACAAGGTTTAAGCTTAAACTTAGGATTAAAGGTCTTCTTAAGGTTTTAAAGTGAAGCAGGGTTAGATCACAACCCTTCCTAGGCCATATACACCTCCTTTCCTCTCCCCTGGTGAATTCACCTATCTCCATCTCTTCAGCGTTTGTCCATCACAGAAGCCATTTTTATGTATTTTATATTAATTAGTTTAAACATTTACATATGTCTTGCCACTAAGGAAATACATATCAATGTTTACATGATACAATCAAGCGTCTCGGGTCTCGGTCGAGGACATTAATTCCCCTCCCCCTTAATACCAACACCATCCTCAATGTTACATTGTTCAAAACCCATGAACATTACTTTTTAAATTAAATACAAGGTAAATTCATCAAAGCTCATGGGAGTACTCTTCCCACGTTATATCTTTCATTTTCACAAATGTTTGCAAGTTCTGTTCTACACTACATCTTTCACATTGAGTCATCAATGTCAAGTCTATTGATCTCTTTCAGGCACTCATCTTGCCTAATGAGCAATCTAGCTATGACTCTTCATCTACCGAGTTTGTCCAAGGTCTCATGATCTCATGCAAGCAACCAAAGGAAACCCATCCTTGGCTTGCTTGGTCTTTGATAAAAGGAAACACATCCTTAATGCAAATTGTTGAAGGAAACTCATCCTTGGCTTGCATGGTATTCTACTCCTTTAACTATGATCTCTATCTTAGCTTTGCTTCCTCCATATGTAAGCACCAACTTACATATTTTAATACCTTCTTCCTCAAAGCTTGGTCAATTTTCTAATTCCTTTAGCTATGCCACATTCTTCAATAAAAAACATGACGAAGAATGTTTTGATTGACCCCAGAGATATTTAATTCCCTGCACTCAAACCTTTTGTTATGTAGTTTCAATCTATGCATCACTACAAGTAGTTGCATTAGTTACATGCCAATAAACTCCATAATATAACTTCATTAAGCATCAACAACAAGTTATGACCAACTAACACTTGACTAGAGAACCGCGGTTAGCAATTTTAACCAACTAACAACTTATCTCAGGTAGCTTCACATTCTTTACTTTTACTTTAACCTTCATATTTTAAGACGATGAAGGTGATATTAACAATTCACAAAACACAATGAACAAAATTCAACATTCCAACTCGGAAACACAGGAACACAACGCTTCAAAATCAAATATTTTTAACTAAATTCAAGCACTACATGCATTTCATACATTCAAAGAGGCTAAGTGTCGAAACCTTAGCTCTAATACCAATATGTACACACCCCCTATGCTACATGATCACACGAAACCCATTTGCATCCAAGAAACAATCCCAGAGCTTTGTACGGGATCCAAAATTTCTTTAACTTTTAATCGAAAAAAAAATCAATCAAGCACAAGCCATAATAGGCTCAAATACATAAGTGTAGAATTAAAAACACCTTATACAAGCTTAAACTAACCTTAAACATATAATAAAAGTCATTAATCAACAACTAACTTTAAACAACACCTTACAAGATCTGCCAACCATGATTCACTCCAACAGATAGATCCGACAACCTAAATCCACCTCCAATCCTCCCCTGCCAGTCCTAACTTCATCGTACCAATTCTTACTCTTCCATGCCGATCCCGATCTTGTTGACATCGACGGCCGAGAGTCAACACATCAAAACTAGAAATAAAACCTTTCCACTTGACTTTTGACTTCCAACGTCGGTAGTCAAGAGTCAACACACCAACGATGAAAACTCATTCATCCCTTTCGACTTCTGACTTCCTATGTCGAAAATTGAGAGTTGGCACCGATATACAGAGGCTTGAAACTGACACTCCCAACTTCCAATTACTGATGTCAACATGTCGTAAATCGGGAGTCGACACAAACTTGACAAACTGAGTCAATGAACGGAGTCAACTTCTTATTTGCGACATCGGCACCTCTGAAATTGAGAGTTAGCAGCAACTAAAGAAACAATCATCATTACACATTGACACAATGATCAACGATCATGATTACGCTGATTCAACAAACCAACAATTAGCCATTTTTCAATATAAACAACTAATGAAAGAACAGGTGAATAAACGAAGGGTTCCGCCATGACTTGGCACTAAATCCTTATCCACCAAAACACGTGTCAAACTCATAGATTGACACACAAACATAAATGTAAACAAGGGGAAATTAATCAAAGCAAACTTGCAACATAAAAATCTTTCAACCAATGTTACAACTGAGTTTACCGTAAGCTTATTGACCAAAAATACAAGTTCTTATTCAAACAAACCGGTCTCATACAAACCAAAAGGCTAAACTCATAGGTCCAACATAAACCAAGGAAGCACAACAAGATTTCACTTTCTTAAATGCAACCACCATACAGGTTGAAAACATGCAACCACATCCTTTATGCAAGTATAAACAACTCAAGAAATTATGAACTTCCTTTTTATTTCAATGATAAATACTTGTTGCAAAACCATTTAGACCTCAAGAATTCAACAAGCTCTCTACCCCTTTCTAAGCACTTAGCAGGATAGGAAAAGCAATGACATGATTCCACCATCAAGTCCAATTAACAAAGCTTAATAACTCCAGTAGCTCACCAACTGAGCATTACTACAACTCAAAAGAGCATAATTCAAAGATTTCCACAAAAAATCTTAAATAGAGATTTATCAACATTCAAAAATATGAACCATAAATTTACCAATGGATTATTCTTATAAAAATCCAATTCCTTGGAAAATTTCACTAACCATCCTTTGTAACTTTTCAATAATTTACTCGGAACAAAGAACAAATAACAATGTAAAAGGACAAGCTGCATCCCTCAAAGATTAAACAAGTCGTCATGAAGTCATAAGTTTTTTTATTCCCTTAAATCAAATAACAAAACTTGGCTAACAAAATCATGTTACAACCATCTAGTCCATTTAATAGAGAGTATATATCAAAGCAACTCATAAACACAACACCTAATTTATTATTAACTCCAAACTTCTTTGAGATTTTCATAACTTCATTAAATATAACCAACCAGAGATAAATTCTCATTCATTCACAATGTTGTCAAGTACCCAAACATATTATTCATTCTTATCCAGACCACCATAAACATTTCTTGGCACTTCAAGGACTTAATTGACAAAGTTTAAGCAAGAAAACACTGATATTATCAAGTAATTTCACATGTAACAATGGATTATTCATGCATGGACAATCAACATATACAACATGCACCATTAATTCCATTTCTTAACATCATATTCATAATTGTAACATTCATTCACATAGAGTTCCAAACACTTATATGAATTCACAAACAACTAGATATTAGCTTAATGGCTGCCATGATCCACCCAACCATAGGTATCTTCCTAGACTATATTATTTTAGCACTTAGAGACCACCCCCGACCTGAGACTTGTAAAATCACCAGGAGACTTTCCCCTCTACCCAAATCTCTCTCTAACTCAAGAAATAACATTGGCTATAGTCCTAAACATAGGGATCTATAATTCATTTCCAACTCAGGAAATAAAATTCTACCACACGTCCAAACGTAGGGATCTAAATCATGTCTATAGGCATCCAAGAAAATAGCCTATGGATAATTCCATGCCAAACCACACAATTCCTACTCTAGTTTCCCTCTAATGGCACCATAGTGAAACTCATCACTTCTTAATAAGCACCTAGGAGCTCCGCCAGAGTGGTTCATGCATAACTCAACATTTCCAAGAACACAAAACAACAGTCAAAACACAAGCTGAACATAGTGCTTTAGGGGTACAACCATGTCCACACAGTTCAAAGTTTAAGAGATTCAGCGAGGTATTCTGGTTCAACTTGAATCACCCAACTCATGACTTGGCCTCAACCACGACCCCCTCTCCCTACTACTCTCCACCACTACGTTCAGTCTTATGCACCCCCCTCCTTTAACAATACCGGGCTTTCCCAGGCTCTCCCTTGCATAGAACTCCACTCTACGTACTATCTTCTTCCCTCTCTACCCAGGATGTGGCAAGGAAAACTCACGCAACACCCTTTTCTTGGCATCCTTGTTCACCACCTTACCCTAGGATGGAACAAATGTCAATACATGGCTCTTTCACAAGAGAAATGTGTCAAAGACACAAAACACGCCCCCCCCCCCCTCCCACCACCTAATCCTCCAATAAACACTCTTAGCAAGATAAAACAAGATTATGGTTAAAACGAGGTATAAGGTTAAATTTAGGATAAAGGGTCTTCTTAATATTTTCAAAGTGAAGAAGGGTTAGATCACAACGCTTCCTATGCCATCTACACTCCCTTTCCTCTCCGCTGGTGAATTCACTTGTTCTCATCTCTTCAGCATTTGGCCACCATCGAAACCAGTTTTATGTATTTTATATTAATGAGGTTAAACATTTACATTTGTCCTTCCATTCGAGTAATACATATCAATATTTTCATGATACAATCAAGGGTCTCAGTTGGGGTACATTACACCCTCTAAAATGGATTTTTGATTTCATAGTGGGATATGAGAACCAATAGGAGCCTCTCCATACTAGGAATGGATCTTGGGGCTTTGACCATCGTCAAGTGAGCACAAAAAGGTTCATATGAACTAAATTAATCTACTAGGGTTCATAGGACAATTAGTTAATATGTGCATTATTTCAAGGTTTTGTTCACTACAACGATGGGTCTCTGAATCAATTGACAATGTTAAAATTTAGTAAATTGTACAAATTCATTGTCAAAATTGTAATTTTCCTTTATTAAAGTGACACAACTAAAAATGACTAAATAAAAAACCAATTCATATTCTTAATGTTATTTTTATGTGGCCATTTTTAGTTTAGTTATTTGTTATCTAGTCATATATTTTATCTCGTGATCGAATTGGTCATTTATCTTGGTCATTTTTAGTTGGATCACTTAAAATTGCTCAAGTTTGGTCATTTATCCCTTGAAAAAACTATGGTGACCAAATTTTTTGGTCACCTGGTCACTTATCTCTCATTTTGTACTATCGTTTAGCCTAGTTATGTTGGTTAAAGTTTGTCACTTTCAATTTAGCCTTCTTTTAATAAAAGTTGAGTTCAACAATCAGAGTGTAGAATGGGAAAATACTGATCTCACAAATTCCTTAAACATCGCAGCCTATTGGTAAGTCCAATTTTCATAGCCTATTGGAAACACTATAATGCCTAAAGTCCCTTCTTAGGGTGAGGAATTTAGTGTTGCACTTTCCATCACTATCATTTGAAAGGATCTCATCCCATCCATCTATCAACCTAAGTATGTGGTTTGTCAACGAGTGGTATCACATTGATCAAGTTGTAACAATAATGTTTTAATCTCCAAAATAAATGTGCTTGAGAATGATTTCCCATTTATTATCTTGAACCTCCACCCACCTCAACATACAATTGACGGTGTTCTTGAGATATCTACTAATAGCTTACCCATGGAAAGGAAACAAGACTCTATGGGTACATATCAATTCAAAATGACTCCATATGCTATCCCGAGCATGTAAAAGGGTTATCGAGTAATATACCCCTTTTAGAAACATTACTAAGCATAAATTCTCTAAAGAGAGCAAATAAAGTTTCAAACATAATGAATCAAACTACTAGAATGGGCTAAGAGCAATCAACTATAAAATGTGTGCAAGATACAACTCTGTTGAGGCTATGGATTCCTACTCAAAGCATAGCTCTATCTCTATTGTAAGATATGCGGAACACATAGTTACACTTGTTTATCTTTGTCACTTATGTTGTGATGTCATTCCTTAAAGGTGGATTAAAAAGACCAATCCATAAAATGAACTTCATTATAACATGGCCTCAGGAGAGTAGCTGCGAAGCCATAACTTAATTTATCCTTGAGTACACCTACCTAACACTACTTGATCATTGTGATGCCTCTCTTAGGCCTAAATTAAGATTGCTTGAAACAAAATAAAGATGAATGATAGTATGCCTCCTACACTAAGAAGTCACTTTGAACTAAAACGAGGCTCGTGGATATCAGTTAAGACTGTCATAAGTTACAAGGGATTAGTTCTTCTTTCTCAGAGATGTAAGGTTCTCTAGTTTTTCACCAATTGTGAAACTAGAACACCCCTCCCTATTTTTCCTTTAGAATTGATGGCCCCCCTCCTAAATTTTTTCACCATGATCAAGTTAAGTGTTTTACCTTTTGACTTAACCAAGTATTGTTGGAAAAATTGACCCCACTAAGAGAGAAAAACCTTAAATTTTTTTCCATATATTTATGTTTCAGTGATTTTCATTAAGGTTTATTGCATTTCAAAGAAGTTCCACAAGTTTTATGTTTCGATAGATTTTTTTGAGTTCGTTGATGTATTGACCTCTTTTCCTCATCTTCGTCAATGTTTCACTTGATCATTTTCTAATCCTAGATGTGTCGTGTGACTCAAAAAAGTTTGTTGAAACAATTTGGCCAATCTCAAGATGTTGTGCCGAAATGACAATGAGCCCACCCATCATCGGAACTCACAAAATTGCATCTAAACGCTTAACAGAAACTCATTCAAAATCACTAAAACAATTTCATGCAGTTTCTCTGAACTCATCGTTGGAACTTATCCCTAACTATCAAAATGTCTCGGGAGCTAGTTTTTCCAGCAAAATTGGTTTAAGGCCATTGATACACTTCACCAAAACTTACCCAAAGTTATCTAAATGCTTCAGTGTGACTCCCTTAATCTCACTGAAATATGATCATTTCACTCTTTTTAACCTCACTTTCAAGCCAAAGGTAAAGGGGAGGTTTAATCTATAAGTTACAAATAGTTTTAGTCCCACCCCTATTTTAACCATTGTCACTGTCTATTTATTGAAAGCCTCAAGAAGTGCCCCATTTCAAGCCTTCCATATAGGCGCTCTTCTCACTCAATTTTTCTTTTTGATTTGTCAGATTATTTTGGCCCTAGGGAACTCAAGTGGATTGGAATTAGTTTTTTTTTCTTTTTTCCTAGGTCATGGGTAATTTAAATGGCGGATTTATGACCCCTAATATGATTTTACTTCCTACCGTGACGATTGAATGTGATCCTTAGCTAAACCCTCATCCTAAAGCCTCGTTTTCTATCTCACTTGGGCTAGATTAAAACTGCATTAGGGTTACACAATGTGCATTATTTTGTTCTTTTCGATGCCCTTATAGAGACTATCACAACCTTGAGGACTAGGTGCAATTTTGTTTTGACTACGGTTTCTATGGTGTTTTCCCCAGGAATCCTCAAAACTTTTTCATCGCACTTATCGGGTAGTCTTAGATCCCAACCTTTCAAATTCCAAGAGCATCAACCCCAAATTATTCTCTCTTCAAGGTTCCCAATGGTACGACGAGAAATTTCCAGTTTTGAAAGAGCATTAAGGTTTCATCGCAACTAGATATTGTCACCATTGAAGAAGTCCCAATACTTGTAGGAAATATTAGGAGACAAAATTGATTGCATCTCCACATGTAGCTGCCACTATGGATAGCCAGGATAATGTCCTAAAGCTACTACAAGACATGTTGAAAGGTAATGGGAGGATTCACAAATTGAAATACATTCTCTTGCAGGACATAAATGAAGAAATTGATTTGAAGCACCAACTAAACGCCATGGAAAATTATAAGCAAAGTGAAACATATTGATATCAAGGCTTACAAGTAGAAAAGGATTCCCTAACTACTTGGTTGAAGCTATTGAGGAAATTGAAAGTGGCTTTGAATGTACAAATAGAAGAGATACAAACTAAAGGAGACTAGTTGACAGAGTGAGTCATGAACTTGACAACGAGAAATATAGCCTTGGAAGATCAAATGGAAACTCTTCGAGGAGAAAATGACTCATTGATAGTGGAGATAAATGAATCCAAGGAAGAAAGGATGAGCATAGTGGAATTCCAAAGATGTGCATTTACTTTACAATAGCAATGTTTCATTCATAAGAGATAATCATGGAACAATTGTATGAAGTACAACATATAGCTGCTAAGTTGAAATCAGTTGTAGAGTCTTCTTAGAAAAGCAAATTCAAAATTTAAACTACAAAAATTAAGTTGCATAGCATGGAAACTTGGCATAAAAAGAATACATAGATACCACCTAATTTTCGTAAGCGAACACTCGAAGAAATGAAACTTGATTACTCCATGCTATAAAGCTATCATAGGGAAGGGCCAAAGTTTCAAAATGAATTCGTTGCGTTGCTTGAAAAGTGCTAGAATGTACACCAAACCATAGCAAGGGATTTTGAGTGGTGTCACTTACCTCCCCCAGGATCTTTCGAATATCCTATTCCCAACGAGTAGCACTTAGCATAACTAGAGGAAGATTAAGCAACAATCAAGGAAATTACTCAAGTTGGTGCACATGCTTTAAAAAAACAAGTTAGGAAAACCACTCTTAGTCTTTAGTATATGGCCACATGACACAACTCAACTTCCAAGGGGTTAACAAAATTATCCAATGAATCTATTCTCCACAAAGTTGCATTACGTATATTATTGCATTAGAGATTGCATGTTATATTTTATGATTGTGAACTTTGGGATTAAGATCTTCAAACCAAAGGGAAAGCTCCCTCTTAATTGTAATTTCAATTTATTTTATTTGAAACAAACATGTAAAGTGACATGCAAACATGAATCTCAATAGTTATAATTGGCCTAAGGGAAATCGAATGGTCACCTAGGGGTTTAGGGTAAATGATAAAAAGGGGGTTGAAATAAAGAAAGGGGACTTTTGGGCCTAAATATTTTTGGCTACTGACTCTGTATGAACTATTTCTGAAGATGTTTAGACCATTGTTGGCCTCAAATCTTGGCATAATTTGGAAGTTGTATTGTTGAATTGATGAATGGATCTCTTTCCTTTTTTCCTATGTCTCATATGCACTAAGATCGTTATGTGTCATGTTGGATTATTCTAATAGTACATTAATACTTATTGTGTATATTTTGAATGAAATTTTCCTTTTTCTTTCTACGAGATGCGAATGCGAAAGGCGTGAATGTTGTAGTTATCTCAGTATTTTATCTCACTTTGTAGCTATGAATTGTTTGATGTTTTGTAGTTAGCTGATTTCGAAATGTATCTTGCTTCATTTACTGTTCTTCTCGTTAAATCTCTCTCTTTGCAAGCATAGGATAGTTTAGTTTAGGAATGCATCATAGAGTAGGGAATTTTGCATTCCATCTATTAATTAAAACCTTGAAAGATGGAGAAGGTTGCAACCTGTAAAAGACTCAACCAGTGAACGATATCTAAGCTAGAGTTTGGATGAGTTCCCTAATCCAAATGGAAATAATTCTAATTGGGACTCTTCGTCAAGAAGAACCCCTACTATCAACACAAGGGTTTTTTCGGGTATCAACAATAGTTAAGGGCATAATCCCTAGGTGGGAAACGAAACACCTCCCTAATATTTTCAAAATGAATTAAAAAAAAACATGAATCCTTGTGCTTACTATTTCAGTCCTTAGGTTGTCATAACTAAGAGAGTATGTTGTACACTCTCCAACAATTACATGTTCAATACTTTTACCCTGCTTACAAGCAACCATTTTTCACCCACATTGTACAATTTGATCTCACCATGACAAAGCTCATGCAAAGCATAATTGAAGCTCATGCGAACCATAATAGAATCCGCATTGGTACATGACCAATATTTCCACAACTAAAAGTGCCTTCAACATCAAATATGGCTCGATTTAAAAGGCAATAGTTATGATTCTTTAATATTGATGTCTAACCTTTTTTCTAGCAGTTCACAACCTACAACAATAAAAATGGCCACAATTGATATATATATATATATATATATATATATATATATATATATATATATATGTTTCATTAGTACAAAATGGGTGAGAAGTCACTAAAAAATTACTAACAGTTAAAGATAAAATTATTAAAATTGAGGCGGTGACCACTGATCATAAATTAGCAGCCACATATCACTAGACCAAATTGGTCATTATCACTTAGTCATAGATTGCTTGGATTGCTTCATGAGTTGTTCATATATTTAGAATTTTTTTTGGTCATTAATTGTCTCTATTTGGTAATTAATTGCCGTTATTTGGTCATTAATTATCGATGTTTGGATGTAGTACATTTAGTCATTGATTGTTGTTAACTGATCATTTATTTAGTCATTGATTGTTGTTAGCTAGCCATTTATTTAGTCATTGATTGTTGTTAACTTGTCAATTTACTTAGTCATTGATTTATGTATATAGGGAATAAAGGAATCAAATCACAAACTTTATACCTATAAGGAAGGTTCTCTTCCATTGATATATCACTCTTAAATAGAACCAAAATTCACACTAAAAATATGTCACAAACTCTTACAAACATTAACACACTACGATTCATGTTCTGTCGTTTTCACAATTATTTGTTTAACTACTAATAATAAATTTAGAAGGTGTTGATCTATTAGGAGAGTGTAGGAAGTTATAACTAATTAAAAGAAAATGAATTGTAGAAATATAAGCATTGGAAAAATCCCTAAATCCCTCATCAAGCAACCATTGAAAAACGCTTCCCTAATGAGTAAGAAATTTTAGGCAAAGTTTTGAACTATTGATGTATGTCTATTTCCTCAACTTGCATGGGACTATTCCCTTATAAAAAATAGCTTAGTGCCCTTTGAAACAAATCCCAAAATAAATCATGCAACATGCACCCAATCTAAAGAAATGCTTACAAAATGGCTTGGAAATCATATAATCAACTAGAAAGTAATGTAATCTATTAATCATAGACTAATACAAGTTAGATAAACAATAAATTTTATTTAACACCTCATTCTATGGCATTGAAAATATCAAGAATATTCCAAGTAGGTTTTTCAATATCAAGTTATTCATTGGCAGATTGTTGATATACACAAATATCTTGGCTGCTTCTACACTTCCTCTTGATTTTATCATTCACGATGATAAATTTCCTTAGAACCTTTATAAATTTTGAGAATAAATCCAATTGGCAAATTGTTCATGTAAATATTTTTTCAATCAATTTTCCAAGAAATGCGATTGATGCATACTTGAATATATTTAGCACTAACATTTGTACACACCTTAGAAGTTCGGTTATAATGGAAATAATCCATTGTTACCGGGAAAGGAAAAATAAAAATTCAACAAAGCATACATGACTCGAAACAATTAATTCACTAATTGTACCACTAAATGTTTGTATACAATGACAAACAGTGAATGGGAAAACATTCTTGAAAGGTACATACAAATGCCTTTTGTTGTAAAAAGAAAATCAACTGTAGAAATATAAGAATTGTAAACATTCCCAAAGTGTAGCTACTACAACTAGACCCCCTCATCAAGCAACCTTTGCAAAAAAATACCTAATGAAAAATAACTTTTAGGTAATGTTTTGAACTATTGATGTATGTCTCCTTCCTCAACTTACATAGAATTATAAATCCCTTACAAAATATAGCTTCCCCACCTTGAAACAAAACACTTATTCACTCATGGAACATGTACCCACTCTAGAGAAATGGCTTGCAAAATGACTTGGAAATCCTGTAACCAACTAGGGAGTAAAGCAATCTATCAATCATAGGTTTATAGAGGCTAAGACCATAAATTTTATTTAACACCTCATTATATGGCATTGAGAATATCCAAAATATACCATGTTGTTTTCTCAATATCAATATCTTCATTGGAAAATTGTTAATCTGCACATTTATCTTGTCCACTTCTACATGTCCTCCTGACTTTATGGGTCATGATTATAGGTTTCTTTGGAACCTTTAAAAATTTGAGGATAAATCCAATTGGAAAATTGTTTATGACATATGTATTCTGTCAATTTTCCAAAACATTCATTCATGCGTTCAATATATTTAGCAATAAAACTTATACTCACCTTAAAAATCCAATTTCAATGGAAATAAGCCACCATTCCAGGAATGTTTTGCCATTTTAGAAAATTTATTTAAGAATTCAATTATTATACCTTGCATTATGTGAAACAACATGAGTTATTTAAAGAGCATAGATTCATGGAAAATAACAATAAATTACTTATACTTGTTTCTCTAAAAAAAGGTAATATTTGACAAAATATCCCTGGAATATGATACTGAACACAACAACACCTACAAACATCTGATTCTTGAGTATCCTTGTGAAAACATTACATTTTTCTTGTAAGTGACTAAAACAATTAAAGAGAAAAGAAAATTGACTAAAACAACATAATTAAAAAGAGAACAAAAATTAAAGACATAATAAAGTAATATTTAAAATTTCTCAAATTTTATTACATAAAAAAAATTATTAAAAAGATTATCAACATAATTTACCTAATATATTCGAGAATAAAAGCCTCAAAAACCATAAATGAATTGTAAAATACGCACACTTCCATGTTTATTATTCTAAAGAAGCAACATTTAAATTTATTCTTAACCCTTATTTCCAATTTGATGTCACTAAAAAATCATGGGATAGGTTAATTGAAAATGTAAGTTAATAAGATATGACTTTGAACTCGAAAATCTCAAGGTTCAAGCATAACTTTATTTTCATGAACTATAAAAAAAAAATTGATGCTAGTCATTGGCAATGTATTACTTTTTAATAGCATTGATATATTATTCTCTCTATTTTATTTACCTTTCTCATTTGTTTCCATCACCACACCCACACAAAACAAGTACTTCACCCTTGCGTTGAAGTAGAAACACATGAATTATGAGTGGGACTAATAGGAGTATGATTACTAATTTTAGTGTAATGGGAAAGAGGTAACGAGAAACCACTTAATAAGAACATAAAAGCCTCACATACAATTAAATGCACTTGGGGAAACCTATTATTTTGTTTGTTGAAAATTGGAATCGAATATATTTGCACAACAAGGGATAAAGTGCCATAGGAGTTACACAATAATTAAAAATCTAAAAACATCTAAAAACTTCATGTTGAAATAGACAAGAAATATCTATAGTGAGAAATGGCATTACTATGAAATTTTGATTCATTTTGTGGGCCCATACTTCCATTATCTAAATAGAAGCTTTCCCTTTCCAAACAAAAGAACCATGGGGGCTCAACTATCTCAATTCAATGATTAGATAGCCTAGCTTTTGCTCGATGCTAGAAACCAAAAATCACCACTCGATTCATGGGGAAATGTTTCAATTGCACTTATATACGTGGTATGAGCAACTAGTATGTATTGATGACTACCCATTAAAGACCTAACTTCTGGCAAGATTCAAAGCTAACATTGCTCCCCCCCCCGACCCTGAATAAAAAAGTAGAAATGCAAAGACTAAGTTCACTCACCTGTAATAGACTATTTGTGATTCCAATTGACATTTGTCCATGTTCCACTACGATAATTACATTATAATCCAACCATGAGATTTGTGTCACAATGAGATGTAAGAATTATTTAGGGTTAATAGAATGAATGAGGGATAATTGTACCAGAATACCTCTAGATTGATTTCAACTAAATGAGGTATACAACTTCTTCGTCATCATATTGGAATCGTTCACCCAAGTAAATCATATCAAGTATTCAATGGAGTGGTGTCACTAGTGCTTTATGCTCACAACCAAGCTTCTCTTGTTGATGATAGAGCGATGAACCCAATTAGACCATTTAGAAACCATAAGATAGGCCCTTAATGCACTAGTGTCTGGTTTATATCCCACCTAGCTTGGTGACCTAAGAATAAATCCCAGTTTCACTTCCCCAATTACACTATTAATGTAGGGTTTAACCATAAAAAGCATGTATAGATTTCATGAACAAATATGGAAATATACAATATAAGGATTTATCCACCGATTCAGCTAAAAACTAACCAACTAAGGATATAAACTTATGCATTTATCCAATAAGAGAAAGAAAGGAAGTACCACCATTATCCAACTAATATGAATGTCAAGCGATCCAATGATCAAGAAATTGGTTGAGCGAATGGGAAATCATATTTAGACTATGGAATAATGCTCAAATGTTATAGCTTCGAGTTTAAATGAGTGTTACTCCATTCTCTTCAAACCTAAAAGTTTGTTACCATGATTTACAATTATAGGGTACACACAATACCTCTGGATCGATTCACTCACTTGATTTATGTGCATTGGTACTCCAACACTCTCTGTATTTATTCTATTGTTGATGGTAATCATATTTGTCTTCAACCAACTGGGATATGGAGTCCTAATAACATAAGACCGATGGTTAATGAACCAAGAATTATGTGACCCAATTCTTAAATGCCAATCTCAACCACC
This sequence comes from Pseudotsuga menziesii, assembly GCA_001517045.1. Lineage (NCBI taxonomy): Eukaryota > Viridiplantae > Streptophyta > Pinopsida > Pinales > Pinaceae > Pseudotsuga > Pseudotsuga menziesii. The sequence continues at coordinate 17,425 of LPNX010587608.1, forward strand.
CATCATATTTGTCTTCAACCAACTAGGCTATGGAGTCTTAATAACATAAGACCAATGGTTAATGAACCAAGAATTATGTGACCCAATTCTCAAATGCCAATCTCAACTGATCCTTAATGTTGCTTCTATGTTTTCTTCAACATATCCATCATAGAATAAAAAAATGACGAAATCAACATTTTATAAATGGCGCAAGGGATTCTAAATGATATAGGTAAAATCTCATGGCTTCATAAAACAATGAAAATGCACATCTTTAACTATAGATAAGTGATAAAAGCCTCTCCACTGCTGAATTATAATAGAAAAATTATGGAAATTTCCCCACCACATATAACTGGAAAAACTGTTTATGAAGGAAATTTATCATTATTATGGTTTGAATGAAGTAATACTGGCCAAATCTAGCAAATAAACACATCGATAAATTATGTGGAAAACCTAGATTAATTGAAGATGAATTATGTATCCTTGCAGGGATTACCTTGTTGCTTCCTGTATAATCCCTCAATTTGCTACCAAGATTTCAACTTGTTTGTGTTTCAAAGATTCATGGTTTCAACTCCATACTCAAATCAATCCCCAAATGAAACCCTCAATCATCTCAATGGCCTCTCAAACCTAATCCTTCCTACCTCTTGTCTCGGTTTCCTCTCTGGGATGCAATTCCTGCAGATCTACTGAAATTTCCCTTTTGAAAAATGTCCTCATTTTCACCTATTTTCCCCTCTAAATATATTTTCTAATTTACCCATTTTTTATACTTGTTCTATTTCTCTACTTTCTCTTCTTTTTATTTATTTTCCTTCTTTTTATTATATCCGTTTTATTATTTGTATTCTTGTTTTTTTAAATTTGTTAATGTTAATAATAATACATTACACACAATAATTATATTATATAAATATTACATATTACATATAGTATATTATTATATATAATTACTATATTATATTAATCTTACGTATTAAATAGCATCTTAATACTAATTTTATTATATTAATCTTACATATTACATAGTATATTAATAGATTACTTATATAATATATTAACATATTAACTATACATGACATATACATTTTTTTCCAGTTTTAATATTATGAGTCATTTGGGGGTTTTTCTAGTTCTACACTATGTGGATCTGTTGTACTATTACCCTTGTCACATCACTGTCATTGCGTCTTGTTGGCGACGTAAAATTGGTAATGTCTAGAATTGACTCTCCTAGTGATGAATTTAGGCATTTGAGGGTAAAAACAAACCCTTTCTATAATGTGGTCTTTGTATCCCGTATTGACCCTTTATCGAAGGAGGTTGATGGGGTTTCATCTAGAGTGAAAGATGTTGTATTAAAGAAGAAAAAGGATGTTTGACTGCAGGTTGGAAAGCCTAGGGTTTCTAAAGAACAACTCCAAATTGGATGCTCTCAGTTGGAAAGAAAATTGGAACAAGAGAACAACAAGTAGAGGAGTAGCACACCACATCACAACCGCAAAGAAGTAAAGCCTCCATAATGACTCTTGGAACATGAATATCTAGTTGAATCCTTTAGCGATCACAGTGGTTCAACCCCAAAAGGTATCAAATACACCACCTCTACCCTAAAATGAGTTGTACCTACATCTATTCCTAGCAGAGGACTTGGAATACTTCTAGGTTCTTGGAGAACTGGGTGATCATCATGTTCAATTGATCCATTCCTATGCTGGTTTGAATCAAGGGCATGCTAAGGTGGTGAATGAGCAAAATGTGTTAGAATTAGTTGTGGACACTTCCTACTCCATGATTCTAGTCACAGGTTCCTCAATTGGCAACTAGTTTCCTCCTATCCTAAAAGTGGCATAGATTAGGGATACAGTTGCCACACTCCAATAAGGAGAATAGGAACTTAGGGCTCAAATCGAGCTAGCACTCCCTTGAGGAGATTGTGCTTGTGCAAAAAATTGGGGAATCCATGTAAGTTCTGGAGCACACAAAACAAGGAGTTGTGACCTTAGGAGGGGTCATGGATTATAGATTCAATGTATGGAACCACCTACAAGATGTCCCTCAACTGCAACAGGTGTATAAGTAGATTAGAGAATGCAAGGTCCATGTAAGAGCCAAGAAACAGAGTTTGGTAAAATTGCCTCCCTCAGTGCGGAAATAAGTGATGAAGGACATCTCGATCTTGCCAAGAAAGATCACTACAACTTGGAAATAACAACGTACTGTAATTTCCATTATCATCAAGGAAAAATAGAAGGTGTAGAAACATTCTGACAACCTCACATAACTCCACACAAAATCAACATAATTCCTCACTCTCACTGAGAAGGTGAAACTAGAACTGGGGAAAAGAAGAAAGGCATATGTAGACATCTTGATGATTCAACTCAGTAACATTACCAACGAGTTCAAGAGTATATGGACTGGATTCTAGGTTTTTTTTTAGTGAGATATGCACATAGTTACATCCATAAGTGGTAGCATTAGATCCTTGAGGTTTGTGGCTTGGGATGAGCCACATCACAGTGTTGGGGGACTATTAAAGCCCAAGTTTTGGCAGAGATGGATGGGTCTCGAAGAATCTAGGTGGTAAGGTAGACTTCCAATAAGGAGACAGTGCAAGAAAGGATCATGCTAGGCATCGGCAACAACCTGTGCATGGAATTTTGCATTCCTATCAAGTCATGCGTAGGCTAACAACATGGAAGCATAACAAGAAACCTGTTTATAGGCATGTTTTGTAATGTGTTCGATTCGATTGGATGAATGTGATATTAATCCTTTCTATGTTCTATTGTCACTACGGTTTTGTTGTATTTTGAGACCCAACTAACTTGGTGAGATGAATGAGGAATCTACGGTATGTCCAATTATGGTTGTAATATGTTCTAAGTTTTCTGAAAAAAATAATATGAAGTAGGTTTTGTCCTATTTTGCACAGTGTGTTTATTTTTATGTCTGATGATGAATATCTAATATGTTGTAAAGAATGAAGGTTAGCTTGTTCACTTTTAGGAATTCTTGAGTAAGTTAATGGATGTGTAAGGATGTGGAAAACACCACCCCATCCTCCTCTGTGTAACCCCAATAATGGTCTCTATAATTCCTATGTGCATATCGGGTGAGACCTTATCGTACTTGTAGGGCGTTTGTTGGTGAATCCTATTGAAACATGGGTTTGACTGGTATGAGCCAACATTCATGAAATACACATTCAAAATTCATGGGTTACCCAAAGCAATTGTATTCGAATGAGATACAAAATTTACGTATAGTCTTTGGAAATGTCTTTTTCCATATTTGGGCATACAACTAAACTTTAGTACTACCTACCATCCACAAATAGATGGAAAAGGAGAAGGAGTAAATTAGGTGATTGAAGACATGCTTCACATGTATGTGATGGAAAAACCATCAAAGTGGGAATACTTTTTACACTTGGTATAGTTTGCATATATCAATGGTAAACATGCATGGTTGGGTATGAGTCCATTCAAATCTTTGTATTGTTGAAGATGTAGGACACCATTCAATTGGGAAAATCCAATGAACAAAATTGTGCCTGGGTTGGAAATACTTAAGTAAATAAAACAACAAGTTGCAAAGATTTGACAGAATTTAAAGGCATCCCAAGATAGATAGAAAATCTATGCAAATAAGAATAGATTGTATAGGGAATTCAATGTTGGGGATCATGTTTAGCCGTGACTAAGGACAAAGAAAAGCTCCTCAAAGCTTCCATGTTATGATGTAAGTTATCATCAAGTTATTGTGGACCATTTGAAGTGCTCTAGAGGATAGGTCCAGTTGCATATAGAATTTCATTTCCTACTAACACTAGAGCTTATAATGTTTTTCATGTTTCTTTTTAAGAAATATGTATATGATCCTAACTATGTGATTGATTGGTATGTGATCTAGGTGGAACCTAAGGGAGAGTTCAAAACAGAGCCACTAAACATCCTTGACAAGAAGGTAACATTTCTCTAGAACCAATCCATCAAATAGGTAAAGGTGCAATGGAAGCACTTCAATCTCGATGAGGCTACATGGAAGCTAGAAGATGTCATGAGATAGGCATATCCATTTTTGTTCTTATTTTGAGAAAATACCGAGGGAAATGTTATTCCAAGGGGGAGGGGATTGTAATACCCCCAATTTTGACTTGGAATATACTAATCTAATTATGTAAATGATAGAAATATGATAGTATAGATTCATAGCATAAATATTAAGGACACAGCCTGACTAGTGAATGGCTTGGCATGTATAATGCAAATCTTAGGCTATATATACCATATGGTGGGCTTGTCATGCTAACTCAAAATATATTTAAATACTATGTTGGAAATAATAAAATGTCCAAGATGGATGTGTAAAGAGCACTAGAGTGGCTATTATTTCACAAGAGGGAAAGAGGAAAGGGGGGCTATGGGATATTAAATCCTCTATTGCCAAGTGTAAATCTTAGAACTCATCCATTTGCTTCCATGTTCCTTAAATGATCGAATTACTTCCTTTTGACTATTAAATCCAATTATTGAATGCATGTGTGAGGTTGGTGGGGGAATCTTCTCATGAAATTATGGAAGCATGGGATGAATATACTTTTTGTGATTTTTCTAAGAGTCCTCTCTTCTATGGTCAGAAGTTATGTCAATTGCCTTTTTCACCATCCTCTCATCTGCTTTGGAATCTACTAATTATTCTCATGCATATTTTTCACCACACATATTTTTTCTCTTAATTTCTATTTTTCCATTTCCATTACCCTTACCAGACTATGCAACAACCAAAAATTTGAAATGGGATGGAGAATTTCATAAATTAGAGAAAAGAGAATGATGGTAGGTGAGAAAAGAGGATGGAAAAGATAAGAAACTTTACCCATTATTTTTTCTACTTATGCATGCTTGGTAATCCACAAATCAAAGATTATATGAGGTTCTCCAGCATCATACAACATATTGGACTCTTTCTACACTCGCTGGTAAGCAATGGAAGGGTTGTATTTCCTTAGGGAACTGTGGAGTAATGAAGGGAAATTTCTTCCTTGTGTTGTGTGAGGTGTAGAAATAATAGCTCCAATGCTATGAGCAAAGATTATAAGAAGAAGAACATGAAATATATATTGATACTAAGATAATTCTCTTAAGCATACACAGGAAAAATAGAGAGAAGAAAAGAGACTGAATCACATGAATGAAGAGATGAATATTGGAGTTTATCCTTCCATGAATTAATGATGAATAATAGTGTACATAAATAGTACATCCCTCATAGGAAAAATCAAGTTGTATGGAGACAACTCATAAATCTCAGAAAGGTATACTTACCAAATATGATAAACCCCCATAGGTGGCTAAAGCACTTCCCAAATCAGTCAAGGACCTCACGAATTAGCAAAAGCATGACTGAGTTGTCAAGAGTGATGGAAAAACATGCCAATCCTAGAAAATGGAGAGAAAATCATGGAGGATGGGTTGGCAAAAAAAGATACCAGTTTCTATTGCTGCTGCAACAACTACCCAAAAAAAAAAAAATTCTTTGTATTTTTTTAGGACCCCTTTGGAAGTCTTAGTTTTCTTCTTAAAGTGCTTTGGAATTGATTTTCAGCCTTTACATTTTTCTGCCCATCATTAAAGGTGATTTTTGATCCACTGCAACGGATGGTTTCCCAGTTTCGAGCTACTATGGTGGATTCTCCTTTGAGTTTGGGTTGCTACGGCGGGTCAGTTTTCATTGTGAGCCGCAACAACGGGCATATTTTTTATTTCAAACCCACAATGGATGTATTGTCATGATCAAACCACTATAGCGGGCATATTTCTCGTTTGCGTGCCCGTTGTTTTTAAATTCCGCTACAGCGAAAAGTTTTGCAAGTCGCACCTGCTATGGCGACGGAGTTTATGTCTTGTCTTTCGAATTGGTCTCCGGGAGCCGCTACGGCTGGTGCACCCTTCGGTTTGACCCGCTACGGTGGATGGTTTTGAAATTGTGTTACGGAGGTGGTTTTCGATGCGTTGCCGCTACGGCGGAGGCATTTTGTGTTAATGTCTGATTCATGGGAAGGACCTGCCATTGCAGATGTTATTTAAATTCGAAGCCGCTATGGCAGCTTTCGTCTTATGATGCTCACTGATATGATTCTAACGGTCAAGCCACAGGGGAAGGTAGCGGATAAGTGTAGAGTTGTGAGCTGGCAATAGCGGGTATATGGGAAAGCTCAAGCCACCATGTTAGGGCTGTGCCCATGATAACTTATGATTTTCAGCCGAAACCTTTTGACATCGATGACGTTTTTGGTGTCGCATGTGCAAGTCTTAATGACAAATTTAAAGCCCCGGAAATCATTTTTATTGGCCAAATGCAAAGTCTTTTTACCATTTTTATCTTACGGAGTCAATTAGGAGTTGGAGAGCGTTTTTCATTTGAGTTGTTAGATGGATTCCTTGGTGGAGCTCACGTGACGTGTGCTCGCTAGTCATTTTCAGTCACGTGGCGAATCTCTGATCGGACAGGTGGGTTTCTAATCCTCTTTTTCAAATGGTTGATTTGTTAGGGTTGCAAAGTTGTCCATTGTTGATGCGGGATGGTTAGGTGGTGTCATTTCCCGGGTTATAACGGGGGTTTTTCACCCTAATTTTTGATTTAGGTTTGGCTGTTTCATTTTAGGTTTTCCCTAGTAGCAACCTGCTTACGAAACCTATTCGCTTGTCTAGAAATGTTTTATCGCACAGTCGGCTAGGTTTATGATGGGTGTTCAGGGAACTGAGTTTTTTGCTAGCCTAAAGCCAATCAAAAACTCAATTGGGGTGTTGGTATGGGACATGGTCTCCTTGCTTTGCTTAGAGCCCATAGGTTGATGGTTCATATGTATCGGTTGTGGGATATTGGGCCTGGTTTTACCCTATGACACCGTCACCTTAGATTTTAAAGTTCCATTGCACCTGTGGGAGAGAGTGTCTAGGGCTGAGTAGGGGTTTCACTGCTCAAAAAAAGAAAAGCACATAGGTTTCAACAAGGTTTCCCCATGTCTGACATTTGTGTGCATAGCCGTAACCTTGACCCGTGCCCATATTGCATGTTCTAATAGATGAAACTGACAGAGTAAGGCAAATTTAAGTTTTTTTATTATGGGGGATATGTATACATATGTATTTGTTTGTGTGCTTACCTGCATCGTTTTAAATGTGGATGCTAAGACAAATCCATTTTTCACAGGTACGACTCATAGCAGAAATAATGACGAAGAAGGGGAGGAAGAAGCCTAAGGTTGTCGAGGACGATTTTGATGCAGAAATTGTAGAGGTCTCAGCGGAAGTAAAAACTGAGATAGTGTATGAAGACACTAACGCGATTATAGGAGCAGATCCTGAGCTAAAATGGGGCCAAATCTACCCCATGCTAGTTGAAAGAAAAGTGCTAAAAACTGGTTTGGGAAACCTAGATTTGTATGAGAACATTTTGAGGTGTGGGATAACTAAAATAGAAACTAGGCCAGAGATTTTTCCCTATGCGGAGGTCATTGGATGGATGTTACCCAAAATCGACACAGTAGGAATGATGATAAATGATGAGGAGGGCAACCCTGTTGCATCATTCGCACCTGCATTCATTTCAATAGCCTATAGTCTACTAGAAACAGAAATAAATGTAACCACAGAATGGGTTAAAAGTATAAAGTTTGACTATACAACCACAACAAAGATGATGGTGGCTGAGGGAAAGACCTTCAGACATAAATAGTTAGGAGAATATGAGCTGACCCATCTTCGAACCCCTTTCAGGATAATATCATTGATGATAAGCAAGTTGTATGGCAGGGCTAATGGGAAGGCGTATAATTTTGGTTGGATTCTCCTCATGTACTATGTAGCCATGGAGGGAACAATTTTTAACTAGGAAGATATAGCTACCAGGGACTTGTCCAAATGTGTCAAGGCAACTCAGGAAGGTTTGAAACATAGTAAATCAGAATTTTTTATGTCTTCTTTTTTGATAGATTGCATAATCTACCGACCCAAGTTTGAGAGGCTTAAATGTGTGTGGAAAGGGGGGAAGGCCCCTATATACACAACATATCAGATTTTGGGACCCCATAAATATCGCAAACATTACCAATTGATATGTGAGGAGTTCATAAGGCCCTTGTATAAGTTGATTTTTCTAGAGGAGTGTCCATGTCTGTTAGAAGGAGCTGTGGAATCGATAAAAAGAATATGGAGATTATTTTTTCACTAAAAAAGGCACGTATCTGAGAATGTATGGAGGCACCAAAGCACCCTCACTGCTGCCCAAGTATGCAACAGATTACATAGTACATAAAGAGGAAGTTAGACAAGTATTTCTAGATGGTTTTTGAAATTATTTGTTCGATATAAAGAAAGTTGTGTTCCCACCAGTACCTTTCTATGTAAGGAGGTACAAGTTCAACAAAGTCAAGAATGCTCCAGAGTTCGTTAAAGAACTGGAGATTTTCCATTTTGGAGAGAAAATATTTCACTGAAATGATTCATAAGGAAAGGTGGCAGCTCAAAAGGAAGCTCATAGTGTGCATTTCGAATATGCAGACTATATAGATAAAGAGGAGCAAGTGTTCAAGAACATCTACAGCATGGCAGCTTTAAGTAAGTGTTTGAAGTTTAAGACATCTGGGGTCAAGGGAAGAAGCAGCAGCAATCCAAAACCAAATGAAGGAGGTGAGGAAATTGCAAATAATGCCCAAGAAGAAAGTGCTCGCAGGCTTGCAACAGGAGCAAAGAAATTGTTGGAAGAGGAAGCACATAGGGATAAAGCAGAAGTTGCCAAACAAAATAATGCAGAAGCTATTTTGGATAAAATTTCAGAGGTAGAAAAAGATATTGATCGAGAAGATGCAAACCCTAAGATAGGAATATAAGATACAGAAGAGCCTACAGAGGGGAAAAATCAGGAAAATGAAGAAGTTGTAGCTAGTGGAGGTCAGGAGCAAATCCCTGTTCAAGATAATACAGAGAACCCCCCATCCACATCCAGTGGAATCCTTACTGGGGGTCATGTCCCCATAACTGAAATGGGGATAATACCATTTACCCCATTTAAACAATATGATGTGGCATGCTTGGAGGATATTCGTTTTGATCCTAAAACGAAATCCATTATGTGGAGGACAAAGAAAACCTTGAAGGTAGGGACTCAACCACTAGTGACCACAGTAACAGAGAGGACGGTCATGAGTAATGTAGAAGCACACACAAATCAAGTGGCTTCTATGGTCATTGCGAATTCCTATGCCAATGCTCACAATGTCGATAAGCTTACAGAAACCATTGAGCAATACAAGGGGAAGATGGCCGAAATGAAGGAAGTTTTGAGGAAGGAAGAAAAGCTAGGTAGATAATCCAAAAGAAAATATGAAGCTACCTTATTAGATTTTGAGAGGCTTCAATAGGGACACCAAATTTTAGAGGAAGAGTGGGACATTTAAAAGTTATCTAATGAAGATTTAATTAAAGAGAAAAGAGATTTGGAAAACAAGGTTGCAGAATTGGAATTGCAGAAGACTACTGCTGAGCAGAAGGAAAAACAATATGAAACCCATGTAGCAGCATTGGAGGCACAAAAGGATTCATTAGAGGTTTTTTTAAAGGTGGCAAATGAGCAAAGAAAAGATATAGAGCCATTAACAAAGCATGCCCTCATGCTCAGAAATAAAATTTACCAAATGCAGCTCCATATAGTAGATGGGATGTTGAAGGTTCGTCAAGTGGAAGTTGGGTTGGAAGAGATTTCAGGTATAGCTTCCCATTTTAAAGACAAGACCCAGGATGTCTTGGAAATCCTTTAAGGGCATTTCACTTGGTTAGAAACAACCAAGGAACCTCCCACAAATGCACCGACCAAAGACTCTGAGAGAGTGAATCTGGAATATGAGCTGATAGAATTTGGGAATAAAGTTGCTGAAGAACTGATAAGGGTAGCCTGGAGAACTAAAGGGGTTTGCACAGATTTCTGTAGAAAGGTGCTTACAACTTACAATAGCTACCAAACATCTTCCAAGAAGAGGTTATATTAATTACTAGACCATGAAGAGTACTTGAAACAATTGCATGCCAGATGGCCGGAGGATGATCTGGGAATTTAGCTTATCAAAAGTTTAGATGAGAGAGTGCATAAGAATGTAATAGCCCAGGCAGCAGTAAGCAACCATCTATTGGAAGATCAAATTCGATTGATTCCAGCCAGGGTGGATAATATAAAAGCTCAAGTGGCCAAGCATGAGGTCACTATTATATTTCTAGAGCCATCAAAGTTTGAGACAATAGTGACAGATGCCAATACATGGAAGTAGTTCATTAAGGCCGTGGTTGGGCCCACTTAGAATGTTTGTTTTATTGACACATATTTTGTAATACTTATATTTTTCCTAAATGAGCGAATTCACTAGGAGACAAAGTCATTTTTTGTAAATGATTTGTAAAGGAATCCCAAAGGGCAAGAAGACCAAAATACATTTCAAATTGTATAAGTATAGATCAAGTCAATGGAGGAAAGACTTTTCCATTCTATATTTTTTGTGAAGTTTATTGTAAGAAGAACTAATTCCTTTTGTAATAAAGAAAGCCATATTTTCTGCTGGAGAAGGAGCTATGAAGTTTAAAATGCATGCTATAGATTGGTTGATTGTCAAATTGTTTCTGTTTCGGCTCATTCTACGAACTGTGAGATTGTTCTGACTTATGAATTACTTCCATGTTATGAATGATTTTCTGTTATTTTATGGAACTTATGCAGTATATTGAGTGATGAATGTTCTAACTAACAATGAGTTATCTCTCTATTTATATTTGTACGTGTATTCATGTATTCTGAATTATGAACAACTATCTTTAATATTATTTATGCATGTTTTACCATACAATATTCATCATTAAATATAATCTTGCTCCCTAGGGACAGGTTAGATAGATTTAGATAGCTTAGTGTAGTTGTATTTGTTTTGTGATTTAGAAGCAAAAGGGGAAATAAGACGAGAGGTAAGAACCTGCACATCACATTGTGAACTCTTTGTTGTCTCTATCGATTGCACTTAGATTAGTCACTTGCATATCATATATAAAATAAAACAAAAAATACACTTAAACGGTGGACCAGGCTGCAACCGATAAATCAAGCTTAAGCTGTTACTTGACCTACGGTAGCCGGACCATAAAACGGATGGATTTCCCATATCAAACAATAACGAGCTAATTGGGAACGTTTATTGGGGAGAATCTATACCGTTGTTACCTGGGATTTTCTAGCCCTCAACAGTTTCCTAGTTAACTAGCTTTACCTTATCCACAAAAAGTAGGATGAAATCAGAATAAGGAAGAATTTGTAAGAAAGCACGGTTACTAATTCTGGATGTCCATAAAGTGGTCAAGATCAACCCAGAATCAGAAATAAAACATTCTTTGGGTATAGATGCAATGTGTTGACTTTAAGGTGCAAGTGGATGCCAACTAATTAACTAGTGGGTAGGAATTTAATCAAACAATGATTAAGTATTTTATCCTAAGTTATGAGTGGGTTTAATAATATTCCAACACCCCCTTTAAGTCTAAATTTATGATGATATGTAGATGCATATGGATGCATATAGGTCCCATCAACAAGGATATGGTCACCCTTTAACATATATTATGTCCAAAAAATATGAGGAAAGAGGAAAAACCACATGGGGAAAATTTTTCTTTCAATATAGGACATGAGAGGCAAACCAAAAATGTTGTTGATGCTGCTTCAAACTAAATGATGATGTCTGGAGGAATCTTCTTCTTGGGAAGAATATAAATATGCTCACCTAGATCAAGGACAGCTGCGGGATGGAAGGACCATGTAGAACAACTAAGATCCAACGACGTGAAGGCTCTTTAGCGTTGTAATCAGCTCCAAGATGATGTAATGACTTGAAATTCGAACCAGTAGAGATGAAATCAGCTCCATATAGGTGAAATAAGAGTCCAAGTGAATGTATGAGGTCTCCAAATTCATTTACATAGAGAGGATGAGTGCAAGTGATCATGTAGGAACATAGAGAAGGCATAGGATCAAAGAGTGCAAATTCATGGGCTCCATGGGTTGATCTAGCTTCCAAATAACCCAAAAGAACACATAATCATATCGGTAGACTCATGGGAATACACTGATAATTAATCCTATGTAGTAGAAGTATGAAAGGAGGAAGGAAGGAGATGTTCAAAATATTCAAAGAGGCTCTGAGGATTGATGCCAAGAACAAAGGAGGAGATGCAAAATCACATGAGATCAAGTATGTTAAGTGGAAATACACTAATAGGACTTGATATGGCTAAGTAAGCATCCTGAAAGTTACTGGGTTGCGCACCATCAATGAGAGAGTTATGCACAAAGTGTGAAGGATTTGGCTCATAGATCTTAAAATCTAAGATAGGAGATATAAAGAACAATGACTGGGTGAATGGATCAATATCAATAGAAGCTCCACATGTTACTGATTTTTCATCATTAGTATCACAAGAAGAAGAATCACCTTCAAGAGACACAGAAAAAGATGGCTCTTCAATATTTGCTTCTTCATTTAAGGAGGAAGCATTCCAATCAAAGAGGGTAGCAACAACATGAACTTTATGAGAAAATTATTCATCATAAATAAATGCATCAGAGAATGTAGAGGCCAAGGCATCTTGAGAGAGAGAACATGAGGAGATGTTGGGTTTTCTCCATGCTTCATCTTCTACTTCATGCATACCAAAAGCTTTGTCCAAATTGTTCCAAAGCTCAAATGGATATTCAACAGAATCTATGAGATGATTTATATTTGTAGACATTTCCAAGCACATGATTCCATATCCTCTATCACAATTATTCATCCAATCAATCATCTCTTCATAAGACTTAGGTTCGCTCAAAGCACCAATGGAGACATCAAAGAGACATTGCCTCTTCAAGTATGTGCTCATGTTTGGATTCCAATCAACATAGTCGAAAGGAGATAGTAGAGGAACTTTTGAATCCATATAGAAGTTTTTTATATGCTCTAGGAGATACTCTCCGCAACCTGCAAAACAAAACTAGGAGAAAATATTGTAAGCTAGACAAGCTCTTCTTCAGAGAGGGATATGAGACTGGATGCGCTTTGCCATAGAGAACAGATAGCTCCTCAACTCTGTAGAACTTGAGCAACCTTGCACTCTGATACCTTGTATAAATAATAAATCCAATACTATGAGAAAAGATGCTAAGAAGAAGCACATGAAATAGATCTTGCTACTAAGATAATTCTCACAAGCATACACAGGAAAAATAAAGAGAAGAAAAGGGACTGAATCACATGAATGAAGAGATGAATATTGGAGTGTATCCTTCCATTAATTAATGATGAATAATAGTGTACATAAATAGTACATCCCTCATAGGAAAAATTGAGTTTTATGGAGACAACTCATAAAGCTCAGAAAGATAGACTTACCAAATATGATAAACCCCCAAGGTGGCTAAAGCACTTCCAAATCAATCAAGGATGTCACGAATTAGCAAAATCATGAGTGAGTTGTCAAGAGTGATGCAAAAACATGCTAATCCTAGAAAATGGAGAGAAAATCATGGAGGATGGGTTGGCAACAAAAGATACAAGTTTCCTAGTTAACTAGCTTTACCTTATCCACAGAAAAGCAGAATAAGGTAGAATATGCAAGAAAGCGCAGTTACTAATTCTGGATATCCATAAAGTGGTCAAGATCAACCCAGAATAAGAAAAAAATCATTCCCGGGGTATAGATGGCATGTGTTGACTTTAAGGTGCAAGTGGATGCCAACTAATTAGCTAGTGGGTAGGAATTTAATCAAATAATGATTAAATATCTTATCCTAAGTTATTAGTGGGTTTAATAATATTCCAACATGAGGCCATAGAAAAGAGTGCCATGGTTGGGATGGCTAAGTGGGATCCTTGTACATTCTTAGAGGTGGGAAGTTTGTATAAGCATGAGAGTAAATGGGTTGTGGGATGAGAGAGAAAATCTTGTAGGTGTTTCCTTCACCCTATTGGCCTCAAAGCCTAGCTTGGAGATGGTTTCTGCAAATAATACCTATGAATATGTGGAAAATCGCTCTTACATAGTCAATTTCTTGGATATGTTTTGTTAAAAGATAAGTATTATCTTTGTATATGAATGTGAAATGATTTTATCTTATGTTGTGAAGAATATGATTGATTATGCATGACGTTTGTGTGGATGGAGTTTTATTTCAGTTGTATTTTACATTTATGCATCTACACATACAATTCTTATTTATGAATATGTATTGTGGCCCATGGGGAAAAAATTAAAGACCTGTAATTCATAAATACTCCCCTTTTCCTTATTGGAAAGATGTCCAAAGGGGACATGACATAAATAATGGAAATTTAAATGAAGAATAGGTTCAAACCAAATATTCTATGATTAAAATGGTCTATGAGTAGAAGGGGTTTTCAAGAGAGGTATAATAAACAAATGGATAGTCTCAACTACACTCATAAAATCTATCATTTTCGCATGCCTCTCAAGTGTTAGTGGTGCACCTGTCATTGGTGTTTCATTCAAGGTATGGTGTGGTCATTGAGGCAGATGATCAAACATCAATTGATGAAGTGGGAGAGGATGTTCAAGGTAGAAATCCCATGTTAGACCTGCTAACTACTTGTGATCCTTCTATGTTTGTTGGAGAGTAGTCCCCTTTCTCTAGTTTAAAGTTCGATATTGAGACTAGGAATTGATTTGTTGATCAACAACTCTCTTTCGGAACTTTCTAAAATGGTGAAGAATTCTATTTCCTTTCAGTCGGTTTCTATAATTGTCAGAAATTTGATGGTTCCAAAATTGTTGGATGCAAGAGCTAGGTTTCTAGTGATAGAAGTTAAGTATCTACATCGTTTTCTAATCATTTCTTCTTCTTCATATGTCCTTCCATTAGATATTGATCCTTTATCTTGAGAGGTGTTATCACGCAAGGTGTAGCTACCCACTAAAGGTATCCTATCTGGGACGGTAAAGGTGAGGTAGCTAGTTGGTGACATCGCAAGGGCCTCACCCACTACTAAGGAAAGGTAGTTGTTACACCAGATGAGCGCTTTTCACTTTAGATCAAACCATAGAATGATCAAGGGTGAGACCCTACTAGCCTATGAAGGATAGCAAACCTACTCAATCCACTCTAATGGATAAATAAGTGATGTGTAAGGTGAACAATGAGTAAGTAGATCTAGATCTAGAAAATGAATGTGTTAGGTGCGGTTAAGGCTAAGTTGAGGACGCTTAAGGAAATTGGTAAATTTCCCAACTTAAAGTGAAATATACCACAAAGAGATCAATAATGTAGATCTATATATATCTAATCTAAATGAGAAATACCCAAAATGACCCACCTAAGGTCTATGCAATTTAGGACAAAGTGGAACCAAAAGAGTAGATAGGGATGTGAATTGATCACTAGATCTAGATGCTTGAAGAGTAGATCTGTTGATTTAAGATAGGTTCAAGCATACCCAACATATAGATCTAAAAGAATGACCAAAATCCCAAGGGGGGCGTCCCACCTAGGAGTGACTAGTGCTAGATATAACAAGTGTAAATGGATTTAGATTGAGTTGAAACTTTATTTCTAGAGTTTAAATATTTATTCTTAAGTGTGTTTTGATGTTATTCAAATAAGCACCCAATCTATTAGATATATAAAACTAGGGTTTTTGACAATGAGGGTTTTATGTGACAAATGGATAAAAATATGGAAAATGATACTGCCATTGTATATTGTACCGAAAAATGCTTGTGTCCGCCTCACTCGTCGATGATCCTTCCACTTATTACAATTCCAAGCAAGATCCAATAGCTTTGGTGTAAAAATGTGTTGATCCAAAGAGGTAATGTGCCCTCTCCACCTACCAATTTGAACTACCAGAGTGAGATTTGATTCACAAATAGAGAGAAAATATGCAAGTCATCTAGAAGAGAAAAACTCAATGCACAAAAGACAATTCGTAACTCTTTCAAAGATGAAATGATTTTCCTAAAAGATGATGCAATATGTCTTCACAATATCCTCCAAGCAAGTCACTACCTTGCAAAAGATTAGTATGGCCTCCACAAAATAGATATCGAATGCATAAAAGATCCACTGGAATGTCTAAGAAAGAGGCATAACAATGACGAACAAGAACATTCACAAATATTTCAAGAGATTTTTTAAATGTTTTCTTATATTCCAATATTCTTAGAGCCAAAAGTTCCCTTTTACAATGAGAGAGCATCTTTATATATATATCTCTCGATGCAAAATACCTAGATCCAAAAATATCAAAGGTTAATATAATAATATAAGATCACTCTAATTAATTACTAAGATTATTTGGATAGTAAGTACATGGATCGACTCAATAATAGAGGGGGCACAACCACTGAGACGCCCAAGGAGGGGCACACCACATGAAATATGAGTAAAATATAACATAACACATGGTGGGCGATAAAAGGTGATATAAGTCCTTCACTACCATGGCCCCATGGCACAATAATCATAATAATATGTCAATGAAATAACATTAAGTGACCAACTAACCAAATCATGGCCCCTTAAGATGCATCAAAATCGCCCAAAATCCTAAGTGATAGGACGTCTTGACCACATGGAGAGAAAAAAAAATTATGAGGGATGAAGATGACCCCAAAAATATGACTTGGACTAATTCCATGCCATTTACTTGTGTCAATTTCCCCAAATCGATTTCCTCATTATCCATTTTCATTATTTTTATGCATCAAATTAAAATAGTGCCTCGGGAAGATACAAATGCTCATATCTCACTACTGAATAAACTTGGGAGTCAACTAACTGTAAAAATTAAATTGACACCATAGAAATATGATAATGTCAACTAGATACACCCTATGTGCCCATGCGGTGCCCTAGGAGAACCAACTACCCATTGAAAAGCACTTTATTTTAATTTACTGAGGCCAAACTGCTGCAAATTAATAAAATGGCCCATAAATCCAATGCAAGTGCTTGAAACTAAAAACTAAGTGCATCAATGGACTCATAATATCCAAATCCACTAGGAATGAGTACTCATACACCATATGTCCATAAACAATATACGTCAAAGGCCCCATCGATGTCAAAATAATAATAATAATAAAGCCTGTAAATGTTGATAACCATAAAAATGACACAAGCCATCATAATAAAACATCATCTGAAACATGAATATGTCTAATGGACACAGACAGACCACAAATAATCATCATCCACCATCATAGGACAAAACTCATCCTGGACCCTGCTGTTGAATTGGTCAAACTAGGTTGACCAAGTCAAGAATGATCAAAATGATGACCCAAATGAAAAACTCTAATGCTGCAAAGTACAAAATGGATGTAACATGCTTAATTATATATGTTAGTAGTAAGAAAAGTACAAGTGGCTTATACTGATGACTATAAGCACAATACATATAAAAAATATATCCAAATCAAAGTAATTAGTTGTTGTAAACAAGAACCTCCAACGTATACTCATTCGTATATTTGGCCAATTTGCTAGCCTAGGGTGAAGGTGAATAAACAAGTTAAGGTCATGGGAATGACTTGATACTCGACAATGTAAGCATCTAGGATGAAGGAAAAGGGAATCCACACAACACATAAGTTGGACTAGGTGAACAATAGCGAATGACAGTTTCTCACAGATGAGTGGAATAATGAGAATGCTCCAATAGAATCTAGACAATCAAACTTTTTGAAACAATTTATTTTCACAACAAAATACACTAGTTAACCTCCAAAGGAAGGTTCCTTGGAAAGCCTTCTAGGCTTTCATAAAATGACAAATACATAACCCCGACAGGTTAGTCTCACCCTATTTCCTTGTAGGGGAAAATGAGCCATACATTATACAATGAATGAGTGCTCATCCTTTGACAAATAACTCTTTTAAAAAATTTACTTTATTAACCATTTAATTAACTAGCCATCCTCCAAGAGTAGGTTCCTTGAATAGCCTAATGGGACTCAGATAATGACGCGGTATGGCCTCCATTGCCCACCACCGTACATAGGTGCGATGGAGTGACCACATTATTTACCTTTTGGGGGGAATGGATTCACATCATACAAAGGATGAGTGCTCGTCTCTTGGCAATTGGATTCCTTTTACATTTTATTTGCAACATTGTTTAAAATACTTTTGTTTTATTGGATAGTCATCCATTTAGATAAAACACTTAAGTTTCGATGCCTTAGTGTCTAAAGACACTTTTGGTAAAGACTACTTGTGTTCAATACCTAGTGAACGACAATCCCTATGATTAAAATCACACAAACCAACATTGAGACACAATTTAAACATGGAGACCTATTCCAACATAGAGGTCGAGGTGGGGGAAATCCTAGATGTCACTATTCATGCTACAAGATAGTGTTAAAAAAAAGAAGGGAAGGAAACATATGGATGGAGCTAGTGAAGATGGTGCCAAGGTTAGCAAGTTGTGTCCCAAAAAATGAAATGACCAAATCCATACTAAGAATAAGGCATGACCAATAAGTATACAAAATAATCTCTTAGACATAGCAACTAGTTCACTTATATTTTAGATTCCAATAACAACCAATAAAATAACTCCAACATACAACCACCATAAACCAAGTCTCGGTGCTAAAATAGACAACAAAGCATAATCAAAATCCATATGTACAAATCCATATCTATCATCTGGGTCATATACTTGCATCCAATCTGAACAATCTAAAAGGAACTAAAACACTGCTATTGTTGTACATCATGGGCACTTCCATAAACTCTGTTCGAGGACATGAAAATGGATAACTCAGTCATAAAATATGGGGTCACGAGGCTCATTCACGACATATAAATAATCAAACTGAATGCTCTGGATCCACTAAATAAGAGTGATCATCAACTATAATCTCATCATCTGCTAATCTCAAAGTAAAGGACTGGCTCAAAAATATGCTCAAGATTGCTGAGGAACAATGGTAGCCAAACCACTATATATGTGACAACAAGAGGCATCAAGAAAGTAGTGCCACTTCTTGAAAAAGAACGTGGACTCCAATGATTTTTGGGATTTTTGTGGACTAGCTCTTGAATTCAAATTTCTTGTATGAGCTTCAAGAGGCATGGTTGATATAGGTAGTAGTTTTATTGGACAATATGTTTGGTCCTTTACCTCTACAGTGAATGGAACTTTAAAAAGATTTTACTTTTTGGACAATGGTATTTTGATCTATGTAAGTCTAACTAGTTTGGCGGTATTCCTAGATTGCTTTTATAATGGAATGACTCAATGAAGTTGTCCTTATAGCCTTGTAGAAAATAGTTTTGATGAAATGGATTGTTCACTTCCTAAGTTTTAGATTGTAAAAGCTTGTAGGTTTGAGATATTTGATGAACTCTTGGGATATTTTAGGTATTTTGCTCTTCAAATCTTATCAATTAATGAACACATATCAATATTGTCTTGGGAAGAAAAACGTGACATATGTATACAGTGAGATATTTAGCACCATCTATTCCATGTATAGGTTGATATAGTTTTGGGCTTCAAATAAAAAATCGTTAACTTGGTTCTACTTTAGGTTATGAATATATAATACCTTGATTATAGATAAATTGTCTTTCAATGTGTCTGAATGATGGCTTAAATGAGTCAAAACTAATTGTCTCTTTCATTTTGCATTGGTTTGATTTGTGAGGTTGGTAGTAATAATATTAGGGTTAAACGAATGGTGAATGAAAAAAAAATGTATCGTTGTTAGAAGTCATGTGTTTATGCTATAGTGTCCCTTACTATAAGATGGGATTGCTAGACATGAAAATGTAAGAAAATACAATTTCACATTTTGTTCTTTTAAGTTTCACAACTCCCTCAACAAAGATGAGTGAAAAAATACAATGACTTCATTTTCAAAAACATTAACATATCCAACATAGTCCAACATCCAAAAACAATTTCAATGCCTCCATTGCTACAATATAACCACCCCCTATTCTCTTAAATGTTCATGTCCCTAGTTTCAAGCTTGTGCCCATTCAAATCTTAAATATCACCCTAATGTTGGAGTTGATATTTAGAATTAAAAAGAAAAAAGGTTAAAAGGCTAATGTTGGGGTTGATATTTAGAATTAAAAATAAAAAAGGTTAAAAGGATTACTATCACACTCCATCAATATTCATATAGTTATACAAAAAATCAATAAATAGAACTTACACATATTAAAAGTTAATTCAATTTTGCATATTACATCTTCTTACACTCGATTTAGATTCATTATGCTAGTATCTCATAATATCCCTCGAAGTTAGGGATATTTGCATTTTATTTTTGTATTACTACATACACATCATGAGAGACCCTCACTCATAAAAGAATAGTGACATCAAATCACCAACAATGATTTCGAAGGAGAATTGCCGTACTTGATTTTTCACACCAAAATTGATGAGAACAACTACAAACATGAATGGATGCTCATGAAACTTAAAAATTGAACCAAATAATATCAAATCAAATCCGAATAAGATCATATCAGATCTGAATAAGTTCATATCAGATCCAAGAGTGTGCTCCACCAAGATGATAGATGCACAATTTTCTCCTTCTTCAAAATTCTGAGCATTGGTGCATTCAATCATGTAGGAATTTCCTGGAAATTCAAGATCAATGAGAGTGAATGTATCACTCCTAAAATTTTATATTATTTCCAAAATATCCATGGTATTACTTTTCTACACACTAGCAACATCATTAGTGATAGACAAATCAAATTTCTCTTCATTTTCTGAAACAATCACCGGTAAACTATACACATAATTTAAAATGGAAGAATCACTAGAGAATTTTTGCACAGAATGGAAGGAGAGTTTTTCTTCAATAACATAGATTCGAATTTCTTATTATGAATCAGTCATATGAGAAGATGAGATATCATAGATCTCATAATCTTCTTGATCAGTAGAAGAAGAAGTCACTCCAAGGAGACTTTCTTCAATTTGAATTGACTGTGTTGTAGGTTATGCTTTTTCTTCATCATGAACAATTTGCTTTGTTGTAGGAGAGGGAACATAGAGTCCATTCTTGAACTCTCCATGTTTTATTTTATCTGAACCTATCTCAACAAATGGTATTTTGGATTCATCTCCCATATGATTGCTAGGTCCTCTTGATAGAGTGAAAGTGGTGAAGGATTCCTTGGAGGAAACTATGTGGTTGGATGCTCCAAAATATATCAAGTAAGCCTTAGATGGAGTGAGTTCTGACTTCAAGGCATGGAATCTCTCACGTTCTTCAGTCTACTCTCCAGTGTAAGATATCTCTGCACCTTGTGGAAGGGAAATATTGTTCTGTACCAGGAGTTCTTTCAACTGGTCAAGGGTCTTCTTCATGCATTGGCTTTCTAGATGAAATCCTCTCATACAGTATGAACATCTAGTATTTTATTTTATGGAACCTGAGGTTCAAGAAGAATACTTATGATTCTCTCTTGGCTTCGAATCAAAGGATTTAGGATCCTTCCCATTGTGCTTCTCTTTATATTACACATTAGTAGAGTATGTCACCAAAATATCTTGGTTCTTGGAAGTTTGGAGGACCCCCGTTTGGACCAACTTTTCTTGCTCTTGTATTAAGGACTCGACAAAGCCATCAAGTGAAGGAATATTCCAATTGGGAATGGAATCTCTTCTAGAATGGAAGGTAGATACAAATATAGAATACTCAGAACCAAGTTTGCTGAGTAAGGAGAGCACAAGTTGCTCATCCTTTCTCTCTATTCCACACTTCTTCATTGTAGTTCAAGAGACTTGAATTTGGTAAAAAATTGTTGTATGGTCTCGAAAATGTTGGGATGCAATGATATTATCTTTTTCTCTAGAATTTGTCCTCGAATCTCATCTTTCTTACCAAACAAGAATTCAAGCTTCTCCCAAGCTTCTCTGAGAGTCTTCAATCCCTCAAGATGAAAGAAGAGGTCCCTAGAGATGTGAGCACAAAGGAAGCCAAAGGCTTCATCCAATTGGTTCAAGAACTTGTTCTTCTCGGTAGGATGATGAGGTTCAGTCTCTTGGCCCATTGTCATCCTGTATAGTCCAAGTTTGCACAAGGAGACCTGCATATATGCCCTCCAATCAACATAGTTGAAGGGTGTTAGGATCTAGGGTGTGAAATATTGAGAATCCATCAATTCTCCTTCTGATCAAACATTATCTTAAATCAACCTATGTAGCACCTATAAGAATTCACTGCAAAAACAAAACCAATTCACACTATGTCAGAATCAATCTTTCCATATCAATCAGTATAATTACAGTATAAACTTCATTAATCCCAGCAGTATACAATAGTGTTACAAATAAGGGAATTCGAATCATGTAGATAGGATTCGAATCCGCCAACTCAATCTGACTACATGGCTAACTAGAAGTGTCTAAATCACTATCCGAGTTCACTAGGCTAACTCTGGATTTCTAATCCAGTTTCTCAATCATTTACAATCAATCAAATCAGTATAACTATAGTGGTAGGTGAGAAGTAGGTGAGAATAGGTTCCTTCCCACATGCAACCATGCACAACAGGAACTAAATGAACTGGAGGATATCTAACTGAATGTAACTGAAGCATAACTAAACTTGACTAGTCACCAACTACTAACAATTGAAGGAGGTCTGTGCCGACACTTCCAGTTGATCCTAAATTGTAGAGAATGGTTTAGGAGGCACATAAATTGATGCATTAAGGTGCATTCAGTTGTAGATGACCTCTGTCTGTGCTCCCCACACTCTAGTGACTGGTACATGTGGCCCCATTAAGCCAAGTGGACCCAATGGTATTAGTGAACCCAATAATAACTAAATGACTCATAAGTTAGGAAAATATAATATAATAGACCAGTTTTGGACAAGGGATGATTATAATAGTAACACCCTTTTGGTTTCTGGTTAGCCAAAGCCACCAATTCAGAGAGCACTTATATTCAGTAGAAGATGTGAACTTCTTCTAGGTTGCTTGGAAAATTTAGATTGTCAAGTTGGAGATGTTTATTCTTTCAATAGATGTCCACTTCCATTTTTAAACTCTCTTTTCTTGGAATCATATACACCCCTTTGGGATTAAGGTTGTTGGAACCTAATCATTCAAGGTTTGGTGGAAAATGTGAATAGTCGCTGAGAATTTCAAGAGATGCCTTGGGAATATGAACCCAAGGGTCATTCTCATGTATTATTAGGTACGTTTTTTAATGAGAATGCATGTTTAATGCCTATATTCATTGTCTTTGTGTGTGCAATTATCTATTTTCCATAATGGGTACCTAAAAAGGATAATTATTACAAAATTAAAGATTGGAACCAACTCATATACAAGATTAAGAAGATATTTGGTATATGTTATCATAGATGGATTTCTCTAGATGCAAGGCTCACTTTTATCAAGAGCGTAATGGAGGTGATGTTGGTTTACTATATGTCCTTGGAACTTATCCTGAAAGCATTTCTAAACCATATTAAAAAAAAATTCTAAACTTACCTTTGGTTAGGGAACAAAGAGGATCACAGTCCCCTTTTATGTTGATGGGATATCTTATGAAAATATAAAGGTATGGGGGGATGGGGTCTTAAACATATTCATCTTTCTTACAAAAATTGGTGACAAATAGTTTATGGAGGTTTATCACCCTCTTGAAAACTAGGAAGAAGTGCATTCTTCTCAAATACATTGCTCCTTTATCTATCATCTATTGGCTACAAAAACCTAGTTCAAATAAAACAAAAGGATCATTGTTTTGGAGATCCATAAACAGTTAATTCCACATCTTATGGGACAACATTGCATGGGATAATGGAAATGGACTATCGATCTTATTAAGGGTGGATCCAATAGTCATCCTTGATACTATAGAACTCCTTCCTAGAGAGATGAACTGAATTATCCACTCTTTAAATATTAAGTATTTGTTTGACATATATGAAGAGAAATAAGATTCTATATGGACCCATTATTGGTGATCAATGCAAAGTATTGGACTACAAGGGAAGAATGCAAAGTTTTGGACCCCATATATCACCATGTTATTGAGGAGTCATATTAATCTATTTGAGGCTCTTGAATATTTAACATGGACCCAAAAACCCGTAGGAGATCATATTAAGTTAAGATGGGTTACAAAGTCATTGTAAATGATGTTGCAAACAATTTTCAATGGCGACAATAAAAATTGTGGAAGCTCCATGCTCCCTCAAAATAAAAGCTTTTGCACTAGCTCTCTCTCAACAAAAAAATCCTCACATGGGACAATTTATTGAAGAGGGGAAAGTATGGACTTGGTTTTTGTTCACTCTACAAAAACAATGAAGAGAATATCTCTCACTTATTGATATGCAACCTTCCTTTCACAACAGAGGTATGGAATCTCACTCGACCAACGAGTGCAAACACTTGGCCTTTATAGGAGGGTGATACTTTGATCAAAGCATGGAACTAGTGGAGGGTATCCTGTACAAATAAATACTTTTTTCAGGATCCACAAATTGTTGCATGGGGAGTATGGATCACCAGGAATCAAGCTATTTTCAATTATAAAACTTATTCTCTAATAGCGACTATGTACACGATCAAGTATGAATTCCCCCCTTCGTAGGAAAATAAAATAATGAGATCAAGGGTGATTCCTCCTCTTATCTTTGATAGATATACCCCTTTATTCAAGTAAACCCAAGTAGTAACAGTGTCATGGTAATTTTAAGCAATGAATAGATCACCTAAAAACAAGGCACTGGGTTCAACTCAAACAACTATGCCAATATCACAAGTGTCCTCATTGTGATTACTTTGGAAAGGGAGATCAACATATCACATCTAATGGTCCTTATCACTTGTATTTCAAATATCCAAAGTAAAATATGTGACCAACCCTCCTTGAACTCTTTGAAGTATAAAAGACTATAGATTTGGCTCAAACTTTGCTTGGATGATCAATTGACTATAATATCTAACTCTTTATATCAATATCATCTTAAGTTCCATATATAATTCTTGAATATTTATATCATGTATGACCTAATCACCTCTCATCTCATTGAGTACCAACATAGAGACTCCAAAGACATGTAAATGAGTATAGTTTTTATACTTGGAAAATTTCAAAGAAATTGTTTTTTCCATGATCCATAAGGGAACTAAAATATATAAAATGTGTTTTCATGAAAATATATAACATCCATAATTCCACATATAAATTCATCGCCTTGGACCATGTGCATTAGAATCAGGAGTGGAGTGATGGCAATTTCTAAAATCATATCTCAGCCTTTTGTTGCTACCGCCTCTATTTTTTGCAAACAGACTCCTTAAGACACATGCTGGTTGTTGTCTCTAAAATTATGACCACACATACACTAAGAGATTCCACCAAGACCTCCATACCCCTGATTGACGGCTTTAGCAGCAACCATCACTAGCTAGCGGACAAGCCTTCCTTTGTGGAAGGATTTCCTATATTTGTGAAGCTTGTCACTAGAAAATCACTCTGCCTATAAATGCATGCTTCATATCCTATAGATTATCTACATACTAATATCCATAGAGTGACCAAAATCACTTATGCTCTTCCACTACTTCTATTTGAAGGATGGCTGCTTCAAAGATGCACTCGACTTAAGGACTATGGCCTTTGAAGAAATGTGTCCATAGTTTTGAATTTTTTCTTATGTGGAGGAGTGGGATATTGCAAGGCATCCTCCTCCTCTCAACTCCACTCCTTCAAAAATGTGGTGAAATCAAGGCTTGGGGAATCTAATGCACCCAATGGTGTGGCTGCAATTTTCACCAAATAGATCTGAAGCTCGACATTCATAGTGGAACAATCTGAGGAAAATCCTATTGAAGTCATAAATGATCCCCATATCTATGCCTATTCCACTCTTTATCAAAGGAAATCCCTGATATTCTGCTTCAACAAGCTCTGGCCTTCTGCCTCAATGCTAAAGGAATGGGTAAATCATTCTTGGGGCACAAGTCATGAGCTCTTTTTCTACTCCAAGGGTTTATTCATAGTCCATTTTTCCAAGAAAGAGGACTACCAGAAAGCCATCGATAAAATATTGTGGTTTTCTGGTCACTCAAGCCTTTCCATTTAGCGATGGTTCCTAGAGTTTAATCCTTTGACTACATTAACCATGGTCACTCCTATCTAGGTATCACTACTAAACTTGCCTTTACATTTTTGGGCTCCAAATTGTCTGGCTACTATTGGAAAGTCCTTGGGCCATTTTTTCAAGGTTGACATGGATATGATAACAAATGCCATTGTCACTTTTACTTGCCTTTGTGTCAAGGTCGAACTTAGATGTGGGTTGCATTATAGGGTCTTCACCGATTAGTTAGATGATGAGCCTTACATGAAACTCATTGACTATGATGATATAGAATTTTTTTGTAGACTTTGTCAACAAATAGGGTACCTATAGGAATCTTTCCCCTCTTTCAAGGGGAAAGTTCAAAAAAATAGAAAAGAAAAAGGTTGGAAATACACCATATGCCACAAGAGTAGATCAAACTCTTATTTTACATGCATGAAGAACAATAATAATGCTACATACAACAACCAACATTTCCTTCACATCCTTCTCTAGATAAGTTGTATCCCTCTTCAGATCATCCATCTCATCAACACACATCAATCCCAAATAAAACTTCTTCAACACCATCACAGTCAAATTTGGATTCCAATTAGCCTCCATCCATTGCAAGAAATCCTCACACTCATAATCACCCTAACATAAAATAGGACAGTGAAATGGTAATGATCATGACATTTATTATTGGTGGTAAAAAATACCCCCATAAATCCGAAAACTCATATAGCGATAAGTATGTAACCATTTCTCCTTATCATCGAACTTCTGGTCTTTCTTCTAAACAATTATCCATAGTTTCAATGAAATGTGTACCTTCCAACCCTAGAGGTTGGATTGATGGTTGTAATAAAAAAGGAAAGAAGGATCCATTCAATTCAACTCATTGACCTAGAGTCCTTCTTCATGTCTCAACTTTATATCTAGTCTTGTATTTTATCCTTGTATTGTCACAGGAAGAATTTTGCTTCATGATGGCCCCGCTTTCTTCTAGGGGCCAACAAGTTTTTTCTGGTATCATTTTGTACTATATTCCTCATTGTTAAAAGAGGGTTTTATCTAACTTCCTTACAAAAATAAATAAATAAATAAATTCATATTCTTGGAAATATTTGTCTACATCTGAGACTTTCCCCATTTTTATTATCCTAAGAAGTGGCACAAATATGAGAGGAAACTTAGAACATTTATATGGTTTTGTATTAAATTAAGCTTGAATTACAGGATAGCCAAATGTCCTAGAAATTAAGGAAAGGAACAATAATAATTTATTTAGATATTGTGTTTCAAAATATTGTTTCAGACTTTCTTTTCTGGAAACCTCAATCTACTCTTTATCAACTCCAACTCATCGACTTATTTCTTTCGAGACTTATGATGAGAAAGGGAACAAGTAAATCATATGTATTTTAATATTCATTTTTTCATAAGTAGAAAATACAAGGTCCATGTTTATTCTTCCTTTGTAGGATATCCCAAGTAGATACCTTCTTCTTTGGATATATCCATAAGTAAAAAAAAAATCTTCTTAAATGCTCTCACCTTCCATATCTTTGTCCACCACTAACAACCTTACCTATATATGGGAGACATTATGACTTCAAACCTAAATCAATAAAGTAACTCCCACATATCATATTTATATTCCAAATTAGTTCATATGGTACCTTTTCTAGTCTTATGTTCCCATAACTCAACTCTGAGATGTAGTTAATCCAATTTTTGACAAGTGCACCTTCTAACCCAAGTTGGATTGCATTTATCCACCCTTGTTTTTGAATATTAATTTGACCTTCATCATATATTTGATTTAGTGTGATAATTCCAAGTCCCTATAAATACAAAATCAAAACACTAGGAGGTAAGATAAAATTACCATAACCCATGATGTTTTGCGTCTAATGCATAAGTGACTTTATCCCCATTGAATATGCAGACATATATTTGTGTTTATATATATATAAACAAATGAACAATCCACTATTTCATGCAAAGTCTAGAGTTATAACTAGTAAAAGTTATAAATGTGTTTCCCTCATTCACTATGGGATTAATGGAATGGTGTAATGCATTTATCCTACTATCCTTAGTCTTCAACTCTCTGATAACTCCATTAGCAAGTGTAGGCCAATTTTCTTTCATATCCAAAATAACTACTCCATTATATTAAAATTAATAGTAGGAGTCTTATTGAGATTGTTGTCAACATAATTTTGTCAAGTGACTTCTTCAATGTAGTAGTGCCCACAAGCTCCTTTTCAATAGGAAGTGAATGAGCTTTTAGTGCCTTGTTAACTTTATTCAATTGATATGGAAAATCAAAAGATGTATTTTCCCTAGATATCCTCAAAACACTGTTTAAATCCACCAAAGGGCCCAAAGCTTCAACATTTTGGATTAGGTCAACCTTAGGCTATTTACCCTTTTATGCACCAACATTTCAAAGTATCGTCTCTAGCTATATAATCACTTTAGATTTCTTAGAGGAAAGGGGAGATAATTTATTCTTCCGTAATTTTTTTATAAAATGCTAAGAGTGTAATGTAACAATTTGATCAAGCATATGGCACAAAAGGAACATTATGATAATCGAGATCTCCCCTAAACCTCAATATCCACATTATCTACCAAGCCATCCCTAGAATCAATATCCTCTAAAATCCTTGTAGTGGTACTACTGATACTCCTATTGAATGAGCCATCAATCCTAAAAGTATTTTCTTAAATGATTACCAAGTTTTGTTTAAAAATACATCATCCGAAATTCTAATGGAAAGTTGGGGATTTTTACCAAAATGGTTACCCTATTAATCATTTCAGTCCGTGGATCAAATACTGGGTCCTAGGGTTTCAATAGAGGTAGGATAATGCACAAAACCAAACTCCCTCCAATATTGTCTCAACATCCCCCATAGTGTGAAATTAAAATCCAATCCATCCTTTTGCCAACATATTAAGGAATGGGTTGTATTCAATAAGTAGGCTCTAGTGTTTTTATAACCAATCATTCAAGGACTCCATCGAGATCCATTTACCGAAGAAGTGACCTATAAGGTTTTATTGAATAAATCTAAAATATGTTCTAACTAATCATCTTCCCACCACCATTTTCAATCTTATAGCCTTGTTCTTGATAATCTTTGGGTACCTTCTCCATCAGTTCCAGAGCCCGACCACTAGAAAGATAGTCAAGTCTCAAACCTTAACCTCCAAATCTTGAAATTTTCATAGGATAATTTCCACAAACATAAGAACTTCTATTCATAATCATCTCACTTCCCACATTCTTTTCTTATGTAAGGGCTAAAGCAGATGATGGAAAAATTTATTTTAACACAATAAAATACTGTAAGCCCCTAGTTGTAGCAGAAAATGAAACCCCTTTAGATAAGAATGTCTCCAATAAACTATATGTGTGTGTGTGTGTGTGTGTGTGTGTGTGTGTGTGTGTTTGTGTTGATGTATTTGTAACTTCGGAATGTATTCAGTTGTATATCTTATGTATTGTACCTTGATGTTTATTCGAGGAAGTGCATGTAATGTACTTGAGTCATGTCATGCCCCGATGTTCCTGTCGGGAGATTCAATAATGTAAACAAGTCATATAAAGTCATTGTGGGTAACCCTCCTATTGATCAAGGGTTAAATTCCCCGCAGTTGTGGGCCCCTAGGGTTATTAGACTCTCCTAGAGAAGAAGACTTAGCTATTTATCACACATTCACTCACACTCAATTGTAGCGCATAACTAAGAGAGAAGAAGTTGCTGGGACAAGAGAGAGAAAGACTACTGCTGTCGGGAGATCATCTTATTGTTTTGGGGGTTTTGCTTTTGGTGCTGATTCTATCTCTAAGGAAGTTGCGGGGTTTTATCCTTTATGGTTTCCCCAAGGAAAAACTTTGTGTTCATTGTCTCTTATGTTTGATTGTTGTGCTTGTTATTCTCTCAGTTAAAGATCATAAGATAATGCTAGCTTGAATGATAAAAATCTAACATGGTATCAGAGCTAGCCTAAGAAGAAGACACTGTGCACCTGTGGAAACTAGGGCTTCCTACTTTTTGGATCTCTCTCCATAGATTTTCAACAAAAGAAGGTTGGTCTGACTCTCCTCTCTAGGGCACATCTTTCTGTCGAAGCAAAATCTGATTTTGAGCATTTTCAGTTTTTGACCTGACACTACTGCCAGAAATTAGGGCTTTCCACAGAAGTGGAATTTTTTAGTGATCCTAGGCCTAGATTGATCTCCTACCCAAAAACGAAGTTTAGAGATCAAGATCAATGTTTTTGGTTGGACAGAACTCTAGAAAAGTGAAACCCTAATCTACTCCTGAACCAGCTTTGCAAAAATTCAGCTCCAGATCAAGATCCGACATCTTAATTTGGTAAGATCTAAATCTTTTGTATCTCCATTTGAGGTTCTCAGTTAAGATGTCTCATCATACCAAGCTTGATGAAAAGATTGAGGGAGCTGATAACATCCGAGCCTGGAAGTATAGGATCTCCCTGGTCGTTGAAGAAAATGAGTTGGACTCTTACATCAATGAAGAGGTTCTAGTTCCAAAAGGAATGAGGCTAAGGTCTTACACAAGAAGAAATTGGTCATGGCTAAGAGGATTATTGCTGATTCAATTAATGATCACCTCATACCACATGTGTCCTCCCTAAAGATAGCTAAAGCTATGTTTGATGCCCTGACCAAACTATTTGAAGGAAAGAACATAAATTGGAAGATGACTTTGAGGAACCAGTTGAAGAATGCAGAGACCATACAATCATACTTCACAAGGGTCTCGCAGATCAAAGAACAACTTGAAGTAGTGGATGAAGAAGTGGAGAATGTAGAGATTGTAATGACCACCTTGAATGGTCTCCCTAGGACACGGGACTCTTTCAATCAAGGGACCTGTGCCAGAAAGAAGCTAGTCAAGTTCAGCAAACTATGGGAATAATGCTCACAAGAAGAAGCTCGAATAGCAGCTCGAGAAGAAAAGATGGGAAGTGAAGATCAAGCTCTCACAGTACAATCCAAGAAGAACAGAAGGGACTATCATCATTATAAAGGTAAGCATCCTCCCTCTAGAAAAAATCAACTTAGATGTTATACTTGTGATGAAATAGGACACTATACCATAGATTGTCCTAGAAACAAAAGAAACTCCCACAAGAAGAAAAACAACAAGAGAAGACATCATGCTCATGCTCCAGAAGATGGTGAACCTTCCACAAAGAGAATCAAGCAAGAAAGTGATGATTCTTCAAGTGATGAAGAATATGTTTTGATTTCCACTCTCACACGAAACATCACACATGGAAGCAATGATTGGCTTATAGACAGTGGGGCTTCCAAACATATGACAAGATTCAAAGAGTCCTTTGTGAAACTATCAGAACATGAATCACCACACAAGGTGAAACTTGGATATGACTACTAGTATCCAATAAAAGGTATGGGGGAATCCTCCTATAAGCTAGACTGTGGAAAGTATATGAAGATGAAGGATGTCTTATTTGTACCAGTACTAAAGAAGAACCTCCTCTCCATATCTGCATTAGATGCAAAAGGCATGGGGGTTGCATTTGTAGATGGCCAAGTCCTTATGTGTCCAAAGGGAAATACTATAGATGATGCAGTAGTAATTGGAGAGCAAGAGGGAGGACTATACAAATTGAAGGGCCAACCAGAACAAGCTTTGGTCCATGAATCAATAGAGCCAAATGAACTTTGGCATAAAAGGCTTGCACATGTGCACTACAGAGCATTACCACTTGCAAGAAAAGTTGTTGAAGGACTTCCATAAATTCAAATAAAACATGATGTTGTCTACAAAGGATGTGCAAAATGAAAGAACACAAAGAAGACATTTCCAAGTAGAGAGAGAAAGGCAAAAGGAATCTTGGAAATCATTCACTCCGATGTCATCTAGTTCATTAAGCGGGTATGGATACTATGTTTCTTTTACTGATGATTTTTCTAGGAAGACATAGATATACTTCTTGAAGAACAAAGATGAAGTATTCAACAAGTTCAAGGAATTCAAAGCCTTGGTTGAGAACCACACATAAAATAATATTAAGACCTTTCGATCAGATAATGGTGGAGAATTCACATCAAATGAATTCAAAGAATTATGCAAATATTCAGGGATTAAGAGGGAGTTAACCACTCCAAATAATCCACAACAGAATGGGGTTGCATAAAGGAAGAATAGAATGATCATGGAAGATGCAAGGACCATGCTTCATGATCAAGATCTTCCCATGCATCTATAGGTAGAAGCTGCTAGAATAGTGGTGTATGTACAGAACCGTACTCCACATAGAGTACTCGAGAACAAGACACCTGAAGAAGTCTTCTCCGGCAAGAAACCATAAGTCATCCATCTCAGAATATTCGGCTGTCTAATGTACATACATATTCTGAAAGAAAAGAGGACAAAGTTAGATCCTTCTGGAAGAAAGTGTATATTTGTGGGATATTCTGAAAGCTCGAAGGCTTATAGAATATACTTCCCAGGATTCAAGAAGATCGACATCAGAAGGGACGTAACATTTGACAAAGACTCAGCTTACAACAAATCTAGAAAGAGACCCGCTGAAGAACCTGAAGAAACAGAAGCACCCAGAATTCATGACACAACCACGAACGAAGAAATTCAAGAAGAAGATCGAGAATTAGAAGAACCTCAAGAACCTATAGATCCACCTCAAGAGAAGAATCCTCACAAGAGGAAACCTACTTGGGTATGAGAAGCTATCCAAGGTGCAGAAAGATATGGGGCTCCAGAAGAAAATCACAGAGAAAGAAAAAGAACGAGGTCCTACTTCGGGTATGTATCCTTATTATGTGACTTCATCGATAAAGAACCTTCCAACTATGAAGAAGCGTTAGAATGGAAATAATGGAAGGAGGCTATGATAGAAGAGTATCAATCGATCATGAAGAATGATGTCTGGAATATTGTCCCAAGACCAGAAGGGAAGTCTGTTGTAACTTCCAAATGGATCTACAAGATCAAGCATGCTGCAGATGGCAGCATAGATAAATATAAAGCAAGATTTGTGGCTCGTGGCTTCTCCCAGAAAGAAGGAATAGATTATGAAGAAACTTTTGCACCTATAGCTAGATACACTTCCATCAGATCAGTACTTGCTTTGGCTACAGTGATGAAATGGGAGATACACTAGATGGATGTCAAGACTGCTTTCTTGAATGGTGTAGTGGAAGAAGAAGTGTATGTGGAGCAGCCACTCAGTTTTGAGACACATGACAGGGAGTCTCATGTGTGTAAATTAAAGAAATCCTTGTACGGTTTGAAATAGGCACCCAGGACATGGTACGAAAGAATTCATAGCTTTCTATCCAGTTCGGGATTTACCAATAGTAAAGCAGATTCCAACCTTCACTACAAGGTTGAAGATGGTAACCCAGTGATACTCCTACTGTATGTAGATGATATATTTGTAACAGGTATGGATGGGTTGATTGCTGATACAAAGAGGAAGCTTGCTGCCGAGTTTGAAATGAAATACTTGGGTATGATACACTATTTTATAGGCATGGAGGTGTGGCAGAATGTGGATGGAATCTCCCTCGGACAAGGGAAGTATGCAGTAGAGATTCTGAAGAGATTCGGGATGATGGACTGCAAGGCCATGACCGCACCTATGGCATCGAACCTGAAGCTTTTGAGTGATGCTTCATCTAAGTCAGTTGATTCCATGATGTATCATCAGATGATTGGGTCCTTGATGTACCTGACGAATATGAGACCAGATATTTGCTTTGCTGTGAACACCTTGAGCCAGTTCCTGACAGATCCGAGATAGTTCACTTGATTGCTGCAAAGCATATTCTAAGGTACCTAAAGGGTACCGTTGATTATGGGCTCAAGTATAAGGCTAATCAAAAGATTAACCTTGAAGGTTATGTTGATTCAGATTGGGTAGGCAGTGCCATCGATAGAAAGAGCACTTCAGGGTGCTGCTTCAATGTGGGATCAGTTGTGATCTCTTGGTTTAGCAGGAAATAGTCTTGCGTGGCACTGAGTATAGCTGAAGTAGAGAGGAGCAGTGAAGCTCCAGTATGTTGTGATGGACGAGCATATAGATGATGAGTTGACTAAGCCATTGGTTAGAGTGAAGTTTGAGTACTTCATGGAGAAGCTTGGTGTTCTCCAGATCGAGGTTCCCTCCAAGGGGAAGTGATGAGTCCATGAGCCATTCTGACATGGTGACATGATTGGTTCCTTCCATGGTTAGATGTAAGGGCTGATCCATTCTATCATGGTGAGAGGATTGGTTCCTTCCATGGTCAGATATGAGTGCTGAACCATTTTAAGGTGACTGTGAGATGCGTTCTCACATGATCAGATATAAGCACTGAATGCCATTCTCCGAGAGAATGGAGGCACCTCATCAGTTACCATGAATACTCAGCTTGGAGCTGAGGGCCATTCTGATGTGATTCTAGGATGTGTTCCCACATGATCAAATGTAAAGGCAGAGACATTCTGACATGGGGGCAGGCTGGGCCCTCCCATGGTCATATGTAAGGGCAGAACCATTCTGACATGGGGGCAGGATGGGCCCTCCCATGGTCAGATGTAAGGACAGATCCATTCTGACATGGGGGTAGGCTGGGCCCTCCCATGGTCAGATGTAAGGGAAGAACCATTTTGACATGGGGGCAGGCTGGGCCCTCCCATGGTCAGATGTAAGGGCTGGTCCATTCTAACATGGGGGCAGGCTGGGCCCTCCCATGGTCAAATGTAAGGGCTATGCCATTCTGACATGGGGGCAAGCTGGGCCCTCCCATAGTCAAATGTAAGGGCTGGGCCATTTTGACATGGTGGTGGATGTGTGGTTTGATGTGATGATATTTATGATCAATAAACCTTAGAAATCCATTTATAGTGTAAGGTCCTTGTTTTCTTTCCCTAACTATGATCAAAGCCATGAAACCCACCCCTCTCTACTATGAAAAAAACTCTCGATAATGTCCATATCCTAGTGTATGCCAAAGACCCACCTTACAAAGATAAAAGATAAAGAAGGAGATGAGTTTTTGCAATCTTCTTATAATCAAGTATACATTTTTCCATAATATTGTATGAATAAAGTTAATGATAAAAATTAATAATAAATTAATTAAGTTTATAATAATAAATTAACTACTAATATAAATGCTAGACCTTGACCAAATTTGAACGTAGGTTATGATATTTTGAGCTTAATTCATTATAATAATCCTAGGGTATAAATAACTTAACTAATTTGAAGACATTTTAAATGAGTTTGATGACGTCCCTTGCTGCATGAAATGTGATGTCATCGTGTTGAATCTTAAGATTCCAATGTACCACCCTAGAAATGTTTTTAATAAGTTAATGACGTCAACATGCTGAATGTAATGTGACGTCATGAGGAAACGTTTTCAATGACGTCAATATGCTGAATGTAATGTGACGTTGCACGAAACGTTTTCAATAAGTTAATGACGTCAATTTGCTGTATGTAACGTGGGGTTGTGAGGAAGCTTCGAACAGAGTGACGTACATATTATATTAATGGTACGGTTGTTCATTACATTTTTAAGGGTGAAAAATATTTTACATGCAGCAGAGTAATAAATGCTGTTGGGGCAGCACTGTGGGCCATTGGCCATTGGATCTCAAACAGGTAGAGATCCAATGGCCCACAATGCTGCTGCCGCAACATTTATTACTCTAGTGCATGTTGAATATTGTTTGTCATCTTTAAGCTTGCTTAATTGTCATGACATTTTCGTTTGTATATACATTTCTCAACCCTCTTAATTTTTGTATGTAAGGTGATCAAACACATTACCACCATTAACATTTGAAGGAGAGATCAGTTTGAGATCCAATGGCCCACAATGCTGCTGCCGCAACATTTATTACTCTAGTGCATGTTGAATATTGTTTGTCATCTTTAAGCTTGCTTAATTGTCATGACATTTTCGTTTGTATATACATTTCTCAACCCTCTTAATTTTTGTATGTAAGGT
Organism: Pseudotsuga menziesii; assembly: GCA_001517045.1. NCBI lineage: Eukaryota > Viridiplantae > Streptophyta > Pinopsida > Pinales > Pinaceae > Pseudotsuga > Pseudotsuga menziesii. The sequence continues at coordinate 53,632 of LPNX010587608.1, forward strand.
GATCAAACACATTACCACCATTAACATTTGAAGGAGAGAATCTCCCACATGACCAGAGAAGATTGGGTGAAAGATAACATACTACAAGTTGGTACTTGTTTACTATTTATCCAGTCACAGTTCTATTTCCTATTGAACTAGTTAAGAACCATCCAAGAATCTAGAAGAAGTAGATGGTCACACCAAGCCAAGGAGTGATCTTTATAATTGGGTGTTTGAAGATATTAGAAGGCGTTTTATTCATTTTTGTAATTAAAATTATAATTTCAATAATAAAAATCACAATTTCAAAAAAAAAATTATCCTTAAATTTTAATAAAAATAAGAATAAAAGAACATTTAACCTACTCCTTTATAAAGCTATCCATAAAAAAAACTGAATTATTATATTTCTAATCATAAACTATTTAAATATCTGACACATTTAATACTTTATTAGTGATAGAAGGCCCTCTTTTCTTCTTGGTGTTTGTCTAAAATTACCTATGGATGGCATTTCATGGAGAAAATGTTTATTTATTATATTTATAATCATAAACTATTTAAATTTTTGACACATTTAATATTTGATTAGTGATAAAAGGCCCTCTTTTCTTCTTGGTGTTTGTCTAAAATTACCTATGGATAGCATTTCATGGAGAAATGTTTATTTTTTATTAATAAAGGGTTAACATGTTAATGTAATATGTTTAGACTTCATATTAACTTGTGTCTCCCGTTTATTAACCAATCTCTACAATGTATTAACATGTGTAATATGTTAACCTATGTTTGCTCCATATTCTTCAAAAAGAAAAGATTAGGGTTAAAACAAGGTTTAAGCTTAAACTTAGGATAAAAGGTCTTCTTAAGGTTTTCAAAGTGAAGCAGGGTTAGATCACAACCCTTCCTAGGCCATATACACCTCCTTTCCTCTCCCCTGGTGAATTCACCTATCTCCATCTCTAGAGCATTTGTCCACCACATAAGCCATTTTTATGTATTTTATATTAATTAGTTTAAACATTTACATATGTCCTGCCACTAAGGAAATACATATCAATATTTACATGATACAATCAAGGGTCTCGGTCGAGGACATTAATTCCCCTCCCCCTTAATACCAACACCATCCTCAATGTTACATTGTTCAAAACCCATGAACATTACTTTTTAAATTAAATACAAGGTAAATTCATCAAAGCTCATGGGAGTACTCTTCCCACATTATATCTTTCATTTTCACAAATGCTTGCAGCCTCTGTTCTGCACTACATCTTTCACATTGAGTCATCAATGTCAGGTCTATTGATCTCTTTCAGACACTCATCTCGCCTAATGAGCAATCTAGCTATGACTCTTCATCTACCGAGTTTGTCCAAGGTCTCATGATCTCATGCAAGCAACCAAAGGAAACCCATCCTTGGCTTGCTTGGTCTTCGATAAAAGGAAACACATCCTTAATGCAAATTGTTGAAGGAAACTCATCCTTGGCTTGCATGGTATTCTACTCCTTTAACTATGATCTCTATCTTAGCTTTGCTTCCTCCATATGTAAGCACCAACTTACATATTTTAATACCTTCTTCCTCAAAGCTTGGTCAATTTTCTAATTCCTTTAGCTATGCCACATTCTTCAATAAAAAACACGATGAAGAATGTTTTGATTGACCCTAGAGATATTTAATTCCCCGCACTCAAACTTTTTGTTATGTAGTTTCAATCTATGCATCACTACAAGTAGTTGCATTAGTTACATGCCAATAAATTCCATAATATAACTTCATTAAGCATCAACAACAAGTTATGACCAACTAACACTTCACTAGATAACCGCGGTTAGCAATTTTAACCAACTAACAACTTATCTCAGCTAGCTTCACATTCTTTACTTTTACTTTAACCTTCATATTTTAAGACGATGAAGGTGATATTAACAATTCACATTTCAATTCACACAACACAATGAACAAAATTCAACATTCCAACTCGAAAACACAGGAAAACAATGCTTAAAAATCAAATATTTTTAACTAAATTCAAGCACTACATGCATTTCATACATTCCAAGAGGCTAAGTGTCGAAACCTTAGCTCTAATACCAATATGTATGCACCCCCTATGCTACATGATCACACAAAACCCATTGGCATCCAAGAAACAATCCCAGAGCTTTGTACGGGATCCAAAATTTCTTTAACTTTTAATCGAAAAAAAAATCAATCAAGCACAAGCCATAATAGGCTCAAATACATAAGTGTAGAATTAAAAACACCTTATACAAGCTTAAACTGACCTTAAACATAGAATAAAAGTCATTAATCAACAACTAACTTTAAACAACACCTTACAAGATCTAACAACCAAGATTCACTCCAACAGATAGATCTGACAACCTAAATCCACCTCCAATCCTCCCCTGCTAGTCCTAACTTCATCGTACCAATTCTTACTATTCCATGCCGATCCCGACCTTGTTGACATAGACGGTCGGGAGTCGACACATCAAAACTAGAAATAAAACCCTTCCACTCGACTTTCGACTTCCAACGTCTGTAGTCGAGAGTCAACACACCAACGATGAAAACTCATTCATCCCTTCCGACTTCTCACTTCCTACGTCGGCAATTGAGAGTTGGCACCGATATACAGAGACTTGAAATCGACACTCCCAACTTCCAATTCCTGATGTCGGCACGTCGTAAGTCGGGAGTCGGTACGAACTTGACAAACTGAGTCAATGAACAGAGTCAACTTCCTATTTACGACCTCGGCACCTCCGAAATTGAGAGTTAGAAGAAACTCAAGAAACAATCATTATTACACATTGACACAATGATCAACGATCATGATTACGCTGATTCAACAAACCAACACTTAGCCATTTTTCAATATAAACAACTAATGATAGAATAGGTGAATAAACGAAGGGTTCCGCCATGACTTGGCACTAAATCCTTATCCACCAAAACACGTGTCAAACTCATAGATTGACACACAAACATAAATGTAAACAAGGGAAAATTAATCAAAGCAAACTTGCAACATAAAAAGCTTTCAACCAATGTTACAATTGAGTTTACCGTAAGCTTATTGACCAAAAATACAAGTTCTTATTCAAACAAACCGGTCTCATACAAACCAAAAGGCTAAATTCATAGGTCCAACATAAACCAAGGAAGCACAACAAGATTTCACTTTCTTAAATGCAACCACCATATAGGTTGAAAACATGCAACCACATCCTTTATGCAAGTATAAACAACTCAAGAAATTATGAACTTCCTTTTTATTTCAATGATAAATACTTGTTACAAAACCATTTAGACGTCAAGAATTCAACAAGCTCTCCACCCCTTTCTAAGCACTTAGCAGGATAGGAAAATCAATGACACGATTCCACCATCAAGTCCAATTAACAAAGCTTAATAACTCCAATAGCTCACCAACTGAGCATTACTACAACTCAGAAGAGCATAATTCAAATATTGCCACAAAAACTCTTAAATAGAGATTTATCAACATTCAAAAATATGAACCATAATTTTACCAATGGATTATTCTTATAAAATTCCAATTCCTTGGAAAATTTCACCAACCATCCTTTGTAACTTTTCAATAATTTAATCGAAACAAAGAACAAATAACAAGGTAAAAGGACAAGCTACATCCCTCAAAGATTAAACAAGTCGTCATGAAGTCATAAGTTTTTTTGTTCCCTTAAATCAAATAACAAGACTTGGCTAACAAAATCATGTTACAACCATCTAGTCCATTTAACAGAGAGTATATATCAAAGCAACTCATAAACACAACACCAAATTTATTATTAACTTCGAACGTCTTTGAGATTTTCATTACTTCATTAAAAAAAACCAACCAGAGATAAATTCTCATTCATTCACAATGTTGTCAAGTACCCAAACATATTATTCATTCTTATCCTGACCACCGTAAACATTTCTTGGCACTTCAAGGACTTAATTGACAAAGTTCAAGCAAGAAAACACTGATATTATCAAGTAATTTCACATGTAACAATGGATTATTCATTCATGGACAATTAACATATACAACATGCACCATTAATTCCATTTCTTAACATAATATTCATAATTGTAACCACATTGTAACATTCATTCACACAGAGTTCCAAACACTTAGATGAATTCACAAACAACTAGATATTAGCTTCATGGCTGCCATGCTCCACCCAACCATAGGTATCTTCCTAGACTATATTATTTTAGCACTTAGAGACCACCTCGACCTGAGACTTGTAAAACCACCAGGAGACTTTCCCGTCTACCCAAATCTCTCTCCAACTCAAGAAATAACATTGGCTATAGTACTAAACATAGGGATCTAGAATTCATTTCCAACTCAGGAAATAAAATTCTACCACACGTCCAAACGTAGGGATCTAAATCATGTCTATAGGCATCCAAGAAAATAGCCTATGGATAATTCCATGCCAAACCACACAATTCCTACTCTAGTTTCCCTCAAATGGCACCATAGTGAAATTCATCACTTCTTAATAGGCACCTAGGAGCTCCACTAGAGTAGTTCACGCATAACTCAACATTTCCAAGACCACAAAACAACAGTTAAAACACAAGCTTAACATAGTGCTTTAGGGGTACAACCATGTCCACACAGTTCAAAGTTTAAGAGATGCAGCGAGGTATTTTGGTTCAATTCGGATCACCCAACTCAGGACTTGGCCTCAACCACGACCCCCTCTCCCTACTATTCTCCACCACTGCATTCAGTCTTATGCACACCCCTCCTTTAAAAATATCGGGCTTTCCCAGGCTCTCCCTTGGATAGAAATCCACTCTACGCACTATCTTCTTCCCTCTCTACGCAAGACAAGGCAAGGAAAAATCATGCAACACCCTTTTTTTGGCATCCTTGTTCACCACCTTACCCTAGGGTGGAACGAATGTCAAATCATTACATGGCTCTTCCACAAGAGAAATGTGTCAACGACACAAAACACCCCCCCCCCCCCCCCCCCCCCCCCAACACACCTAATCCTCCAATAAACACTCTTAGCAAGATAAAACAAGATTATGGTTAAAACAAGGTATAAGGTTAAATTTAGGATAAAGGGTCTTCTTAATATTTTCAAAGTGAAGAAGGGTCAGATCACAACCCTTCCTGTGCCATCTACACTCCCTTTCCTCTCCGCTGGTGAATTCACTTGTTCCCATCTCTTCAGCATTTGGCCACCATTGAAGCCAGTTTTATGTATTTTATATTAATGAGGTTAAACATTTACATTTGTCCTTCCATTCGAGTAATACATATCAATATTTTCATGATACAATCAATGGTCTTAGTTGGGTACATTACACCCTCTAAAATGGATTTTTGATTTCATAGTGGGATATGGGAACCAATAGGAGCCTCTCCATACTAGGAATGGATCTTGGGGCTTTGACCATCGTCAAGTGAGCACAAAAAGGGTCATATGACCTAAATTAATCTACTAGGGTTCATAGGACAATTAGTTAATATGTGCATTATTTCAAGGTTTTGTTCACTATAGCAATGGGTCTCTGAATCCATTGACATTGTTAAAATTTAGTAAAATTGTACAAATTCATTGTCAAAATTGTAATTTTCCTTTATTAAAGTGATACAACTAAAAATGACTAAATAAAAAACCAATTCATATTCTTAATGTTATTTTTATGTGGCCATTTTTAGTTTAGTTATTTGTTATCTAGTCATATATTTTATCTCGTGATCGAATTGGTAATTTATCTTGGTCATTTTTAGTTGGATCACTTAAAATTGCTCAAGCTTGGTCATTTATCCCTTGAGAAAACTATGGTGACCAAATTTTTTGGTCAATTGGTCACTTATCTCTCATTTTGTACTATCGTTTAGCCTAGTTATGTTGGTTGCAGTTTGTCACTTTCAATTTAGCCTTCTTTTAATAAAAGTTGAGTTCAACAATCAGAGTGCAGAATGGCAAAATACTAATCTCATAAATTCCTTAAACATCGCAGCCTATTGGTAAGTCCAATTTTCATAGCCTGTTGGAAACACTATAATGCCTAAAGTCCCTTCTTAGGGTGAGGAATTTAGTGTTGCACTTTCCATCACTATCATTTGAAAGGATCTCATCCCATCCGTCTATCAACCTAAGTATGTGGTTTGTCAACGAGTGGTATCACATTGATCAAGTTGTAACAATAATGTTTTAATCTCCGAAATAAATGTGTTTGAGAAGGATTTCCCATTTATTATCTTGAACCTCCACCCACCTGAACATACAATTGACGACGTTCTTGAGATATCTACTAATAGCTGACCCATGGAAAGGAAACAAGACTCTATGGGTACATCTCAATTCAAAATGACTCTATATGCTATCCCGAGCATGTAAAAGTCTTACCGAGTCAGCTACCCCTTCTAGAAACACTACTAAGCATAAATTCTCTAAAGAGAGCAAATAAAGTTTCAAACATAATGAATAAAACTACTAGAATGGGACAAGAGCAATCAACTATAAAATGTGTGCAAGATACAACTCTATTGAGGCTATGGATTCCTACTCGAAGCATAGCTCTATCTCTAGTGTAAGATATGAGGAACACATAGTTACACTTGTTTATCTTTGTCACTTACGTTGTGATGTCATTCCTTAAAGGTGGATTGAAAAGACCAATGCATAAAATGAAATTCATTATAACATGGCCTCGGGAGAGTAGCTGCAAAGCCATAACTTAATTTATCCTTGAGTACACCTACCTAACACTACTTGATCATTGTGATGCCTCTCTTAGGCCTAAATTAAGATTGCTTGAAACAAAATAAATATGAATGATAGTATGACTCCTACACTAAGAAGTCACTTTGAACTAAATCGGGGCCTGTGGATATCAGTTAAGACTGTCATAAGCTACAAGGGATCATTTCTTCTTTCTCAGAGATGTAAGGTTCTCCTAGTTTTTCACCAATTGTGCAACTAGAACACCCCTCCCTATTTTTCCTTTAGAATTGATGGCCCCCCTCCTAAATTTTTTCACCATGATTAAGTTAAGTGTTTTACCTTTTGACTTAACCAAGTATTGTTGGAAAAATTGACCCCATTAAGAGAGAAAAACCTTAATTTTTTTTTCCATATATTTATGTTTCAGTGATTTTCACTGAGGTTTATTGCATTTCAAAGAAGTTCCATGAGTTTTATGTTTCGATAGATTTTTTTGAGTTCATTGATGTATTTGACCTATTTTCCTCATCTTCGTCGATGTTTCACTTGATCGTTTTCTAATCCCAGATGTGTCATGTGAATCAAAAAAGTATGTTGAAACAATTTGGCCAATCTAAGGATGTTGTGCCGAAATGACAATGAGCCCACCCGTCATTAGAACTCACAAATTGCATCTAAACACTTAAGAGAAACTCATTCAAAATCACTGAAACAATTTGATGCAGTTTCTCTCAACTCATCATTGGAACTCATCCCTAACTATCAAAATGTCTCGAGAGCTAGTTTTTCCAGCAAAATTGGTTTAAGGCCATTGATACACTTCACCAAAACTTACCCAAAGTTATCTAAATGCTTCAGTGTGACTCCCTCAATCTCACTGAAATAAGATCATTTCACTCTTTTTAACCTCATGTTCAAGCCAAAGGTAAAGGGGAGGTTTAATATGTAAGTTACAAATAGTTTTAGTCCCACCCCTATTTTAACCATTGTCACCCCGTCTGTTTATTGCAAGCCTCAAGAAGTGCCCCATTTCAAGCCTTCCATATAGGCGCTCTTCTCACTCAATTTTTCTTTTTGATTTGTCAGATTATTTTGGCCCTAGGTAACTCAAGTGGATTGGAATTAGGTTTTTTTTTTCTTTTTTCCTAGGTCATGGGTAATTTAAATGGCGGATTTATGACCCCTAATATGGTTGAATGTGATCCTTAGCTAAAACCTCATCCTGAAGCCTCGTTTTCTATCTCACTTGGGCTAGATTAAAACTGCATCAGGGTTACACATTGTGCATTATTTTTTTCTTTTCGATGCCCTTATAGAGACTATCACAACCTTGAGGACTAGGTCCAATTTTATTTTGACTAAGATTTCTATGGTGTTTTCCCTAGGAATCCTCAAACCTTTTTCATCGCACTTACCGGGTAGACTTAGATCCCAACCTTTCAAAGTCCAGGAGCATCAACCCCAAATTATTCTCTCTTCAAGGTTCCCAATGGCATGATGGGAAATTTCCAGTTTTGAAAGAGCGTTAAGGTTTCATCACAACCAGATATTGTCACCACTCAAGAAGTCCCAATACTTGTAGGAAATATTAGGAGCCAAAATTGATTGCATCTCCACATGTAGCTGCCACTATGGATAGCCAGGATAATGTCCTAAAGCTACTACAAGACATGTTGAAAGGTAATGGGAGGATTCACAAATTGAAATACATTCTCTTGTAGGACATAAATGAAGGAATTGATTTGAAGCACCAACTAAACGCCATGGAAAATTATAAGAAGAGTGAAACATATTGATATCAAGGCTTACAAGTAGAAAAGGATTCCCTAACTACTTGGTTGAAGCTATTGAGGAAAAGAAAGTGGCTTTGAATGTACAAATAAAAGAGATACAAACTAAAGGAGACTAATTGACAGAGTGAGTCATGAACTTGACAATGAGAAATATAGCCTCGGAAGATCAAATGGAAACTCTTTGATGAGAAAATGACTCATTGATAGTGGAGATAAATGAATCCAAGGAAGAAAGGATGAGCATAGTGGAATTGCAAAGATGTGCATTTACTTTACAAGAGAAATGTTTCATTCATAAGAGATAATCATGGAACAATTGTATGAAGTACAACATATTGCTACTAAGTTGAAATCAGTTTCGGAGTCTTCTTAGGAAAGCAAATTCAAAATATCAACTACAAAAATTAAGTTGCATAGGATGGAATCCTGGCATAAAAAGAAACTAATTTTCCTAAGCGAACACTCGAAGAAATGAAACTTGATTACTCCACGCTATAAAGTTATCATAGGGAAGGAACAAAGTTTCAAAAGGAATTCGTTGCGTTGCTTGAAAAGTGCTAGAATGTACACCAAACCATAGCAAGGGATTTTGAGCGGTGTCACTTACCTCCCCCGAGATATTTCGAATATCATATTCCCAACGAGTAGCACTTAGTATAACTAAGGACCATCAAGGAGGAAGATTAAGCAACAATCAAGGAAATTACTCAAGTTGGTGCACATGCTTTAAAAAAACAAGTTAGGAAACCCACTCTTAGTCTTTAGTATATGGCCACGAGACACAACTCAACTTCCAAGGGGTTAATGAAATTATCCAATGAATCTATTCTCCACAAAGTTGCATTACGTATATTATTGCATTAGAGATTGAATGTTATATTTTATGATTGCAAACTTTGGGATTAATATCTTCGAACCAAAGGGAAAGCTCCCTCTTAATTGTAATTTAAATTTATTTTATTTGAAACAAACATGTAAAGTGACATGCAAACATGAATCTCAATAGTCATAATTGGCCTAAGGGAAATCGAATGGTCACCTAGGGGTTTAGGGAAAATGATAAAAAGGGGGTTGAAAGAAAGAAAGGGGACTTTTGGGCCTAAATATTTTTGGCTAATGATTCTGTATGAACTATTTCTGAAGATGTTTAGACCATTATTGGCCTCAAATATTGGCATAATTTGGAAGTTTTATTGTTGAATTGATGAATGGATCTCTTTCCTTTTTTCCTATGTCTCATATGCACTAAGATCGTTATGTGTCATGTTGGATTAATCTAATAGTACATTAATACTTATTGTGTATACTTTGAATGAAATTTTCCTTTTTCTTTCTATGAGATGCAAATGCAAAAGGCGTGAATGTTGTAGTTATCTCAGTATTTAATCTCACTTTGTAGCTATGAATTGTTTGATGTTTTGCAGTTAGCTAATTTTGAAATATATCTTGCTTCATTTACTGTCCTTCTCGTTAAATCTCGCTCTTTGCAAGCATAGGATAGTTTAGTTTAGGAATGCATCATAGAGTAGGGAATTTTGCATTTCATCTATTAATTAAAACCCTGAAAGATGGAGAAGGCTGCAACCTGTAAAAGCCTCAACAAGTGAACGATATCTAAGCTAGAGTTTGGATGGGTTCCCTAATCCAAATGGAAATAATTCTAATTGGGACTCTTAGTCAAGAAGAACCCCTACTATCAACACAAGGGTTTTTTCGGGTATCAACAGTAGTTAAAGGCATAATCCCTAGGTGGGAAACGAAACACCTCCCTAATATTTTCAGAATGAGTTAAAAAAAAACTTGAATCCTTGTGCTTACTATTTCAGTCCTTAGGTTGTCATAACTAAGAGAGTATGTTGTACACTCTCCAACAATTACATGTTCAATATTTTTACCCTGCTTTCAAGCAACCATTTTTCACCCACATTGTACAATTTGATATCACCATGACAAAGCTCATGCAAACCATAATTGAAGCTCATGCGAACCATAATAGAATTCACATTGGTACAAGACCAATATTTCCACAACTACAAGTGCCTTCAACATCAAATATGGCTCGATTTAAACGGCAATAGTTATGGTTCTTAAATATTGATGTCTAATCTTTTTTCTAGCAGTTCACAACCTACAACAATTAAAATGGCCACAATTGATATATATATATATATATATATATATATATATATATATTAGTACAAAATGGGTGAGAAGTGACTAAAAAATTACTAACAATTAAAGATAAAATTATTAAAATTGAGGCGGTGACCACTGATCATAAATTAGCAGCCACATATCACTCAACCAAATTGGTCATTATCACTTAGTCATAGATTGCTTGAATTGCTTCATGAGTTGTTCATGTATTTAGACATTTATTTGGTCATTAATTGTCTCTATTTGGTAATTAATTGCCGCTATTTGGTCATTAATTATCGATGTTTGGATGTAGTACATTTAGTCATTGATTGTTGTTAACTGATCATTTATTTAGTCATTGGTTGTTGTTAGCTAGTCATTTATTTAGTCATTGATTGTTGTTAACTCATCAATTTACTTAGTCATTGATTTATGCATATAGGGAATAAATGAATCAAATCACAAACTTTATGCCTATAAGGAAGGTTCTCTTCCATTGATATATCACTCTTAAATAGAATCAAAATTCACACTAAAAATATGTCACAAACTCTTACAAACATTAACACACTACGATTCATGTTCTGTGGTTTTCACAATTATTTGTTTAACTACTAATAATAAATTTAGAAGGTGTTGATCTATTAGGAGAGTGTAGGAAGTTATAACTAATTAAAAGAAAATGAATTGTAGAAATATAAGCATTGGAAAAATCCCTAAATCCCTCATCAAGTAACCATTGAAAAACACTTCCCTAATGAGTAAGAAATTTTAGGCAAAGTTTTGAACTATTGATGTATGTCTCTTTCCTCAACTTGCATGGGACTATTCCCTTATAAAAAATAGCTTAGTCCCCTTTGAAACAAATCCCAAAATAAATCATGCAACATGCACCCAATCTAGAGAAATGCTTACAAAATGGCTTGGAAATCATATAATCAACTAGCAAGTAATGTAATCTATTAATCATAGACTAATACAAGTTAGATAAACAATAAATTTTATTTAACACCTCATTCTATGGCATTGAAAATATCAAGAATATGCCAAGTATTTTTTTCAATATCAAGTTATTCATTGGCAGATTGTTGATATACACAAATATCTTGGCTGCTTCTACACTTCCTCTTGATTTTATCATTCACGATGATAAATTTCCTTAGAACCTTTATGAATTTTGAGAATAAATCCAATTGGCAAATTGTTCATGGAAATATTTTTTAAATCAATTTTCCAAGAAATGCGATTGATGCATACTTGAATATATTTAGCACTAACATTTGTACACACCTTAGAAGTTCGGTTCTAATGGAAATAATCCATTGTTACCGGGAAAGGAAAAATAAAAATTCAACAAAGCATACATGACTCGAAACAATTAATTCACTAATTGTACCACTAAATGTTTGTATACAATGACAAACAGTGAATGGGAAAACATTCTTGAAAGGTACATACAAATGCCTTTTGTTGTAAAAAGAAAATGAACTGTAGAAATATAAGAATTGTAAACATTCCCAAAGTGTAGCTACTAAAACTAGACCCCCTCATCAAGCAACCATTGCAAAAAAAATACCTAATGAAAATAACTTTTAGGCAAGTTTTGAACTATTGATGTATGTCTCCTTCCTCAACTTACATAGAAGTATAAATCCCTTACAAAATATAGCTTCCCCCACCTTGAAACAAAACACTTAATTATCACTCATGGAACATGCACCCACTCTAGAGAAATGGCTTGCAAAATGACTTGGAAATCCTATAACCAACTAGGGAGTAAAGCAATCTATCAATCATAGGTTTATAAAGGCGAAGACCGTAAATTTTATTTAACACCTCATTATATGGAATTGAGAATATCCAAAATATACCATGTTGTTTTCTCAATATCAATATCTTCATTGGCAAATTGTTAATTTGCATATTTATCTTGTCCACTTCTACATGTCCTCCTGACTTTATGGGTCATGATGATAGGTTTCTTTGGAACCTTTAAAAATTTGAGGATAAATCCAATTGGAAAATTGTTTATGACATATGTATTCTGTCAATTTTCCAAAACATTCATTCATGCATAGTTCAATATATTTAGCAATAAAACTTATACTCACCTTAAAAATCCAATTTCAACAGAAATAAGCCACCATTCCCAGGAATGTTTTTCCATTTTAGAAAATTTATTTAAGAATTCAATTATTATACCCTGCATTATGTGAAACAACATGAGTTATTTAAATAGCATAGATTCATGGAAAATAATAATAAATTACTTATACTTGTTTCTCAAAAAAAAAGTAATATTTGTGGAATGAAATACTCATGCCAATGCTAGAGAAGGGAGACAAAATATACCTGGAATATGATACTGAACACAACAACACCTGCAAACATCTGATTCTTGAGTATCCTTGTGAAGACATTACACTTTTCTTACAAGTGACTAAACAAAATTTAAGAGAAAAGAAAATTTACTAAAACAACATAATTAAAAAGAGAACAAAAATTAAAGACATAATAAAATAATATTTAAAATTCTCAAATTTTATTACATCAAAAAAATTATTAAAAAAATAATTAAAAATATTATCAACATAATTAACCTAATATATTCGAGAATAAAAGCCTCAAAAACCACAAATGAATTGTAAAATACCCAAAATACCCACACTTCCATGTTTATTATTCCAAGGAAGCAACATTTAAATTGATTCTTATGCCGTATTTCCAATTTGATGTCACTAAAAAATCATGGGATAGGTTAATTGAAAATGTAAGTTAATTAGACCATTTAGAAACCATAGGATAGGCCCTTAACGCACTAGTGTTTGGTTTATAGCCCGCCTAGCTTGGTGACCTAAGAATAAATCTCGGTTTCACTTCCCATCACATTATTAATCACATTATTAATGTAGGGTCTATCCATTAAAAAAAACAGAGTAAACTTTTTACTCGACTATTTGCACTGATCGAATTATTTGGCTGATGTAAGCTTTCATATCACACATTACCGGTCATCCAATCGGTACAAATAGTAGGATAAAAAGTTTACTCAAAACATGTATACATTTTATGAACAAACATGGAAATATACAATATAAGGCTTTATCCACCGATTCAGCTAAAAACTAACCAACTACGGATATAAACTTACGCTTTTATCCAATAAGAGAAAGAAAGGAAGTACCACCATTATCCAACTAATATGAACGTCGAGCAATCCAATGATTAAGCAATTGGTTGAGCGAATGGGAAAGCACTTTAGACTATGGAATAATTCTAAAATGTTATAGCTTTGAGTTAAAATGAGTGTTACTCCATTCTCTTCAAACTTCAAAGTTTGCTACCACGTTTTACAATTATAGGGTACACAAAATACTTCTAGGTCAATTCACTCGCTTGATTTATGTGCTCCAATGCTCTTTGTATTTATTCTATTGTTGATGCTAATCATATTTGTCTTCAACCAACTGGGATATGGAGTCCTAATAACATAAGACTGATGGTTAATGAACCAAGAATTATGTGACCCAATTCTTAAATGCCAATCTCAACCACCCATCATATTTGTCTTCAACCCACTGGGCTATGGAGTCTTAATAACATAAGACCGATGGTTAATGAACCAAGAATTATGTGACCCAATTCTTAAATGCCAATCTCAACTGCTCCTTAATGTTGCTTCTATGTTTTCTTCAACATATCCATCATAGAATAAAAAAATGATGAAATCAACATTTTATAAATGGTGCAAGGGATTCTAAATGATATAGGTAAAATCTCATGGCTTCATAAAAACAATGAAAATGCACATCTTTAACTATAGATAAATGATAAAAGCCCCTTCATTGCTGAATTATAATAGCAAAATTATGGAAATTTCTCCACCACATATGACTGGAAACACCGTTTATGTAGGAAATTTATCACTATTATGGTTTGAATGGAGTAATACTGGCCAAATCTAGCAAAAAACCACATTGATAAATTATGTGGAAAACCTAGATTAATTGAAGATGAATTATGTATCATTGCAAGGATTACCTTGTTGCTTCTTGTATAATCCCTCAATTTGCTACCAAGATTTCAACTTTTTTGTGTTTCAATGATTCATGGTTTCAACTCCATACTCAAATCAATCCCCAAATGAAACCCGCAATCATCTCAATGGCCTCTCAAACCTAATCCTTCCTACCTCTTGTCTCAGATTCCTCTCTGTGATGCAATTCTGAAATTTCCCTTTTGAAAAATGTCCTTATTTTATTTATTTTCACCTATTTTCCCCTCTAAATATATTTTCTAATTTACCCATTTTTCCTACTTGTTCTATTTCTCTATTTTCTCTTCTTTTTATTTATTTTCCTTCTCTTTATTATATCTGTTTTATTATTTGTATTCTTGTTTTTTTTTAATTTGTTAATGTTAATAATAATACATTACACACAATAATTATATTATATAAATATTACATATTATATATAGTATATTATTATATATAATTACTATATTATATTAATCTTACATATTACATAGTATATTAATAGATTACTTATATAATATATTAACATATTAACTATACATGACATATACATTTTTTTCCAGTTTTAATATTATGAGTCATTTGGGGGATTGTGTGGGTTTTTCTAGTTCTACACTATGTGGATCTATTGGTACTATTACCCTCGTCACATCACCATCATTGCGTCTTGTTGGAAACATAAAATTGGTAATGTCTAGAATTGACTCTCCTAGTGATGAATTTAGGCGTTTGAGGGTAAAAACAAACCCTTTTTATAATGTGGTCTTTGTATCCCGTATTGTCCCTCTGTCGAAGGAGGTTGATGGGGTTTCATCTAGAGTGAAAGATGTTGTATTAAAGAAGAAAAAGGATGTTTGACTGCAGGTTGGAAAGCCTAGGGTTTCTAAAGAACAACTCCAAATTGGATGCTCTCAGTTGGAAAGAAAATTGGAACAAGAGAACAACAAGTAGAGGAGTACCAGACCACATCACAACCGCAAAGAAGTAAAGCCTCCATAATGACTCTTGGAACATGAATATCTAGTTGAATCCTTTAGCGATCACAGTGGTTCAACCCCCAAAGGTATCAAATACACAACCTCTACCCCAAAATGAGTTGTACCTACATATATTCCTAACAGAGGACTTGGAATACTTCTAGGTTTTTGGAGAATTGGGTGATCATCATGTTCAATTGATCCATTCCTATGCTGGTTTGAATCAATGGCATGCTAAGGTGGTGAATGAGCAAAAGGTGTTAGAATTAGTTGTGGACACTTCCTACTCCATGATTCTAGTCACAGGTTCCTCAACTGACAACTAGTTTCCTCCTATCCTAAAAGTGGCATAGATTAGGGATACAGTTGCCACACTCCAATCAGGAAAATAGGAACTTAGGGCTCAAATCGAGCTAGCACTCCCCTAAGGAGATTGTGCTTGTGCAAAAAATTGGGGAATCCACGTAAGTTCTGGAGCACACAAAACAAGGAGTTGTGACCTTAGGAAAGGTCATGGATTATAGATTCAATGTATGGAACCACCTACAAGATGTCCCTCAACTGCAACAGGTGTATAAGTAGATTAGAGAATGCAAGGTCCATGTAAGATCCAAGAAACAGAGTTTGGTAAAATTGCCTCCCTCAGCGCAAAAAGAAGTGATGAAGGACATCTTGATCCTGCCAAGAAAGATCACTACAACTTGGAAATAACAACGTACTGTAATTTCCATTATCATCAAGGAAAAATAGAAGGTGTAGAAACATTTTGACAACCTCACATAACTCCACACAAAATCAACATAATTCCTCACTCTCACTGAGAAGGTGAAACTAGAACCGGGGAAAAGAAGAAAGGCATATGTAGACATCTTGATGATTCAACTCAGTAACATCACCAATGAGTTCAAGAGTATATGGACTGGATTCTAGGTTTTTTTTAGTGAGCTATTGACATAGTTATGTCCATAAATGGTAGCATTAGATCCTTGAGGTTTGTGGCTTGGGATGAGCCACATCACAGTGTTGGGGGACTATTAAAGCCCAAGTTTTGGCAGAGATGGATGGGTCTCGAAGAATCTAGGTGGTAAGGTAGACTTCCAATAAGGAGACAGTGCAAGAAAGGATCATTCCAGGCATCGGCAACAACCTGTGCATGGAATTTTGCATTCCTATCAAGTCACGCGTAGGCTAAGAACGTGGAAGCATAACAAGAAACCTGTTTATAGGCATGTTTTGTAATGTGTTCGATTCGATTGGATGAATGCGATATTAAGCCTTTCTATGTTCTATTGTCACTACGGTTTTGTTGTATTTTGAGACCCAACTAACTTGGTGAAATGAATGAGGAATCTACGATATGTCCAATTATGGTTGTAATATGTTCTAAGTTTTCTGAAAAAATAATATGAAGTAGGTTTTGTCCTATTTTGCACAGTGTGTTTATTTTTATAATGCCTGATGATGAATATATAATATGTTGTAAAGAATGAAGGTTAGCTTGTTCACTTTTAGGAATTCTTGGGTAAGTTAATGGATGTGTAAGGATGTGGAAAACACCACCCCATCCTCCTCTGTGCAACCCCAATAATGGTCTCTATAATTCCTATGTGCATATCAGAGACCTTATCGTACTTGTAGGGTGTTTGTTGGTGAATCTTATTGAAACATGGGTTTGACTGGTTGAGCCAATATTCATGAAATACACATTCAAAATTCATGGGTTACCCAAAGCAATTGTATTCGAATGAGATACAAAATTTACGTATAGTCTTTGGAAATGTCTTTTTCCATATTTGGGCATACAACTAAACTTTAGCACTACCTACCATCCACAAATAGATGGAAAAGGAGAAGGAGTAAATCAGGTGATTGAAGACATGCTTCACATGTATGTGATGGAAAAACCATCAAAGTGGGAATACTTTTTACACTTGGTATAGTTTGCATATATCAATGGTAAACATGCATGGTTGGGTATGAGTCCATTCGAATCTTTGTATTGTTGAAGATGTAGGACACCAGTCAATTGGGAAAATCCAATGAACAAAATTGTGCTTGGGTTGGAAATACTTAAGTAAATAAAACAACAAGTTGCAAAGATTTGGCAGAATTTAAAGGCATCCCAAGATAGATAGAAAATCTATGCAAATAAGAATAGATTGTATAGGGAATTCAATGTTGGGGATCATGTTTAGCTATGATTGAGGACAAAGAAAATCCCCTCAAAGCTTGCATGTTATGATGTAATTTATCATCAAGATATTGTGGACCATTTGAAGTGCTCTAGAGGATAGGTCCAGTTGCATATAGAATTTCATTTCCTACTAACACTAGAGCTTATAATGTTTTTCATGTTTCTTTTTAAGAAATATGTATATGATCCTAACTATGTGATTGATTGGTATGTGATCCAGGTGGAGCCTAAGGGAGAGTTCAAAATAGAGCCACTAAACATCCTTGACAAGAAGGTAACATTTCTCTAGAACCAAGCCATCAGATAGGCAAAGGTGCAATGGAAGCACTTCAATCTCGATGAGGCTACATGGAAGCTAGAAGATGTCATGAGAGAGGCATATCCATTTTTGTTCTTATTTTGAGAAAATACTGAGGGAAATGTTATTCCGAGGGGGAGGGGATTGTAATACCCCCAATTTTGACTTGGAATATACTAATCAAATTATGTAAATGATAGAAATATGATAGTATAGATTCATAGCATAAATATTAAGGACACGGCCTGACTAGTGAATGGCTTGGCATGTATAATGCAAATATTAGGCTATATAGACCATATGGTGGGCTTGTCATGCTAACTCAAAATATATTTAAATACTATGTTGGAAATAATAAAATGTCCAAGATGGATGTGTAAAGAGCACTAGAGTGGCTATTATTTCATAAGAGGGAAAGGGAAAAGGGGGGCTATGGGATATTAAATCGTCTATTACCAAGTGTAAATCTTAGAACTCATCCATTTGCTTCCATGTTCCTTAAATGATCGAATTACTTCCTTTTGACTATTAAATCCAATTATTGAATGCATGTGTGAGGTTGGTGGGGGGAGTCTTCTCGTGAAATTATGGAAGCATGGGATGAATATATTTTTTGTGATTTTTCTAAGAGTCCTCTCTTCTATGGTCAGAAGTTATGTCAATTGCCTTTTTCACCATCCTCTCATCTGCTTTGGAATCTACTAATTATTCTCATGCATATTTTTCATTACACATATTTTTTCTCTTAATTTCCATTTTTCCATTTCCATTACCCTTACTAGACTATGCAACAACCAAAAATTCGAATTGGGATGGAGAATTTCATAAATTAGAGAAAAGAGAATGATGGTAGGTGAGAAAAGAGGATGGAAAAGATAAGAAACTTTACCCATTATTTTTTCTACTTATGCATGCTTGGTAATCCACAAATCAAAGATTATATGAGGTTCTCTAGCATCATACAACATATTGGACTCTTTCTACACTCACTGGTAAGCAATGGAAGGGTTGTATTTCCTTAGGGAACTATGGAGTAATGAAGGGAAATTTCTTCCTTGTGTTGTGTGGGGTGTAGAAATAATAGCTCCAATGCTAAGAAGAAGAACATGAAATATATATTGATACTAAGATAATTCTCACAAGCATACACAGGAAATATAGAGAGAAGAAAAGAGACTGAATCACATGAATGAAGAGATAAATATTGGAGTTTATCCTTCCATGAATTAATGATGAATAATAGTGTACATAAATAGTGCACCCCTCATAGGAAAAATCAAGTTGTATGGAGACAACTCATAAATCTCAGAAAGGTAGACTTACCAAATATGATAAACCCCCATAGGTGGCTAAAGCACTTCCCAAATCAGTCAAGGACCTCACGAATTAGCAAAAGCATGAGTGAGTTGTCAAGAGTGATGGAAAAAAATGCCAATCCTGGAAAATGGAGAGAAAATCATGGAGGATGGGTTGGCAAAAAAAGATACCAGTTTCTGTTGCTGCTGCAACAGCTACCAAAAAAAAAAAAAAAATCTTTGTATTTTTTTAGGACCCCTTTGAAAGTCTTAGTTTTCTCCTTAAAGTGCTTTGAAATTGATTTTCAGCCTTTACATTTTTTTGCCCATCATTAAAGGTGATTTTTGATTCACTGCAATGGATGGTTTCCCAGTTTTGAGCTGCTACGGCGGATTCTTCTTTGAGTTCGGGTCGCTACGGCGGGTCAGTTTTCATTGCAAGCCACAAGGACGGGCATCTTTTTTATTTCAAAGCTGCAGCGGATGTATTGTCATGATCAAGCCGCTATAGTGGGCATATTTCTCGTTTGCGTGCCCATTGTTTTTAACTTCTGCTACAACGAAAATTTTTGCAAGTCGTGCCCGCTACGACGACAGACTTTATGTCTTGTCTTTCGAATTGGTCTCCGAGATCCGCTACGGCCGGTGCATCCTCTGGTTTGACCCGCTATGGTGGCTGGTTTTGAAATTGTGTTACAGAGGTGGTTTCCGATGCGTTGTCGCTACGGTGGAGGCATTTCGTGTTAATTCCTGATTCATGGGAAGGACCCGCCGTTACAGAGGTTATTTAAATCGAAGCCACTACAGTGGCTTTCGTCTTATGATCCTCACCGATATGATTCTAATGGTCAAGCCGCAGGGGAAGGCAGCAGATAAGTGTAGAGTTGTGAGCTGGCAATAGCGGTATATGGGAAAGATTAAGCCACCGTGTCGGGGCTGTGCCCATGATAACTTATGATTTTTCAGCCAGAAGCTTTTGACATCGACGACGTTTTTGGTGTCGCATGTGCAAGTCTTAATGACAAATTTAAAGCCCTAGAAATCCTTTTTATTGGCCAAATGTGAAGTCTTTTTACCATTTTTATCTTATGGAGTCAATTAGGAGTTGGAGAGTGTTTTTCGTTTGAGCTGTTAGACGGATTCCTTGGTGGAGCTCACGTGGCATGTGCTCGCTAGTCATTTTCAGTCACGTGGTGAATCTCTGATCGGACAGGTGGGTTTCTAATCCTCTTTTTCAAATGGTTGATTTGTTAGGGTTGCAAAGTTGTCCATCGTTGATGCGGGATGGTTAGGTGGTGTCATTTCCCTAGTTATAAGGGGGTTTTTTTGCCCTAATTTTTCATTTAGGTTTGGTTGTTTCATTTTAGGTTTTCCCTAGTAGCAACCCACCTACGAAACCTATCCGCTTGTCCAGAAACATCTTATCGCACAGTCGGCTAGGTTTACGATGGGTGTTCAGGGAGCTAAGTTTTTCGCCAACCTAAAGCCAATCGGAAGCTCACTTGGGGGTGTTGGTATGGGCCATGGTCTTCTTGCTTTGCTTAGAGCCCATAGGTTGAGAGCCCATAGGTTGATGGTTCATATGTATCGGTCGTGGGATATCGGGCCTGGTTTTACCTTATGACACCGTCGCCGCAGAGTTTGAAGTTCCATTGCACCTGTGGGAGAGAGTGTCTAGGGCTGAGTAGGGGTTTCACCGCTAAAAAAAAGAAAAAAACAGAGGTTTCAATAGGTTTTCCCCATGTCCGACGTTTGTGGGCATAGCCGTAACCCTGACGCGTGCCCATATTGCATGTTCTAATAGATGAAACTGACAGAGTAAGGCAGATTTAGGTTTTTTTATTATGGGGGATATGTATACATATGTATTTGTTTGTGTGCTTACCTGCATCATTTTAAATGTGGATGCTAAGACAAATCCATTTTTCACAGGTACGTCTCATAGCAAAAATAATGACGAAGAAGGGGAGGAAGAAGCCTAAGGTTGTCGAGGATGATTTTGACGTAGAAATTGTAGAGGTCTCGCCGAAAGTAAAAACTAAGATAGTGTATGAAGACACTAACGCGATTATAGGAGCAGATCCTGAGCTAAAATGGGGCCAAATCTACCTCATGCTGGTTGAAAGAAAAGTGCTAAAAGTTGGTTTGGGAGACCTAGCTTTGTACGAGAACATTTTGAGGTCTGGTATAACTAAAATAGCAACTAGGCCGGAGATTTTTCCCTGTGCGGAGGTCATTGGATGGATGTTACCGAAAATTGACATAGTAGGAACGATGATAAATGATGAGGAGGGAAACCCTGTTGCATCGTTCGCACCTGCATTCATTTCAACGGCCTATAGTCTACTAGAAACAGAAATAAATGTAACCACAGAATGGGTTAAAAGTCTGAAGTTTGACTATACAACCACAACAAAGATGATAGTGGCTAAGGGAAAGACCTTCAGACATAAATAGTTAGGAGAATATGAGACGACCCATCTTCGAACCCCTTTCAGGATAATATCATTGATGATAAGCAAGTTGTATGTCAGGGCTGATGGGAAGGCGTATAATTTTGGTTGGATTCCCCTCATGTACTATGCAGCCATGGAGGGAACAATTTTTAACTGGGAAGATATAGCTACCAGGAACTTGTCCAAATGTGTCAACGCAACTCAGGAAGGTTTGAAACAGAGTAAATCATAATTTTTTATGTCTTCTTTTTTGATAGATTGCATAATCTACCGACACAAGTTGGAGAGGCCTAAATGTGTGTGGAAAGGGGGGAAGGCCCCTATATACACAACATATCAGATTCTGGGAGCCCATAAATATCACAACCATTACTAGTTGATATGTGAGGAGTTCATAAGGCCCTTGTATAAGTTGATTTTTCTAGAGGAGTGTCCATGTCTTTCAGAAGGAGCTGTGGAATCCATAAAAGAATATGGAAATTATTTTTTCACCAAAGAAGGAACGCATCTGAGAATGTATGGAGGAACCAAAGCACCCTCACTGCTGCCCAAGTATGCAACAGATTACATAGTACATAAAGAGGCAGTTAGACAAGTATTTCTAGATGGTTTTTGAAATTATTTGTTCGATATAATGAAAGTTGTGTTCCCACCAGTACCTTTCGATGTAAGGAGGTACAAGTTCAACAAAGTCAAGAATGCTCCAGAGTTCGTTAAAGAATTGGAGATTTTCCATTTTGGAGAGAAAATATTTCACTGAAATGATTCATAAGGAAAGGTGGCAGCTCAAAAGGAAACTCACAATGTGCATTTCGAATATGCAGACTATATAGATAAAGAGGAGCAAGTGTTCAGGAACATCTACATCATGGCAGCTTTAAGTAAGTGTTTGAAGCTTAAGACATCTGGGGTCAAGGGAAGTAGCAGCAACAATCCAAAACCAAATGAAGGAGGTGAGGAAACTGCAAATAAGGCCCAAGAATAAAGTGCTTGCAGGCTTGCAGTAGGAGCAAAGAAATTGTTGGAAGAGGAAGCACATAGGGATAAAGCAGAAGCTGCCAAACAAAATAATGCAGAAGCTATTTTGGATAAAATTTTAGAGGTAGAAAAAGATATTGATCGAGAAGCTGCAAACCCTGAGATAGGAATATAAGATACAGAAGAGCCCACAGAGGGGAAAAATCAGGAAAATGAAGAAGTTGTAGCTAGTGGAGGTCAGGAGCAAAGCCCTGTTCAGGATAATACAGAGAACCCTCCATCGACATCCAACAACATCCTTACTGGGGGTCATGTACCCATAACTGAAATGGGGATAATACCATTTACCCCATCTAAACAATATGATGTGGCATGCTTGGAGGATATTCGTTTTGATCCTAAAACGAAATCCATTACGTGGAGGACAAAGAAAACCTTGAAGGTAGGGACTCAATCACCAGTGACCACAGTAACAGAGAGGACGGTCATGAGCAATGTAGAAGCACACCCAAATCAAGTGGCTTCTATGGTCATTGTGAATGCCTATGCCAATGCTCACAATGTCGACAAGCTTACAGAAACCATTGAGCAGTACAAGGGGAAGATGGCCAAAATGAAGGAGGTTTTGAGGAAGGAAGAAAAGCTAGGTAGATAATCCAAAAGAAAATATGAAGCTACCTTATCAGATTTTGAGAGGCTTCAACAGGGACACCAAATTTTAGAGGAAGAGTGGGACAGTTAAAATTTATCTAATGAAGATTTAATTAAAGAGAAAAGAGATTTGGAAAACAAGGTTGCAGAATTGGAACTGCAAAAGATTACTGCTGAGCAGAATCCAAAACAGTATGAAACCCATGTAGCAGCATTGGAGACACAAAAGGATTCATTGGAGGTTTTGTTAAAGGTGGAAAATGAGCAAAGAATGGATATAGAGCCATTGACAAAGCATGCCCTCATGCTCAGAAATAAAATTTACCAATTGCAGCTCCAGATAGCAAATGAGATGTTGAAGGTCCGTCAAGTGGAAGTTGGGTTGGAAGAGATTTCAGGTATAGCTTCCCATTTTAAAGACAAGACCCAGGATGTCCTAGAAATACTTTAAGGGAATTTCACTTGGTTAGAAACAACCAAGGAACCTCCTGCAAATGCACCGATCAAAGACTCTGAGAGAGTGAATCTGGAATATGAGCTGATAGAATTTGGGAATAAAGTTACTGAAGAACTGATAAGGGCAGCTCGAAGAACTAAAGGGGTTTGCACAGATTTCTATAGAAAGGTGCTTACAACTTACAACAGCTACCAAACATCTTCCAAGAAGAGGTTAGATGAATTACCAGATCATGAAGAGTACTTGAAACAATTGCAGGCTAGATGGCAAGAGGATGATCTGGGAATTCAACTTATCAAAAGTTTAGATGAGAGAGTGCTTAAGAATGTAATAGCCCAGGCAGCAGTAAGAAACCATCTATTTGAAGATCAACTTCGATTGATTCAAGCCAGGATGGATAATATAAAAGCTCAAGTGGCCAAGCATGAGGTCACTATTATATTTCTAGAGCCATCAGAGTTTGAGACATAGTGACAGATGCCAATACATGGAAGCAGTTCATTAAGAAGGTGGTTGGGCCCACTTAGAATGTTTGTTTTATTGACACATATTTTGTAATACTTATATTTTTCCTAAATGAGCGAACTCACTAGGAGACAAAGTCATTTTTTGTAAATGATTTGTGAAGGAATCCCAAACGGCAGGAAGACCAAAAGACATTTCAAATTGTATAAGTATAGATCAAGTCGATGGAGGAAAGACTTTTCCATGCTATATTTTTTGTGAAGTTTATTGTAAGAAGAACTACTTCCTTTTATAATAAAGAAAGCCATATTTTTTGCTGGAGAAGGAGCTATGAAGTTTCAAATGCATGCTGTAGATTGGTTGAATGTCGAATTGTTTCTATTTCAGCTTATTCTACGAACTGTGAGATCATTCTGACTTATGAATTACTTCCATGTTATGAATGATTTTCTGTTATTTTATGGAACTTATGCAGTATATTGAGTGATGAAGGTTTTAACTAACAATGAGTTATCTCTCTGTTTATATTTTTACGTGTATTCATGTATTCTGAATTATGAACAACTATCTGTAATATTCTTTATGCATGTTTTACCGTACATTACTCATCATTAAATATAATATTGCTCCATAGGGATAGGTTAGATAGATTTAGATAGCTTAGCGTAGTTGTATTTGTTTTGTGATTTAGAAGCAAAAGGGGAAATAAGACGAGAGGTAAGAACCTGAACATCACATTGTGAACTCTTTGTTGTCTCTATCGATTGCACTTAGATTAGTCACTTTCATATCATATATAAAATAAAACAAAAAATACACTTAAACAACGGACCGGGCCGCAACTGGTAAATCAAGCTTAAGCCGTTACTTGACCTACGGTAGCCGGACCATAAAACGGATGGATTTCCCATATCAAACAATAATGAGCTAATTGGGAACGTTTATTGGGGAGAATCTCTACTGTTGTTACCTAGGATTTTCCAGGCCTCAACGGTTTCCTAGTTAACTAGCTTTACCTTATCCACATAAAAGTAGGATGAAAGCAGAATAAGGAAGAATCTGTAAGAAAGCGCGGTTACTGATTCTGGATGTCCATAAAGTGGTCAAGTTGAACCCAGAATCAGAAATAAAACATTCTTGGGGTATAGATGCAATGTGTTGACTTTAAGGTGCAAGTGGATGCCAACTAATTAACTAGTGGGTAGGAATTTAATCAAACAATGATTAAATATTTTATCCTAAGTTACGAGTGGGTTTAATAATATTCCAACACCCCCTTTAAGTCTAAATTTATGATGATATGTAGATGCATATGGATGCATATAGGTCCCATCAACAAGGATATGGTCAACCTTTAACAATTATTATGTCCAAAAAATCTGAGGAAAGAGGAAAAATCACATGGGGAAAATCCTCCCTCAATATGGGACATGAGAGGCAAACCAAAAATGTTGTTGGTGTTGCTCCAAACTAAATGCTGATGTCTAGAGGAATCTTATTCTTGGGAAGAATATAAATATGCTCACCTAGATCAAGGATAGTTTCAGGATGGAAACTAGGACCATGTAGAACAACTGAGATCCAATGATGTGAAAGCTCTTGAGTGTTGTAATCAGCTCCAAGATGATGTAATGACTTGAAATTCGAACCAATAGAGATGAAATCAGCTCCATATAGGTGAAATAAGAGTCCAAGTGAATGTACGAGGTCTCCAAATTCATTTACATAGAGAGGATGAGTGCAAGTGATCATGTAGGAACATAGAGAAGGCATAGGATCAAAGAGTACAAATGCATGGGCTCCATGGGTTGATCTAGCTTCCAAATAACCCAAAAGAACACATATAATCATATCGGTAGACTCATGGGAATACACTGATAATTAATCCTATGTAGTAGAAGTATGAAAGGAGGAAGGAAGGAGATGTTCAAAATCTTCAAAGAGGCTCCGAGGATTGATGCCAAGAACAAAGGAGGAGATGCAAAATCACATGAGATCAATTATGTTAAGTGGAAATACACTAATAGGACTTGATATGGCTAAGTAAGCATCCTGGAAGTTAATGGGTTGTGCACCATCAATGAGAGAGTTATGCACAAAGTGTGAAGGATCTGGCTCATAGATCTCAAAATCTAAGATAGGAGATATAAAGAACAATGACTGGGTGAATGGATCAATTTCAATAGAAGCTCCGCATGTTACTTATTTTGCATCATTAGTATCACAAGAAGAAGAATCACCTTCAAGAGACACAGAAAAAGATGGCTCTTCAATATTTGCTTCTTCATTTAAGGAGGAAGCATTCCAATCAAAGAGGGTAGCAACAACATGAACTATATGAGAAAATTATTCATCATAAATAAATGCATCAGAGAATGTAGAGGCCAAGGCATTTTGAGAGAGAGAACATGAGGAGATGTTGGGTTTTGTCCATGCTTCATCTTCTACTTCCTACATACCAAAAGCTTTGTCCAAATTGTTCCAAAGCTCAAATGGATATTCAACAGAATCTATGAGATTATTTATATTTGTAGACATTTCCAAGCACATGATTCCATAGCCTCTATCAAAATTATTCATCCAATCAATCATCTCTTCATAAGACTTAGGTTCGCTCAAAGCACCAATGGAGACATCGAAGAGACAATGCCTCTTCAAGTATGCGCTCATGTTTCGATTCCAATCAACATAGTTGAAAGGAGATAGTAGAGGAACTTTTGAATCCATATATAAGTTTTTGATATACTCTAGGAGATACTCTTCACAACTTGCAAAACAAAACTAGGAGAAAATCTTGTAAGCTAAACAAGCTCTTCTTCAGAGAGGGATAGGAGATTGGATGCGCTTTGCTAGAGAGAACAGATAGCTCCTCAACTCTGTAGAAATTAAGCAACCTTGCACTCTGATACCTTGGATAATAATAAATCCAATACTATGAGAAAATATGCTAAGAAGAAGCACATGAAATAGATCTTTCTACTGAGATAATTCTCACAAGAATACATAGGAAAAATAAAGAGAATAAAAGAGACTGAATCACATGAATGAAGAGATGAATATTGGAGTGTATCCTTCTATTAATTAATGATGAATAATAGTGTACATAAATAGTACATCCCTCATAGGAAAAATTGATTTGTATGGAGACAACTCATAAAGCTCAGAAAGATAGACTTACCAAATATGATAAACCCCCATAGGTGGCTAAAGCACTTCCAAATCAGTCAAGGACATCACGAATTAGAAAAAGCATGAGTGAGTTTTCAAGAGTGATGGAAAAACATGCTAATCCTAGAAAATGGAGAGAAAATCATGGAGGATGGGTTGGAAACAAAAGATACAAGTTTCCTAGTTAACTAGCTTTACCTTATCCACAGAAAAGCAGAATAAGGCAGAATATGCAAGAAAGCGCAGTTACTAATTCCGGATGTCCATAAAGTGGTCAAGATAAACCCAGAATAAGAAAGAAAGCATTCCTAGGGTATAGATGGCATGTGTTGACTTTAAGGTGCAAGTGGATGGCAACTAATTAGCTAGTGGGTATGAATTTAATCAAATAATGATTAAATATCTTATCCTAAGTTATTAGTGGGTTTAATAATATTCCAACATGAGGCCGTAGAAAAGAGTGCCATGGTTGGGATGGCTAAGTGGGATCCTTGTATATTCTTAGAGGTGGTAAGTTTGTATAAGCATGAGAGTAAATGGGTTGTGGGATGAGAGAGAAAATCTTGTAGGTGTTTCCTTCACCCTATTGGCCTCAAAGCCTAGCTTGGAGATGGTTTCTACAAATAATACCTACGAATATGTGGAAAATCGCTCTTACATAGTCAATTTCCTGGATATGTTTTGTTAAAAGATAAGTATTATCTTTGTATATGAATGTGAAATGATTTTATCTTATGTTGTGAAGAATATGATTGATTATGCATGACGTGTGTGTGGATGGAGTTTTATTTCAGTTGTATTTTACATTTATGCATCTACACATACAATTCTTATTTATGAATATGTATTGTGGCCCATGGGGAAAAAATTAAAGACCTGTAATTCATAAATACTCCCCTTTTCCTTATTGGAAAGATGTCCAAAGGGGACATCACATAAATAATGGAAATTTAAAAGAAGAATAGGTTCAAACCAAATATTCTATTATTAAAATGGTCTATGAGTAGAATAGGTTTTCAAGAGAGGTATAAACAAATGGATAGTCTCAACTACACTCATAAAATCTATCATTTTCGCATGCCTCTCAAGTGTTAGTGGTGCACCTGTCATTGGTGTTTCATTCAAGGTATGGTGTGGTCATTGAGGCAGATGATCAAACATCAATTGATGAAGTGGGAGAGGATGTTCAAGGTAGAAATCCCATATTAGACCTGTTGACTCCTTGTGATCCTTCTATGTTTGTTGGAGAGTAGTTAGTGGCCATATCAAATCCATTTTAATTAATTAGTCTTTGTGGGGCTAATTCTATTCAGGGCTTGATTGAAAAATGTCCCCTTTCTCTAGTTTAAAGTTCGATATTGAGACTAGGAATTGATTTGTTGATCAACAACTCTCTTTGGGATCTTTCTAAAATGGCGAAGAATTCTATTTCCTTTCGGTCGGTTTCTATAATTGTCAGAAATTTGATGGTTCCAAAATTGTTGGATGCAAGAGCTAGGTTTCTAGTGATAGAAGTTAAATATCTACATCATTTTCTAATCATTTATTCTTCTTAATATGTCCTTCCATTAGATATTGATCCTTTATCTAGAGAGGTGTTATCACGCAAGGTGTAGCTACCCACTAAAGGTATCCTATCTGGGATGGTAAAGGTGAGGTAGCTAGTTGGTGACATCACAAGGGCCTCACCCACTACTAAGGAAAGGCAGTTGTCACACCAGATGAGTGCTTTTCACTTTAGATCAAACCATATAATGATCAAGGGTGAGACCCTACTAGCCTATGAAGGCTAGCAAACCTACTCAAGCCACTCTAATGGATAAATAAGTGATGTGTAAGGTGAACAATGAGTAAGTAGATCTAGATCTAGAAAATGAATGTGGTAGGTGTGGATAAGGCTAAGTTGAGGACGCTTAAGGAAATTGGTAAATTTCCCAACTTAAAGTGAAATATACCACAAAGAGATCAATAATGTAGATCTATATATATCTAATCTAAATGAGAAATACCCAAAATGACCCACCTATGGTATATGAAATTTAGGACAAAGTGGAATCAAAAGAGTAGATAGGGATGTGAATTGATCACTAGATCTAGATGCTTGAAGAGTAGATCTGTTGATTTAAGGCAGGTTCAAGCATACCCAACAGATAGATCTAAAAGAATGACCAAAATCCCAAGGGGGGCGTCCCACCTAGGAGTGATTAGTGCTAGATATAACAAGTGTAAATGGATTTAGATTGAGTTGAAACTTTATGTCTAGGGTTTAAATATTTATTCCTAAGTGTGTTTTGATGTTATTCAAATAAGCACCCAATCTATTAGATATATAAAACTAGGGTTTTTGACAATGAGGGTTTTATGTGACAAATGGATAAAATATGGAAAATGATAATGACATTGTATATTGTACCGAAAAATACTTTTGTCCACCTCACTCGTCAATGATCCTTCCACTTATTACAATTCCAAGAAAGATCCAATAGCTTTGGTGTAAAAATGTGTTGATCCAAAGAGGTAATGTGCCCTCTCCACCTCCCAATTTGACCTACCAGAGTGAGATTTGATTCACAAATAGAGAGAAAATATGCAAGTCATCTAGAAGAGAAAAACTCAATGCACAAAAGACAATTCGTAACTCCCTCAAAGATGAAATGATTTTCCTAAAAGATGATGCAATATGTCTTCACAATATCCTCCAAGCAAGTCACTACCCTGCAAAAGATTAGTATGGCCTCCACAAAATAGATATCGAATGCATAAAAGATCCACTGGAATGTCTAAGCAAGAGGCATAACAATGACAAACAAGAGCATTCACAAATCTTTCAAGAGATTTTCTAAATGTTTTCTTATATTCCAATATTCTTAGAGCCAAAAGTCCCCTTTTACAATGAGAGAGCATCTTAATATATATATATATATCTCGATACAAAATACCTAGATCCAAAAATATCAAAGGTTAATATAATAATATAATATCACCTTAATTAACGACTAAGATTAGTTGGATAGTAAGTACATGGATCGACTCAATAATAGAGGGGGCACAACCACTAAGACGCCCAAGGAGGGGTACACCACATGAAATATGAGTAAAATATAACATAACACATGGTGGGCGATAGGAGGTGATATAATTCCTTCATTACCATGTCCCCATGGCACAATAATCATAATATTATGTCAATGAAATAACATTAAGTGACCAACTAACCAAATCGTGGCCCCTTAAGATGCATCAAAATCGCCCAAAATCCTAAGTGCTAGGACGTCTGGACCACACGGAGAAAAAAAATAATTATGAGGGATGAATATGACCCCAAAAATATGACTCGGACTAATTCCATGCCATTTCCTTGTGTCAGTTTCCCCAAATCGATTTCCTCATTATCCATTTTCATTATTTTTATGCATCAAAATAGTGCCTCGAGAAGATACAAATGCTCATATCTCACTACTGACTAAACTTGGGAGTCAACTAACTGTAAAAATTAAATTGACACCATATAAATATGATAATGTCAACTAGCTACACCCTATGTGCCCATGTGGCGCCTTAGGAGAACCAACTACCCATTGAAAAGCACTTTATTTTAATTTATTGAGGCCAAACTGCTGCAAATTAATAAAATGGCCCATAAATCCAATGCAAGTGGTTGAAACTGAAAACTAAGTGCATAAATGGACTCATAATATCCAAATCCACTAGGAATGAGTACTCATACACCATATGTCCATAAACAATATACGTCAGAGGCCCCATCCATGTAAGAATAATAATAATAATAATAAAGTCTGTAAATGTTGATAACCATAAAAATGACACAAGCCATCATAATAAAACATCATCCGAAACATGAATATGTCTAATGGACACAGATAGACCACAAATAATTATCATCCACCATCATAGGACAAAACTCATCCCGGACCCTGCTGTTGACTTGGTCAAACTAGGTTGACCAAGTCAAGAATGATCAAAATGATGACCCAAATGAAAAACTCTAATGCTGCAAAGTACAAAATGGATGTAACATGCTTAATTATATATGTTAGCAGTAAGAAAATTACAAGTGGCTTTTACTGATGACTATAAGCACAATACATATAAAAAATATATCCATATCAAAGTAATTAGTTGTTGTAAACAAGAACCTCCAACGTATACTCATTCGTAGATTTGGCCAATTTGCTAGCCTAGGGTGAAGGTGAATAAAAAAGTTAAGGTCATGGGAATGACTTGATACTCGACAATGTAAGCATCTAGGATGAAGGAAAAGGGAATCCACACAACACATAAGCTGGACTAGGTGAACAATAGCGAATGACAGTTTCTCACAGAGGAGTGGAATAACGAGAATGCTCCAATTGACTCTAGACAATCAAACTTTTTGAAATAATTTATTTTCACAACAAAATACACTAGTTAACCTCCAAAGGAAGGTTCCTTGGAAATCCTTCTAGGCTTCCATAAAATGACAAATACATAACCCCGACAGGTTAGTCTCACCCTATTTCCTTGTAGGGGAAAATGAGCCATACATTATACAATGAATGAGTGCTCATCCTTTGACAAATAACTCTTTTATAAAATTTACTTTATTAACCATTTAATTAACTAGCCATCCTCCAAGAGCAGGTTCCTTGAATAGCCTGACGGGACTCAGATAATGACGTGGTATGGCCTCCATTGCCTGCCACCATACATAGGTGCGATGGAGTGACCACATTATTTCCCTTTGGTGGGGAATGGATTCACATCATACAAAGGATGAGTGCTCATCTCTTGGAAATTGGATTCCTTTTACATTTTATTTGCAACATTGTTTAAAATACTTTTGTTTTGTTGGATAGTCATCCATTTAGATAAAACACTTAAGTTTCAATGCCTTAGTGTCTAAAGACACTTTTGGTAAAGACTACTTGTGTTCAATACCTAGTGAACGACAACCCCTATGATGAAAATCACACAAACCAACATTGAGACACAATTTAACCTTGGAGACCTATTCCAACATAGAGGTCGAGGTGGGGGAAATCCTAGATGTCACTATTCATGTTACAAGCTAGTGTTAAAAAAAAGAAGGGAAGGAAACATATGGATGGAGACAGTGAAAATGGTGCCAAGGTTAGCAAGTTGTGTCCCAAAAAATGAAATGACCAAATCCATACTAAGAATAAGGCATGACCAATAAGTATACAAAATAATCTCTTAGACATAGCAACTAGTTCACTTATATTTTAGATTCCAATAATAACCGGTAAAATAACTCCAACATACAACCACCATAAACCAAGTCTCAGTGCTAAAATAGACAACAAAGCATAACCAAAATCCATATGTACAAATCCATATCTATCATCTAGGTCATATACTTGCATCCAATCTGAACAATCTAAAAGGAACTAAAACACTACTATTGTTGTACATCATGGGCACTTCCATAAACTCTGCTCGAGGACATGAAAATGGCTAACTCAGTCATAAAATATGGGGTCACGAGGCTCATTCACGACATATAACTAATCAAATTGAATGATCTGGATCCACTAAATAAGAGTGATCATCAACTAGAATCTCATCATTTGCTAATCTCAAAGTAAAGGACTGGCTCAAAAATATGCTCAAGATTGGTGAGGAACAATGGTAGCCAAACCACTATATATGTGACAACAAGAGGCAACAAGAAATTAGGGCCACTTCTTGAAAAAGAACGTGGACTCCAATGATTTTTGGGATTTTTGTGGACTAGCTCTTGAATTCAAATTTCTTGTATGAGCTTCAAGAGGCATGGTTGATATAGGTAGTAGTTTTATTGGACAATATGTTTGGTCCTTTACCTCTACAGTGAATGGAACTTTAAAAATATTTTACTTTTTGGACAATGGTATTTTGATCTATGCAAGTCTAACTAGTTTGGCGGTATTCCTAGATTGCTTTTATAATGGAATGACTCAATGAAGTTGTCCTTATAGCCTTGTAGAAAATAGTTTTGATGAAATGGAGTGTTCACTTCCTAAGTTTTAGATTGTAAAATCTTGTAGGTTTGAGATATTTCATGAACTCTTGGGATATTTTAGTTTTTTTGCTCCTAAAATCTTCTCAATTAATGAACACATATCGATATTGTCTTGGGAAGAAAAATGTGACATATGTATACAGTGAGATATTTAGCACCATCTATTCCATGTATAGGTTGATATACTTTTGGGATTCAATTAAAAAATCGTTAACTTGGTTCTACTTTAGGTTATGAATATGTAATACCTTGATTATAGATAAATTGTCTTTCAACGTGTCTGAATGATGGCTTAAATGAGTCAAAACTAATTGTCTCTTTCATTTTGCATTGGTTTGATTTGTGAGGTTGGTAGTAATAATATTAGGGTTAAAAGAATGGTGAATGACAAAAAAATGTATTGTTGTTAGAAGTCATGTGTTTATGCTATAGTGTCCCTTACTATAAGATGGGGTTGCTAGACATGAAAATGTAAGCAAATACAATTTCACATTTTGTTCTTTTAAGTTTCGCAACTCCCTCAACAAAGATGTGTGAAAAAATACAATGACTTCATTTTCAAAAACATTAACATATCCAACATAGTCCAACATCCAAAAACAATTTCAATGCCTCCATTGCTACAATATAACCATCCCCTATTCTCTTCAATGCTCATGTCCCTAGTTTCAAGCTTGTGCCCATTCAAATCTTAAATATCACCCTAATGTTGGAGTTGATATTTAGAATTAAAAAGAAAAAAAGGTTAAAATGCTAATGTTGGGGTTGATATTTAGAATTAAAAATAAAAAAGGTTAAAAGGATTACTATCACACTCCATCAATATTCATATAGTTATACAAAAAATCAATAAATAGAACTTACACATATTAAAAGTTAATTCAATTTTGTATATTACATCTTCTTACACTCGATTTAGATTCATTATGCTAGTATCTCATAATATCCGTCGAAGTTAGGGATATTTGCATTTTAGTTTTATATTACTACATACACATCATGAGAGACCCTCACTCATAAAATAATACTGACATCAAATCACCAACAGTGATTTCGAAGGAGAATTGACGTACTTGATTTTTCACAGCAAAATTGATGAGAACAGCTACAAACATGAATGGATGCTCATGAAACTTAAAAATTGAACCAAATAATATCAAATCAAATCTGAATAAGATCATATCAGATCCGAATAAGTTCATATCAGATCCAAGAGTGTGCTCCACCAAGATGGTAGATGCACAATTTTCTCCTTCTTCAAAATTCTGAGGATTGGTGCATTCAATCATGTAGGAATTTCCTGGAAATTCAAGATCAATGAGAGTGAATGTATCACTCCTAAAATTTGATATTATTTCCAAAATATCCATGGTATTACTTGTCTACACACCAGAAACATCATTAGTGATAGATAAATAAAATTTCTCTTCATTTTCTGAAACAATCACCGGTAAACTATACACATAATTTAAAACGGAAGAATCACTAGAGAATTTTTGCATAGAATGGAAGGAGAGTTTTTCTTCAATAACAGAGATTCTAATTTCTTATTATGAATCAGCCATATGAGAAGATGAGATATCATAGATCTCATAATCTTCTTGAGCAGTAGGAGAAGGAGTCACTCCAAGGAGACTTTCTTCAATTCGAATTAACTGTGTTGTAGATTCTGCTTTTTCTTCATCATGAACAATTTGCTTTGTTGTAGGAGAGGGCACATAGAGTCCATTATTGAACTCTCCATGTTTTATTTTATCTAAAACTATCTCAATAGATGGTATTTTGGATTCATCTCCCATATGATTGCTAGGTCCTCTTGATAGAGTGAAAGTGGTGAAGGATTCCTTGGAGGAAACTATGTGGTTGGATGCTCCAAAATCTATCAAGTAAGCCTTCGATGGAGTGAGGTCTGCCTTCAAGGCATGGAATCTCTTATGTTCTCCAGTCTACTCTCTAGTGTAAGATATCTCTACACCTTGTGGAAGGGAAATATTGTTTTGTACCAGGAGTTCTTTCAATTGGTCAAGGGTCTTTTTCATGCATTGGCTTTCTAGATGAAATCCTCTCATATAGTATGAAAATCTAGTCTTTTATTTTATGGAACCTGAGGTCCCAGAAGAATACTTATGATTATCTCTTGGCTTTGAATCAAAGGATTTAGGATCCTTCCCATTGTGCTTCCCTTTATCTTGCACATTAGTAGAGTATGTCACCAAAAGATCTTGGTTCTTGGAAGTTTGGAGGACTCCCGTTTGGACCAACTTTTCTTGCTCATGTATTAAGGACTCGGCAAAGCCATCAAGTGAAGGAATATTCCAATTGGGAATGGAATCTATTCTATAATGGAAGGTAGATACAAATATAGAATACTCAGAACCAAGTTTGCTGAGTAAGGAGAGCACAAGTTGCTCATCCTTTCTCTCTATTCCACACTTCTTCATTGTAGTTTAAGAGACTTGAATTTGGTAAAAAATTGTTGTATGGTCTCGAAACTGTTGGGATGCAATGATATTATATTTTTCTCTAGAATTTGTCCTTGAATCTCATCTTTCTTACCAAACAAGAATTCAAGCTTCTCTGAGATTCTTCAATCCCTCAAGATGAAAGAAGAGGTCCCTAGAGATGTGAACACAAAGGAAGCCAAAGGCTTCATCCAACCGGTTCAAGAACTTGTTCTTCTCGGTAGGATGATGAGGTTCAGTCTCTCGGCCCATTGTCATCCTGTATAGTCCAAGCTTGCACAAGGAGACCTACATATATTCCCTCTAATCAACATAGTTGAAGGGTGTTAGGATCTAGGGTGTGAAATATTGAGAATCCATCAATTCTCCTTCTGATCAAACATTATCTTAAATCAACCTATGTAACACCCATAAGAAATCACCGCAAAAAAAAAACCAGTTCACACTATGTCAGAATCAATCTTTCCATATCGACATGTACACTTTCTCAAGGTCCGTCACGCCCGCAGAGACTTCTCTAAATGAATCCAGAGTTAGCAATGCACAGTTTGCAGGACTTATGTGGAAACCCAGCTACTTATGGTGTACAATGGAGATCGGAAAGACTCGACGCTTTCCCGATGAGGATCTGATACCATATTAGAATTAATGTGCCATTGATCTTTAGGAAATGAGTGCCATTAGATTTCAATTATTATGCAGTGTAAAAGGAATGAATAATACCCATTGAACAAAACAAATCTCATAGGAAAAAAACAAGTATTGCTTAGTATAATTACAGTATAAACTTCATTATTCCCAGCAGTATACAACAGTGTTACAAATAAGGGAATTCGAATCATGTAGATAGGATTCGAATCCGCCAACTTAATCTGACTACTTGGCTAACTAGAAGTGTCTATAATCACTATCAGAGTTCACTAGGCTAACTCTAGATTTCTAATCTAGTATCTCAATTAGTTACAATCAATGAAACCAGTCTAAGTGTAGTGGTAGGTGAGAAGTAGGTGAGAATAGGTTCCCTCCCACATGCATCCATGCATAACAGGCACTAAATGAACTGGAGGATATCTAATTGAATGTAACTGAAGCATAACTAAGCTTGACTAGTCACCAACTGCTAACAATTGAAGGAGGTCTGTGTCGACACTTCCAGTGGCTCCTAAATTGTAGGGAATGGTTTAGGAGGCACATAAACTGATGCATGAAGGTGCATTCAGTTGTAGATGACCTCTGTTTGTGCTCCCCACACTCTAGTGACTGGTACATGTGGCCCCATTAGGCCAAGTGGACCTAATGGTATTAGTGAACCCAATAATAACTAAATGACTCATAAGTTAGGAAAATATAATATAATAGACCAGTTTTGGACAAGGGAGGATTATAATCCTAACACCCTTTTGGTTTCTGGTTAGCCAAAGCCACCAATTCAAAGAGCACTTATATTTAGTAGAAGATGTGGACTTATTCTAGGTTGCTTGGAAAATTCAGATTGTCAAGTTGGAGATGTTTATTCTTTCAATAGATGTCCACTTCCATTTTTAAACTCTCTTTCCTTGGAATCATATACACCCCTTGGGATTAAGGTTGTTGGAACCTAATCATTCAAGGTTAGGTGGAAAATGAGAATAGTCGCTAAGAATTTCAAGAGACGCCTTGGGAATATGAACCCAAGGGTCATTCTCATGTATTATTAGGTACATTTTTTAATGAGAATGTGTGTTTAATGCCTATATTCATTGTCTTTGTGTGTGCAATTATCTATTTTCCATAATGGGCACCTAAAAAGGATAATTATTACAAAATTAAAGATTGGAACCAACTCATATACAAGATAAAGAAGATATTTGGTACATGTTATCATAGATGGATTTCTATAGATGGAAGGCTCACTTTTATCAAGAGAATAATGGAGGTGATGTTGGTTTACTATATGTACTTGGAACTTATCTTGAAAGAATTTCTAAACCATATTTAAAAAAAATTCTAAACTTACCTCTGGTTAGGGAACAAAGAGGATCACAGTCCCCCTTTATGTTGATGGGATATCTTATGAAAATATAAAGGTATGGGGGGATGGGGTCTTAAACATATTCATCTTTCTTACAAAAATTGGTGACAAATAGTTTATGGAGGTTTATCACCCTCTTGAAAACTATGAAGAAGTGTATTCTTCTCAAATACATTGTTCCTTTATCTATCATCTATTGGCTGCAAAAACCTAGTTCAAATCAAACAAAAGGATCATTGTTCTGGAGATCCATAAACAATTAATTCCACATCTTATGGGACAACATTGCATGGGATAATGGAAATGGACTATCGATCTTATTAAGGGTGGATCCAATAGTCATCCTTGATACTATAGAACTCCTTCCTAGAGAGATGAACTATATTATCCACTCTTTAAATATTAAGTATTTGTTTGACATATATGAAGAGAAATAAGATTCTATATGGACCCATTATTGGTGATCAATGCAAAGTATTGGACTACAAGGGAAGAATGCAAATTTTTGGACCAAATATATCACCATTTTATTGAGGAGTCATATTAATCTATTTGAGGCTCTTGAATATTTAACATGGACCCAAAACCCTGTAGGCGATCATATTAAGTTAATATGGGTTACAAAGTCATTGTAAATGATGTTGCAAACAATTTTCAATGGCGACGATAAAAATTGTGGAAGCTCCATGCTCCCTGAAAATAAAAGCTTTTGCACTAGCTCTCTCTCAACAATAAAATCCTCACATGGGACAATTTATTGAAGAAGGGAAAGTATGGACTTGGTTTTTGTTCACTCTACAAAAAAAATGAAGATAATATCTCTCACTTATTGATTTGCAACCTTCCTTTCACAACAGAGGTATGGAGTCTCACTCGACCGATGAGTGCAAACACTTGGCCTTTATAGGAGGGTGATACTTTGATCAAAGCATGAAACTAGTGGAGGGTATCCTGTACAAATAAATATTTTTTTCAGGATCCACTAATTGTTGGATGGGGAGTATGGATCACCAGGAATCAAGCTATTTTCAATTATAAAACTTATTCTCTAATAGCGACTATGTACACGATCAAGTATGAATTCCCCCCTTCGCAGGAAAATAAACTAATGAGATCAAGGGTGATTCCTCCTCTTATCTTGGATAGATATACCCCTTTATTCAAGTAAACCCAGGTATTAACAGTGTCATGGTAATTTTAAGCAATGAATAGATCACCTAAAAACAAGGCACTGGGTTCGACTCAAACAACTATGCCAATATCACAAGTGTCCTCATTGTGATTACTTTGGAAAGGGAGATCAACATATCACATCTAATGGTCCTTATCACTTGTATTTCAAACATCCAAAGTAAAATATGTGACCGACCCTCCTTGAACTCTTTGAAGTATAAAAGACTATAGATTTGGCTCAAACTTTGCTTGGATGATCAATCGACTATAATATCAATCGAATTTAATCCTTTGACTACATTAACCATGGTCACTCCTATCTAGGTATCACTACTAAACTTGCCTTTACATTTTTGGGCTCCAAATTGTCTGGCTACTATTGGAAACTCAGGCCATTTTTTCAAGGTTGACATGGATAGGATAACAAAAGCCATTGTCACCTTTACTTGCCTTTGTGTCAAGGTCGACCTTAGATGTGGGTTGCATGATAGGGTCTTCATCGATTAGTTAGATGATGAGCCTTACATGAAACTCATTGACTATGATGATATAGAATTTTGTTGTAGACTTTGTCAACAAATAGGGTACCTATAGGAATCTTTCCCCTCTTTCAAGGGGAAAGTTCAAAAAAATAGAAAAGAAAAAGGTTGGAAATACACCATATGCCACAAGAGTATATCAAACTCTTATTTTACATGCATGAAGAACAATAATAATGATACATACAACAATCAACATCTCCTTCACATCCTTCTCTAGATAAGTCGTATCCCTCTTCAAATCATCCATCTCAGCAACACACATCAATCCCAAATAAAACTTCTTCAACACCATCAC
Organism: Pseudotsuga menziesii; assembly: GCA_001517045.1. Taxonomy (NCBI): domain Eukaryota; kingdom Viridiplantae; phylum Streptophyta; class Pinopsida; order Pinales; family Pinaceae; genus Pseudotsuga; species Pseudotsuga menziesii. The sequence continues at coordinate 93,753 of LPNX010587608.1, forward strand.
AGTCAAATTTGGATTCCAATCAGCCTCCATCCATTGCAAGAAATCCTCACACTCATAATCACCCTAACATAAAATAGGACAACGAAATGGTAATGATCATGACATTTATTATTGGTGGTAAAAAATACCCCCATAAATCCAAAAACTCATATAGCGATAAGTATGTAACCATTTCTCCTTATCATCGAACTTCTGGTCTTTCTTCTAAACAATTATCCATAGTTTCAATGAAATGTAGAACTTCCAACCCTATAGGTTGGATTGATGGTTGTAATAAAAAAGGAAAGAAGGATCCATTCAAGTCAACTCATTGACTTGGAGTCCTTCTTCATGTCTCAACTTTATATCTAGTCTTGTATTTTATCCTTGTATTGTCACAGGTGGAATTTTGCTTCATGATGGACCTGCTTTCTTCTAGGGGCCAACAAGTTTTTATGGTATCATTTTGTACTATATTCCTCATTGTTAAAAGAGGGTTTTATCTAACTTCCTTACAGAAATAAATAAATAAATAAATTCATATTCTTAGAAATATTTGTCTACATTGAGACTTTCCCCATTTTTATTATCCTAAGAAGTGGCACAAATATTAGAGGAAACTTAGAACATTTATATGGTTTTGTATTAAATTAAGCTTGAATTATAGGATAGCCAAATGTCCTGGAAAGTAAGGAAAGGAACAATAATAATTTATTTAGATATTGTGTTTCAAAATATTGTTTCAGACTTTCTTTTCTAGAAACCTCAATCTACACATTATCAACTCCAACTCATTGACTTATTTCTTTCGAGACTTATGATGAGAAAGGGAACAAGTAAATCATATGTATTTTAATCTTCATTTTTTCATAAGTAGAAAATACAAGGTCCATGTTTATTCTTCCTTTGTAGGATATCCCAACTAGATACCTTCTTCTTTGGATATATCCATAAGTAAAAAAAATCTTCTTAAATGCTCTCACCTTCCATATCTTTGTCCACCACTAACAACCTTACCTATATATGGGAGACATTATGACTTCAAACCTAAATAAATAAAGTAACTCCCACATATCATATCTATATTCCAAATTAGTTCATATGGTACCTTTTACAGTCTTATGTTCCCATAACTCAACTCTGAGATGTAGTTAATCCAATTTTTGGCAAGCGCACCTTCTAACCCAAGTTCGATTGCATTTATCCACCCTTGTTGTTGAATATTAATTTGACCTTCATCATATATTTGATTTAGTGTGATAATTCCAAGTCCCTATAAATACAAAATCAAAACACCAAGAGGTAAGATAAAATTACCACAACTCATGATGTTTTGCGTCTAATGCATAAGTGACTTTATCCCCATTGAATATGCAGACATATATTTGTGTTTTTATATATATAAATGAATGAACAATCCACTATTTCATGCAAAGTCTAGAGTTATAACTAGTAAAAGTTCTAAGTGCGTTTCCCTCATTCTCTATGGGATTAATGGAATGGTGTAATGCATTTATCCTACTATCCTTAGTCTTCAACTCTCTGATAACTCATTAGCAAGTGTAGGCCAATTTTCTTTCATATACAAAATAACTACTCCATTATATTAAAATTAATATTAGGAGTCTTACTGAGATTGTTGTCAACATAATTTTGTCAAGTGACTTCTTCAATGTAGCAGTGCCCACAAGCTCCTTTTCAATAGGAAGTGAATGCGCTTTTAGTGCCTTGTTAACTTTATTCAATTGATATGGAAAATCAAAAGATGTATTTTCCCTAGATATCCTCAAAACACTATTTAAATCCACCAAAGGGCCCGAAGCTTCAACATTCTGGATTAGGTCAGCCTTAGGCTATTTACCCTTTTACGCACCAACATTTCAAAGTATCGTCTCTAGCTATATAATCACTTTAGATTTCTTAGAGGAAAGGGGAGATAATTTATTCTTCCATAATTTTTTTATAAAATGCTAAGAGTGTAATGTAACAATTTGATCAAGCATATGGCACAAAAGGAACATTATGATATTCGAGATCTCCCCTAAACCTCAATATCCACATTCTGTATCAATCCATCCCTAGAATCAATATCCTCTAAAATACTTGTAGTGGTACTACTGATACTCCTATTGAATGAGCCATAAATCCTAAAAGTATTTTCTTAAATGATTACCAAGCTTTCAAAAAGAATCAAAGGTAACATGTTACATCATCAGGGACAATTAGTCATTGCTTAGTCATAAGACCAATATTTGAGTCAAGAATACTGGGTATCCAAGGACAATAAAAATCCGCTCATGACACACATAATAAGATGTATGAGTATCCAAAACAAAGTCACTAGAGAATATACAGAGAACCCAAATATATTATCCAAGGGAGGGCTCTGGGAAGAGTCTCTTATCAATTAGACAAAGGTGAAGTTCAGCAAGCTTAAAATATCAAAAGTAATCATATGCCATACTCAAAGGAAAGAGTAGGTCGTATAGAGAAAATATCTTCTAAAATAGCTGTATAGTAGCTTCTCCAATGAGTATACCTTCACAAAATTCTGTAAAGGATAGTAGGCATGAGGCCATAATGAGCCCTTCCTTGGATAATATGTCTGCCTTCTCATTATATTCCCTATAGACATGTTTATAATCAATGTAAGAAAAGGAAGCAGAAAGTATTTTGATGTTGATACACCAAGCCTCCAAGTCTAGTATAGTGAGAACGAATATTTCTTTTTCCCAATTTATAACAACAGAAGAATCTCCAAATATATGTAAACCAGGAAGCCCAATTTCTTTGGAGAAGAACAGAAGGGCCCACAGAGCCAAAATTTCTACTCGAGTGTTAGTACTTTTACTATAGCCCATTTTTATATGGAAATGATGAGATTGACTAATTAATAAAAGGATACCAGCTCCTCAAGTAGAGTCTACAGTAGCCCCATCAAAAAATCAAGAGGGGTAGGATATGGTAGGAGGGCTATCGATGTCCCTAAAAATTTTCCCCTTCATTTGGGGCACCTTGTAGGCCGATACATTTTGCATGATGATGTGACAAATATGGCAAGAATCTGGTAATTTCCCTTAAAAAATGTAGAAGTTCATGGTCTTCCATAAGTTCCAAATGAGAAAAAAGGGAAGGTAAAGTAAGTCATCCTTTCTTCTAATCTAGGTTACAATATTTTCCAATACTGATGTATCAATCCAAATTAGAGAGAAATTATAGGATCTGTGAAGGATGATGATAGTTCCCTGTACAAAAAAACAATCCACAAAGAGGTGTTTTACTGATTCAACATTGCATTTACATAGGCTTCATCTATTTGGACCATTCCAGCCCTTCTTAACCAGATTATCCCAAGTATATATTTTTTCTTTAATGACCAACCAGACGAAACATTTAATTTTCAAAGGAATACTCTTGTGCCACAGCTGTGTGTGGAAACTGTGTTGTACCAGGGACAAATTTGACGATGCAATGAGATCATATGCTTTCCTTGTTGTAACCATGCCTTTTTTTGTGTTATACATCCATAGAAGGGAATCCTCGGTATTTCTGATCTTTATACCACCATGAGTAAGTCCTTTAACAAATGCAGTCCAGTGATCATACCAAATACCCCCCAGATTCAAATCAGTTGTAGAATACCAATACTCTGGACTGTGAGTATCCCTTTCAAGGTTCTGTGCCTGGGCCAAGTGAGTGATCCTGATATCTGAGAGATATTCCCTGAGGTATTCAGGGAGAATATAGGAAGCATTGAGGCCAGCAATTGGATCGACGCCTAATATGATATTCATCTCATTACCAACTTTCCAGCCAAGTTTACAAGTAATCCAAGATAGAACTCTAATAAATCCATTCCATATATATGAAGTTCATGTAATAGAGAATGATTGTGATCATAGCCATACATCAACATGACTATCTTTTAGATATTTATGTGCTACAATCTGACTCCATATGCCATTCCCCATCAGTAACTTCCACAAAATTTTAAGTCTGAGAGAGGTCCCAAACCATTTGAGGTGTTTGATGTTCCAGCCTTCGAATTCATATGGTGCAAAAATGGATTTCCAGTCAGCCAGGTGTGATCTCCGATGTCCATCTGAGCTTCCCCGGAGAAAAGAAAAGATAGTCCATCTTAAAGAGTCCAGGATAGACATAGGAATGTGAGCCAATGCAAACCAATAGACAGCCAACCCTGTGAGTACTGATCTGATAAGGACGACTCTGCCACCAAGAGAGAAAAGTATGTAGGTCCAGTTATTTATCCTTTTCTCAAACATAGAAATAAGCCATTTCCAATCAATTTTCCGATACCCCATAGGTTTTAGGCGGTATCCCAAATATTTGAATCCAGTGTTAATGGACTCCATTTTATATGGAATAAAAGTAGAGATGAGTCTCCTGGTATCGTCATCCACCTCATTAAAGAAGGAAGACTTATCATTTCTTACCGTCATCCCTGTGGTAGAGAAAAATAAATCTAGAGCTTTTTTATATGCACTCCACTCCTCCACATTACCAAGACCAAATAGGCTTACATCATCGACAAAGAATAGATGAGTAATGGATTGTCTCAGAGTGATATGAATACCTTTAATATGACATTTACTTTGAGCATCACTAATTATAAGACTGAGACTCTCAATGATTAATATGAACAACAATGGAGATAATGGATAACCTTGGCGAATCCCTCTAGAAGCAGGAAAGAAATCTGAAGGTGTCCCATTAACTAGTACAACAAAACAAGAAGAGGATATACACCCCATGATCTAGTTAACACCTTCCAGAAGTATACCTATCTGTAAGAGTACTAGTCTCAGAAATGTCCAATTCACTCGGTCAAAAGCTTTGACTAAATCAAGTTTAAGCATCATGACCTTTAGATTTTTTTTTTTTATAGTATGGAGGACCTCTTGAGTAATGCCAACAGGCTCTATAATTTTCCTATATTTGAGGAAACCAAATTGTTGAGGTGTGATGGCCCTGTTAAGGATGGATTTAAGATGCAGGGTAGCAAGTTTTGATATGATATTGTTCACCAAATTACACAGGGATATGGGCTGATAATCAACAAAGGTGAGAGGATTTTCACACTTAGGAATCAACGTAAGAAAGGTAGAATTTATAGTACTAGTAACTTTTCCCTCATTTCTATCTTGTTCAGCTGCACAACGCAGATCTTCCCCCTCTAAGTCAAAGAAATATAGGAAAAATTCAACTGGCCATCCATCAGGACCCGAAATTTTATCTTTTTTAAACCCCTTCAAAAGAGATTCAACTTCAGAGAGTGAAACAACCTTGAGGAAACATTGTTTTTCCATCTCTTGCAGATATGAAGGGAAGAGTCTAATCACCTTTAGTTGGTCAGAAATATTGGTGCTACCATCATCCTCAAAAAGATGGGAGAAGTGTTTTTTCCTAGTTGTTTTAGAGGAGAGTATTCAAAGAGCAGGTTTCCTTCATGGTCCTTGAGTGACCAGATCGTCTTAGAGTTTGTTTTGGCAGAAGCAAAGGAATGGAAAAACTTTGAGTTGGCATCCCCCTCCTTGATCCACAGATCCCTTCTTTTCAGCCTCAGGGTAAGCACCTCATGTGTAAGGAATTTGTCTTTTTTAATTTTAAGAATCCTTAGCCTATCGGCCTCGGAGATAGAGAGTCAGCCAAAGTATATCTAAAGGAGAGAAGCAATCTCAGAATTAATGTCCAACAATTCTTGTTTCCTGGAGCATTTATTTTTTCTCTCCCAAGCCTTAACAGTTTCTTTTAGTCTACTGAGTTTTTGGGAGAGGGTCTCCAGGTGATCACAAGGCCTAAGAAGAGAAGGTGCCTTCCAAGATGAGGACACAACATAGGCAAAATCATCTTCCTCGACCTAGGCTCTACTGAAATTGAAAGAGTAGAAAAGAGAATGAATCCCAGGGCCCCATTCCAAGCAGATGGGATAGTGGTCAGAGACATCAGAGGGGGTATCCCAGGATATATAACACGAGAGGGTAGGAAGTAAAAGGCCTGAGACCAAAAAACAATCAAGTATTTTTCTAATACCTTCATCCCCAATGTGACCATTTCTCCAGGGTGGACCAGGAGAGCACATATGAAGATCAATAAGATTGTGACTATCAATAAGCTGAGAGAAGTATGAAGACAGAGGGCCAGGACAAGATTTAATGCCCCATAGTTTAGAAGAGGAGAGGGTTAAGTTTAAGTCCCCTACAAGAAGGAGATTGGGTAGAGCAAAAAGGCCACCAGTCGATACATTATTCTAGAAGTCAATCCGATGATAATAGGGACCATAACAATTGATAATAGAGAAGACATCGATAATACCCTTAATACTGGCTTTGAGAAGAATACCAGCAAAGGATGTGTATGCCTTGCAACAAACCAAAAGAGGGTTCTAGCCTACAAAGAGACCTCTAGATAGGCTAGAGGAGTCTAAAGCACAGTACTCCCATCCAGGTTTGATCTTAGAGAACAGAAAGAGAGCCTGAGAAAAGTTACAAATGGTTTCTTGGATGAGAATCAAGTCAGGATTTAAGTCAGACAAGATAGAGCTAAGGGATTTTTGTTTGGTGAGCCCCCCGAAACCTCGAATGTTCATAGACATAATTTTCATGGGATAATAGACCTCTCAATTCTACATGCTCTAAGTACCCGTCGTGTAATATGAGGTGTGGTAGGGGGGGCTCTAGCTGTTGCCTTCAGTCTGACAGAGAGAGGAGTATAGAGTCTAGAAGTACCAGAATCAAAGGGAAGGGTTTTATTTGTTCCGAATAGTCACATTTTCAAAGCGAATAGAATCCAAAGGAAGTATTGAAGGAGAGACCGAGGTTTTATCACTAAAGATGGAAAATGATTTCAAGAGAGAGGGATCCATGAAAGTAGGTGAATCCCTAGGGCTAGGGAGTGAAGTAGGACTAGTGCAAGGAGAGGATATAAGAGGAGGTGATGTTGAAGTTGGGAGAGAGGGAAAATGTTCCATAGTAAAAGGAGTGGGACCCTCTAGGGAGAGTGTTTGAAGTGGGGATTGATGTGTGGACGGCAGTGGCAAGGGTGAGCAAGAATGGATAAATAAAGGTTAAATAATAGGTGTGTTCCCAGAGCGAGAAGGTCGAGATAAGCGAGTATAGGTCTCCACATTCTTGATGTACATCAGTTCCGTTATCTCCTAAATAAAATTTTCAATAAGTTCACTCAAAACAATTTATTTTTTTTATCACTAATGAAGGTTTCAGGCCATATAATGAAATATATTGGGACTCCGTAGATTTTATACAGAATATAAAGTCTACGAAACTTGAGGAAGCGGACATATTGGTTAGTTTTGACGTGGTGTCTCTCTACACTAAAATTCCGGTAAATGAAGCATTAAAAGTAATAAGAAGTATTACAGACAGTGGGACAGCAGACCTGGTAGATGTGTGCCTCAAATCTACGTACTTCAGTTTCCGCGGGGACATATATGAACAAACCAATGGAGTGGCCATGGGTTCCCCACTATCCCCCGTTGTGGCAAACATTTTTATGGAATATTTTGAAGAAATGGCCATCAACACTTCTCCTTTGAAACCAAAACAATGGAGACGATACGTAGATGATACCAATTTCGTGTGGCCGCACGGTAAAGACAAATTGGAAGAGTTCTTGAGGCGCATGAACAGCCAATCGAAAGATATCAAATTTACTATGGAGATCGAAGAGGACAATAATCTTCCTTTTTTGGATGTCCTTCTCACTAAAGAAAATGATGGAACATTGGCACATCAGGTATACCGGAAAAAAACGCACACAGACAAATATATTCACTCGGACTCTCATCATCACCCGGCCCAAAATATTGGGGTTATTAATACATTAGCAATTAGAGCAAAACGGATATCAGACACAGCGCATTTGGATCAGGAACTAGAACATCTGGTTAAGGTTTTCAAAGGTAATGGTTACAATGAAAAACAATAGATTTCGGTGGCTTAGGCGAGTTTTTCAACAACTCATTAGCCACCGAAAAGCTGACCTTTCGGCAGCTAACAGTTTTAACGCAGGACCATGTTAACCACCGAAATCCTACTGATCATGTTTTTTTATGAAATTTTAGGAAAATAAATTTCGGTGGCTTAGGCGATCTTTCCAACAGCTCATTAGCCACCGAAAATCCTTGGTTATGGCAGCTTAGCGGGTGATTGAAGGAGGGTATTAACCACCGAAAGCAAGCCTGAAATGCGTTGGGGAAAAAGCCCGTTCAAAAAACTCAAAACACATGTTTCCATGGCTAAGCATGGTTTCAAAACAGTCTCTAAGCCACTGAAAGTAGGCTTTCGGCAGCTAAGACCAAAATTTCAGGACGTTCTAAGCCACCGAAAGGGGCGTTTTACTATGAAAAGACATCATTTTAAAACGGTGATTATGAGCGACAAGAGAATCATTTTGCAAAATGCTCGGAGGTTTTTGTTCCCAACAAGTCAGAGAACAATCACCTCTCTCAAGTTTCCTATATGTGTTTCATATTGTGAGAATCAAATCCATCTCTGAGCCTAATTTTTGGATCTCATAATTTCCCTATTTTACACATGCTTTTGAAATACAGGTGTCGGGAAGATGAAAACGAATTTCCAAAAACTGAGAGAGGTTTTTGCTCACAACAAACCAATGTACAAAAAAATCTTTCTATTTATACACAGGTGTCACATATTGAAGGACCAAATCCATCTCTGAGCCCCAGTTTTTCAGCAGTTTGGCCAAATTTTTAGGGCAAAAGTTGACCTAACAGGGAAGGTGTGCTTCGGTTTTACTGTGAAATAATAGTAGAAAAGGTCACCAATACTTAATTGTCAAAGTGAAATAGTGACTTAACCAGCAGAGGACCAGTGGTAGTGATTTCCAATACTTACTTCAGTTAACAGAAGGTTCAAATAGTGAACGAATTCTTCAGATAGTTAGACTAATAGTTAATTAGGGTTTCATGACCTAATTACGCAAAAAACAATTATTTTGTTTATTTTTATTAAATCAGATCCAAGTTTTCAGGATTTGAGTATTTTTGTAAAGGCTATAAAGGATAAGAATTATTTTATGGAAAGGGTTCGACTTCGGGGACTTGTAGACCTATACTATTGTCAGCTTCTCGTTTTGCTCATGATTGAATATAAGTTTTTTTGTTATCATTTGTTCAGCTTCCATTTCTGTCTTTACTGTGCTTATGCCTGAATGTGTATTTAGGTTAGATTCAAGTTAATTAATGACTGATAGTTGTCATCCTATTGGCATGTTAATGTGATTTGAATTATAAGTACCATCCTTATCATGATTTAGCCATTTATATGCATCTGTTTTGTGTGTAAATATGCCAGCCTGATGAGTTCTCCATCCCTGCACCTTATTGTCAACTTCTAAATAGTGGTAACTAAAGCCTTGTAATTGAGTGAGTTTCATGCATGTCTTGAGAGTGGAAGGTCATATAGGTCACCTGACTTGATCCATATTAGAAAAACCTAAAAACATTGTAAGTTACCAGGCATCCTCGAGCTGCAACCTAGAGGAGTTTCCTGGAGTGATAACAAATTAGAGTCGTTGCCGAGGAGAGGAGACTGAAGCTTAGCTTCCCTGGGAGACGACATAGATCCTTGCTTTGATGATAGACAAAGCTTGGACACTGTTCTGGTTGTAATAATCTACCTGGTGACTCCATTGAAATAATTTGGCTTCAAGAAGACCAAGTACCAAAGAAAACCCTAAAGGGCCACCAACAACACCTGTTTCAAATCCATAAGAGAGTCTGAGAAGAGCTAGGGCTTCACTAAAGCAGAACAACAATGTTGCACATGAAGATACATCAGGTATTTCAAGAAATATTTCTACTATTATTTCTTCTACTGAAACATACAATCTCAAGAATTTATAAATAAATAAGAAAATTTTAGGGTTGAGGAATCTTCAAGCAATGTTGTTGGTGAAGATCTCATCCCTGGCGACTCCATGAAGGATGAATTCAATGGAGACTCCACAATATAAAGATGTCAAAAGTATTTGCTGCTCTTTTGTCTCGGAGGTTTGCACCTCTTGACTTCTCTTCCGTTCCTGGTTTCCCACATCCAATACCTGATATGTCTGAATGGGGAGATTCTCTACTTGTCTTCAAAGAGGAGGAAGAAGACAGTCCTATAGAACACCTCCTCAAGTTTCATGAATGCATGGATCTATTATATCAGGAGCATGAAGATGTTCATGTATTCATTATATGGTGATGCACGTCATTGGTATTTTTCTTTACCTCCTTCCAGTATTTCATCATTGAAGGATTTTCACAAAGCATTCACTGAGCACTATTAAAGGTACTATTTAGATGAGTTTGCATTTGATAATTGTTGTGAAGAATATAAGTTTCATTCTCAGGATGGAAAGGCTACTAATGATGAAGAATAATATTTTAAGTTTTGTGAGGATTTGTCCACTTCTGGAATTTATTTTAGTTCTACTTTTCAGCAAAGAGATGATCAGAGACATATGCATGCTATGGTTAATGATAGCTATGAAGAGTATGCTGCAATAGGGGACACCTCTCATTATGATCGAGATATTAATGATCTTCAGAATGTTAACCATTATATAGATGATTTTGACTTTGCACCAAATGCATCTGCTGACTTAGGGTGTCAAGAAGATCAGTTTGTCCCCTTGGAAACCCGAAAGATAATGAGCAGGTTGAAGGAACAGCATGTAACAAATTTGGATCTGCAGCAAATACTAAAGGCAACCGTCAGTTTTCTGATTTGTAGACAAAGGAAGAATGCAACAGATATGAAGAGGAAGACGATGATCCAAAAAGTCCAGAACAACAGGGCATAACTCATCCTTCCAAGTTAGAGGTTGAGCAATCTACAGTTAACGTAGTGATCATTGAAAGCACCCAGCAGCAGCATTTCATTAAGTTGGAACAGCAGCATAAAAAGTTATTTCTTGTTCACTTTTATGACCCTTTTGCTGACTATATAGAACTTATGAGAAACATAGATATCAAAGTATTTTTGTTAGATGATAACTGGTTCTGTCACCCTTCGAAACTACATCGCTGCATGTTAGGGTTTCATTTATTTTTTGGGTCAAGATCAAGGATAAGTTCAGCAGATCAGCTTCTGACCTGGCTTCATTGGAAGCATGCTATCATGTGATAAAAAGACTCTACTGATTAGAATTAGGAGTAGGATTAGATAGGAAAATAAGCTCTTAATATGAGCAACTAGGTCATTTTTAGTTGTTTTCATGAATAAGCAAAGCGGGCTACAGGAAGATTGCAGGGGATCAGTTATAAAAGACAAATGACTCCATGCCCAATGGAACACTAGAATAGCTTTAATTATTCTTTTTCAGGAAAGGAATTTTGGTTTGGGGTTCTTGGGAACTCACAGGGAGGTTCCCATCCCCAAGTAGGAGCCAGATGTTATCTCCTAAATAAAATTTTCAATAAGTTCACTCAAAACAATTTATTTTTTTATCATTGATGAAGGTTTCAGGCCATATTATGAAATATATTGGGATGACTAACAAGGTTGGGATATTTGATGTTCCATTTTTTAAGAAAATTTGAAAGTTTTAGCTTTCGGTGGCTTAGGCGAGTTTTTCAAGAACTCATTGGCCACCAAAAAGCTCACATTTCGGCAGCTAACAGTTTTAACGCAGGACCATGTTAACCACCGAAATCCTGCTGATCGCATTTTTTGTGAAATTTTGGGAAAAGGACTTTCGATATCTCAGGCGATCTTTCCAACATCTCATTAGCCACCAAAAATCCTTGGTTTCAGCAGTTTAGCGGGTGATTGAAGGAGAGTATTACCCACCGAAAGAAAGTGAAATGCGTTGGGGAAAAAATCCGCTCAAAAAACACAAAAGATAGGTTTCCATGGCTAAGCATGGTTTCAAAATGGTCTCTAAGCCACCGAAAGCATGCTTTCGGCAGCTAAGACCGAAATTTCAAGACGTTCTAAGCCACCGAAAGGGGCTTTTTACTATGAAAAGGCATCATTTTAAAATGGTGATTATGAGCGACTGGAGAATCATTTTGCAAAAATCTCAGAGGTTTTTGTGCCAAACAAGTCAGAGAACAATAACCTCTCCTATTTTTCCTACAGGTATTGCATATTGGGAGAATCGAATCCATCTCTGAGCCCTAATTTTTGGATCTCAGAATTTCCTTATTTTACACATGTTTTTTAATTACACGTATCTGGAATATGAAAACGAATTTCCAAAAACTGAGAGAGGTTTTTTCTCAAAAAAAGACAATGTACAAAAACATCTTTCAGTTTATACACAGGTGTCATAGATTTGAAGGAACAAATCCATCTCTAAGCCCTAGTTTTTCAGCAGTTAGGCCAAATTTTTAGGGCAAAAGTTGACCTAACAGGGAAGGTGTGCTTTGGTTTTACTGTGACATAACAGTAGAAAAGGTCACTAATACTTAATTTTCAAAGTGAAACAGTGACTTAACTAGCAGAGGACCAGTTGCAATGATTTCCCGTACTTACTTCAGTTATCAGAAGGTTCAAACAGTGAATGAATTCTTCAGATAGTTAGACTAATAGTTAATTAGGGTTTCATGACCTAATTATGCAAAAAACAATTATTTTGTTTATTTTTATTAAATTAGATCCAATTTTTCAGAATCTGAGTATTTTTGTAAAGGCTATAAAGCCTAAGAATTATTTTATGGAAAGGGTTCGACTTCGGGGACTTGTAGACCTATACTATTGTCAGCTTCTCATTTTGCTCATGATTGAATATAAGCTATTTTGTTATCATTTGTTCAACTTCCATTTCTGTCTTTACTGTGCTTATGTATGAATGTGTATTTAGGTTAAATTCAAGTTAATTAATGAATGATAGCTGTCATCCTATTGGCATGTTAATGTGATTTCAATTATAAGTACCATCCTTATCATGATTTAGCCATTTATATGCATCTGTTTTGTGCGTAAATGTGCTAGCCTGATGAGTTCTCCATCCCTGCACCTTATTGTCAACTTCTGAACAGTGGTAACTAAAGCCTTGTAACTGAGTGAGTTTCATGGATGTCTTGAGTGTGGAAGGTCATATAGGTCACCTGACTTGATCCATATTAGAAAACCCTAAAAACATTGTAAGTTACCAGGAATCCTCGAGCTGCATCCTAGAGGATTTTCCTGGAGTGATAACAAATTGGCATCATTGCCGGGGAGAGGAGACTGAAGCTCAGCTTCCCTAGGAGACGACATAGATCCTTGCTTTGATGATAGACAAAGCTTGGACACTATTCTGGTTGTAATCATCTATCTGGTGACTCCATTGAAATAATGTGGCTTTAAGAAGACCAAGTACCAGAGCAAACCCTAAAGGGCCACCAGCAACACCTGTTTCAGATCCAGAAGAGATTCTGAGAAGAGTTAGGGCTTCACTAAAGCAGATCAGCAGTGCTGCACAGGAAGCTACATCAGGTATTTCAAGAAATATTTCTGCTATTATTTCTTTTGCTGAAACATACAATCTCAAGAATTTATAAATACATCAGAAAATTTTAGGGTTGAGGAATCTTCAAGCACTGTTGTTTGTGAATATATCATCCTTGGTGACTCCATGAAGGACGAATTCAGTGGCGACTCCACAATATAAATATGTCAAAAGCATTTGCTGCTCTTTTGGCTCGTAGGCTTGGACCTCTTGACTTATCTTTCCTTCCTGGTTTCCCACATCCAGTACCTGATATGTCTGAATGGGGAGAGTTTCTACATGTCTTCAAAGAGGAGGAAGAAGATAGTCCTACAGAACACCTCCTCAATTTTCACGAATGCATGGATCTATTAGATCAGCAGCATGAAGATGTTCATGTATTCATATATGGTGATGAACATTAGTGGTATTTTTATTTACCTCCTTCCATTATTTCATCATTGAAGGATTTTCACAAAGCATTCACTGAGCACTGTAAAAGGTACTATTCAGATGAGTCTGCATTTGATAATTGTTGTGAAGAATATAAGTTGCATTCTCAGGATGGAAAGGTTGCTAATGATGAAGAAGAAGATTTTAAGTTTTGTGAGGATTTGTCCACTTCTGGAATTTATTTTAGTTCTACTTTTCAGCAAAGAGATGATCAGAGACATATGCATGTTGTGGTTAATGATAGCTATGAAGAGTATGCTGCAATAGGGGACACCTCTCATTGTGATCGAGATATTAATGATCTTCAGAATGTTAACCATAATATAGATGCTTTTGACTTTGCACCAAATGCATCTGCTGACTTAGGGTGTCAAGAAGATCAGTTTTCCCCCTTTGGAAACCCGAAAGATAATGAGCAGATTGAAGGAACAACATGTAACAAATTTGGATCTGTAACAAATACTAAAGGCAGCCCTCAGTTTTCTGATTTGCAGATAAAGGAAGAATGCAACAGATATGAAGAGGAAGATGATGATCTGAAAAGTCTAGAACAGCAGGGCATAACTCATCCTTCCCACTCAGGGGCTGAGCAATCTACAATTAACATAGTGATCAATGAAAGTAGCCAGTAGCAGCATTTCATTAAGTTGGAACAACAACATAAAAAGGTATTTCTTGTTCACTTTTATGACCCTGTTGCTGACTATCTAGAACTTATGAGCAGCATAGATATCAAAATATTTTTGTTAGATGATATCTGGTTCTATCACCCTTCGAAACTACATTGCTGCATGTTAGGGTTTCACTTATTTTCCAGGTCAAGATCAAGGATAAGTTCGGCGGATCAGCTTCTGACCTGGCTTCATTGGAAGCATGATGTCATGTGATAAAAATACTCTGCTGATTAGAATTAGGAGTAGGAGTAGATAGGAAAATAAGCTCTTAATATGAGCAGCTAGGTCATTTTTAGTTGTTTTCATGCATAAGAAAAGCGGGCTACAGGAAGATTGCAGGGGATCAGTTATAAAAGACAAATGACTCCATGCCCAATGGAACACTAGAATAGCTTTAATTATTCTTTTTCAGGAAAGGAATTTTGGTCTGGGGTTCTTAGGACCTCACAGGGAGGTTCCCATCCCCGAGTAGGAGCCATATGTTATCTCCTAAATAAAATTTTCAATAAGTTCACTCAAAACAATTTATTTTTTGATCACTGATGAAGGTTTCTAGTCATATTATGAAATATATTGGGATGACTAACAAGGTTGGGATATCTGATGTTCTATTCTTTAAGAAAATTTGAAAGTTTTAGCTTTGGGTGGCTTAGGCGAGTTTTTAAACAACTCATTAGCCACCAAAAAGCTCACCTTTCGGCAACTAATAGTTTTAACGCAGGACCATGTTAACCACCAAAATCCTGCTGATCGCGTTTTTTGTGAAATTTTGGGAAAAGGAATTTTGGTGGCTCAGGTGAGCTTTCCAATAGCTCATTAGCCACCGAAAATCCTTGGTTTCGGCAGCTTAGCGGGTGATTGAAGGAGGGTATTAACCACCGAAAGAAAGTGAAATGCGTTGGGGAAAAAGCCTGCTCAAAAAACTCAAAACATAGGTTTCTGTGGCTAAGTGTGGTTTCAAAATGGTATCTAAGCCACCGAAAGTAGGCTTTCGACAGCTAAGACCGAAATTTCAGGAAGTTCTAAGCCACCAAAAGGGACGTTTTACTATGAAAAGGCATCATTTTAAAACGGTGATTATGAGCGACTGGAGAATCATTTTGCAAAACTCTCGAAGGTTTTTGTTCCCAACAAGTCAGAGAACAATAACCTCTTTGAATGGGGAGATTTTCTACCTGTCTTCAAAGAGGAGGAAGAAGACAGTCCTGCAGAACACCTCCTCAAGTTTCGTGAATGCATGGATCTATTAGATCAGCAACATGAAGATGTTCATGTATTCATTATATGGTGATGCACGTCAGTAGTATTTTTCTTTACCTCCTTCCAGTATTTCTTCACTGAAGGATTTTCACAAAGCATTCACTGAGCACTGTAAAAGGTACTCTTCAAATGAGTTTGCATTTGATAATTGTTGTGAAGAATATAAGTTGCATTCTCAGGATGGAAAGGCTGCTAATGATGAAGAAGAATATTTTAAGTTTTGTGAGGATTTGTCCACTTCTGGAATTTATTTTAGTTCTACTTTTCAGCAAAGAGATGATCAGAGACATATGCATGTTGTGGTTAATGATAGCCATGAAGAGTATGCTGCAATAGGGGACACCTCTCATTGTGATCGAGATATTAATGATCTTCAGAATGTTAACCATAATATAGATGCTTTTGACTTTGCACCAAATGCATCTGCTGACTCAGGGTGTCAAGAAGATCAATTTGTCCCCTTTGGAAACTCAAAAGATAATGAGCAGATTGAAGGAACAACATGTAACAAATTTGGATCTGCAGCAAATACTAAAGGCAACCCTCAGTTTTCTGATTTGCAGGAAAAGGAAGGATGCAATAGATATGAAGAGGAAGATGATGATCTGAAAAGTCTAGAACAACAGGGCATAACTCATCCTTTCCAGTCAGAGGTTGAGCAATCTACAGTTAACGTAGTGATCACTGAAAGCAGCCAACAACAACATTTCATTAAGTTGGAACAACAACATAAAAAGGTATTTCTTGTTGGCTTTTATGACCGTGTTGTTGACTATCTGGAACTTATGAGTAGCATAGATATCAAAATATTTTTTTCAGATGATAGTTGGTTCTGTCACCCTTCGAAAGTACATTGTTGCATGCTAGGGTTTCATTTATTTTTTGGGTCAAGATCAAGGATGAGTTCAACAAATCATCTTCTAACCTGGCTTCATTGGAAGCATGATGTCACATGATAAAAAGACTCTACTGATTAGAATTAGGAGTAGGAGTAGATAGGAAAATAAGCTCTTAATATGAGCAGCTAGGTCATTTTTAGTTGTTTTCATGAATAAGCAAAGCGGGCTACAGGAAGATTGTAGGGGATCAGTTATAAAAGACAAATGAATCCATGCCCAATGGAACACTAGAATATAGGTTTCATAATTCTTTTTCAGGAAAGGCATCTTCGTCTAGGGTTCTTGGGACCTCACACCGAGGTTCCCATCCCCGAGTAGGAGCCAGATGTTATCTCCTACATAAAATTTTCAATAAGTTCACTCAAAACAATTTATTTTTTTATCATTGATGAAGGTTTCAAGCCATATTATGAAATATATTGGGATGAGTAACAAGTTTGGGATATCTGATGTTCTGTTTTTTAAGAAAATTTGAAAGTTTTAGCTTTCGGTGGCTTAGGTGAGTTTTTCAACAACTCATTAGCCACCGAAAATCTCACCTTTCGGCAGCTAACAGTTTTAACATAGGACCATGTTAACCACCAAAATCCCGTTGATCGCGTTTTTTGTGAAATTTTGGGAAAAGGACTTTCGGTGGTTTAGGTGAGCTTTCCAATAGCTCATTAGCCACTGAAAAGCCTTGGTTTAGATAGCTTAGCGGGTGATTGAAGGAGGGTATTAACCACCGAAAGCAAGTGAAATGCGTTGGGGAAAAAGCCCGCTCAAAAAAATCAAAACACAAGTTTCTGTGGCTAAGCGTGGTTTCAAAGCAGTCTCTAAGCCACCGAAAGTAGGCTTTCAGCACCTAAGAACGAAATTTTAGGACGTTCTAAGCCACCGAAAGGGGCATTTTACTATGAAAAGGCATCATTTTAAAATAGTGATTGTGAGCGACTAGAGAATAATTTTGTAAAAGTATCAGAGGTTTTTGTTCCCAACAAGTCAGACAAAAATAACCTCTCTCCATTTTCCTACAGGTGTTTCATATTGAGAGATTCGAATCCATCTCTAAGCCCTATTTTTCGGATCTTAGAATTTCCTTGTTTTACACATGTTTTTGAAATATAGGTCTCAGAAAGATGAAAACTAATTTCCAAAAGCTGAGAGAATTTTTGTTTCACAACAAACCAATGTACAAAAACCTCTTTCAATTTATACACAGGTGTCACAGATTTGAAGGACCAAATCCATCTCTGAGCCCCAGTTTTTGAGTAGTTTGGCCAAATTTTTAGCGCAAAAGTTGACCTAACAGGGGAGGTGTGCTTCAGTTTTATTATGACATAACAGTAGAAAAGGTCACCAATACTTAATTGTCAAAGTGAAACAGTGACTTAACTAGCAGAGGACTAGTGGCAGTGATTTCCAATACTTACTTCAGTTATTAGAAGGTTCAAATAGTGAATGAATTCTTCAGATAGTTAGACTAATAGTTAATTAGGGTTTCATGACCTAATTCTGCAAAAAACAATTATTTTGTTTATTTGTTTTAAATTAGATCCAAGTTTTCAGGATTTGAGTATTTTTGTAAAGGCTATAAAGCCGAAGAATTATTTTATGGAAAGGGTTCGACTTTGGGGACTTGCAGACCTATACTATTGTCATCTTCTCATTTTGTTCATGATTGAATATAAGCTCTTTTGTTATCATTTGTTCAGCTTCCATTTCTGTCTTTACTGTGCTTATGCTTGAATGTGTATTTAGGTTGAATTCAAGTTAATTAATGACTGATAGTTGTCATCCTATTGGCATGTTAATGTGATTTGAATTATAAGTACCATCCTTATCATGATTTAGCCATTTATATGCATCTGTTTTGTGTGTAAATCTGCCACCCTGATGAGTTCTCCATCCCTGCACCTTATTGTCAACTTCTGAACAGTGGTAACTAAAGCCTTGTAACTGAATGAGTTTCATGCATGTCCTAAGAGTGGAACTTCATATAGGTCACCTGCCTCGATCCATATTAGAAAACCCTAAAAACATTGTAAGTTACCAGGCATCCTCGAGCTGCAACCTAGAGGAGTTTCCTGGAGTGATAACAAGTTCCAATTTGGTAATGCCCTCAAAGTGAGAAAGTGAAGACAAGGCATACTGGTCCTTAGGTAAGGGAGTAGTAAGATCACAAGTGTGCGAAGGACCTTCAGAGGATAGGGGTACAGGAGAGGTACCCAAGGCAAAGCCTCGAGGGACGGGGACACCCTCGAGGAGCAAGGTGAAGGAATTTTGCAAGTGTCAAGGTTCATGGAAATAGTTGCATCTGAAAGGAATATGGAGGTAGTGTTGGGTAAAATATATGCTATCTAATTCAACACTTAATTTTTCAACCTGGGAAGGTAGCTTGTGAGATGCAAACACTATATGTGTAGGATTAAAGCTTATTCTAAGCTAAGCTAACTAGATATGCAAATGCACTAATCATGCAACTACATGATGTTAAAATACATGCATGACTATCATGAGTTAAATGCAGGAATCCAATCTATTCTTATGAAAGCAAGGAAACTATTTAACAACTGGAATTCAAATCTAATCTATCGTTACGCTAATCTATTCTATGAAATGAAATCGCAAAAACTAATATAGGAAAGAGGTCACTTGGTTCGAAAGAAATCTAATCTAATAAAAGTAAATCTAACTATTCAAAGCATGTAACAATTCAACTAAACTATTTCATGAATGCATGAACTATATGCTGATGCAGGGTTGCGAATCTACTTAACCATGAGAATAACTATGAAAGTAAATATTGAAATTGATTATGAAAGCAAATCTGAAACTAATTACTGTAAAATAGGAAATTATGCTACAAGTGAAACGAGCAATTAATCTATCTATTCTATGAGCGAAACTACTTTATATTTTCAAAAGATCAGACTAACCAACTATCCTACTCTAGTTATCGAACTCAATGCAATCGTATAAAGCAGATTGAAACACTAATCTAAGGACCAAGTGTAAACAAATACTTTGTGAGGAATCATAAACTAATGTAAGAAAACTAGTTTAACAAATCTAACCTAATCAACAACTGATTTATGAACTTGAAATGTTTAATACTAAGAAACCAAAAGAAACAAAAATACAAAACATATTAAGGTGAAAGGAGGTGAAATATAGGAACAAAACTTAATAAATACTTTAAAAAATCTAACCTATGGTCATAAAGACAAACATAACCATTATCTAACTACCGTAGTTGAAACATAATCAAATAGCTAAAGAAACATGCTTAAATAAGATAAAAAACGTTGAGGGCCGAATGAAAGGCTGGATAACATACTGGAACACAGGTCTGAATGACAGTCTGGACAGGCAGTCTGAATGAAAGTCTGTAAAAACAACAGAATTTAAGAAATAGTTAATATAAATGATTTCGATATCAGTTGATTCATGCACATGGTAACAAAATGCATAACGAACAGTAATTGAACCTATCTAATGATCAAATTCGACAGAGGGATAACGTAAACTAATTCATAATTATAAAAAGAACTTGCTTCCTAACATAAAATGAAATAAACTGTAATGTAATTGAACTGAATTCAAAACTAGATTAGGGCTGACAGAATTAAATCTAACTACAACTAAACTAAATTTGCAGATTTAAACTAACTAAATTCTATTTGCTTGCAACCATGAAATCAAACATAAAGTTGGAAAGAAAGCTGGAAAACATACTAGAAACAAAGCTAAGCATGCAACCGGTTATTTACTTCTGGAAATGAAACTACATTAATCCACACAGTAATATAATGTAATCTAAGCTACTGGAAACAATAACATAAACGATTACAGTAAATCAAATTGCATAAATAGATTATAAATGAAACTACGCTAACTGCAAAGAAAGAGATAACGAAAATATAGAAGAATGACACCAAATGCAAATGGCAAAACGCAAAGGTCTGTTTGGCAAATTTTTTCTCCCTATCTGTTAAGAATTTTTGAAAAATTCTTGCAATTAAGGGTAAATGGGTCCATTTGGGAAGTGGGTTTCGAATTGTTTCCCAAAATTCCTTATGGTTTGCTCACACTAGGCTCCCGAAATTTACCTCCTGAACTGGTGATGGGAATGTGATTGAGATTCGTGAATTGAAGAAGATGGGAAATGAGCAAACGTAATATACTTGAACAAGAACGTGAAAGGGAAAATAGAAAAGGTAAATTAGCGGCAATGCAAAAGGAAAATGACAGAGTATAAACACGATGGATAGAAATGCAAAGGAAAGACAATGAATGGGAAAAAACGTAATGGCAAAATGTAAAGGACAGAGCATAAACTGGAATTAATAAAATTAAAATACAGAAACAAAATTATCTAGCTAACAAACACAAACACAGTTGAATGAGATCGATATTGCACACACATAAATGAACACTTGCCACTGAGGGGCCCTCTCAGGTGACAGTGGCTTCACATTCATGAACTGATCAATCACCAACGCATAAAAATGAATTTGAACCAGAAGCAGCAATTCAATATTATCAAAAATAGATTTGTACAATAGAAACCCATATCCAGACCTCTAGGGTCTAATTTATACATGAACATCCAAGTGGGGAAGGATAGAGTCGAATCCCCCAATTTCCTGAGTTGTTACAACTAGTTTCTAAATTTAGAAAACGGTCAACCACGTTTTCTAGAAAAGTTGGTTTCAGAGAATCACAATTTTCTCCCAAATGGCCTTGAATTTTGTGAACATTCCTAATAGTGATTGAAATTGGCCTATTCTGCACAAAATCCATGTACTAGAATTTTCATTTTCACCTCTGTTTGCCCAAAAATCTGTTATCTGTTGAAAACATGTGGTCAGAATGGGCGTCTGGATGAGCATCCGAATGACCTATAACTGAAATTTGTTCATAAATCTGGATTCTGAGCTGTTTTTTGCTGAGTTATTTTCCAAATTGAATGTTGGGTGCTAGCTTTACGTTGTGGCTGAGTTTGATTGGTTGTATGCTAGATTTTACCAATCTTCTTCCTTCCCGTCCTCATGATACGTGCACTCCTTCTTTTTCTCATAATTTCCTCTGTCAAAATAAATAAATTACATATTAGTCAAATTTTTGTGAAAGCCAAACAAAATAATTTATAAGTGTCATCCATATTATAAAGTGAAATAAAGTTCCATTTATATGATAGAGTGAAAGCAAGTGCCATACATATTATATTGGTTTAATGATTTTGTTTGTTTAATCAAATGTAGGCTATGGAAAGTCAATGAAATGTGCACCTCCCTTTTATGGCTAATGGAACCAATGTTTCTAAATATTTATGTAATTTCCATGCTTAATATTTCCACTTAAAACATTTAAAATATTTATTTTAGGGATGTTTTCAATTTTGTTTTATACTAATTTGTTTTATTGTGGATTTAAACAAATTATGTTTTAAAAAGATCAGTATGTTAATAATAATCCTTTTTTAATATTTCATCTATTTTTATTTATATTGTTACAAACTTATCATCAATACTTGGTTTTGATTTTCACATGTAGATTTGACAGGACTAACGAGAAGTGGAAGGCAAGATATCACAGGATCAATAAGAGCCAAAAGACAAAGGCAAGCCAAACTTAGTGAACCAATGCAATCAAACCCAGTGCAAAACTCATGATCAGAAGAAAGGCCGGGTGGAGTACCGAAATTCTTACAACTTACATAATTATTGCATTTAATGCAATAAACATAACATATTAGACTCACTTTACATTTATGAGATTTAATTAATAAAACAAAGTAAAATATAACCTTATCGAACATAGATGTATTAAATTATGGTAGAAATGATGAGAAATTAATGTAAATAACACCATTATAAAAGACAATTCCGGAGCCCAACATTCCCACAGACCAAAGGTATGGCACGTCCGCGTGCCATGAATGAATTGGAAGTGGTCTTTCATTTATTCAAAAACTATGTTTGATCATCAATAGTTTATAGGAAATCTTTAGCAAAACTAAGACAACTTTATTACAACATAAAAACTAGAACTTAGAGAAAAAAAAATGGTATTTTATGAGATGACCAAAATGACTTCATATTATTCAACTAGTAATAATTCATGCTTATCAAGACCATATAAACTGAGACTGTCTCTCCCCCAGACCAAATTTATGGCACGTCCTTGTGCCAAAAATGGATTAAGACTAGGTTGTGTTCTCTTATGTTAACACTCTTGATAAAAAACACTCAACAGGTAATATCATACTAAGGAAGATTCCTTAATACACGCAAATTCATCAGTTATGCTCACGAAGACCACATATAAAATATGATAGGGGACATTTCTTAGATAGAAAACATGAGGGTGTAGACAGTTTATAAAGCCTATATGAAACTGTTCATCTCTGCTACTTCTCAAAGTCTTATCGTTATTCAAGTAATTATGGACAGATTTTGCATTTCAAGTTCATTAGAATCCTAAGTTTATGGGTCCCACTTCTAGGATAGTGATATCCTAGGTATATTATGAATTAGACAACAGGGTCTTAAGTGCAACTTACAAAAATTCTCAAATGGTAGATTGATGGAGTTCATTTTCTTTAGATCAACCATGCATACCTTCCTCTAGTAGACCCACAACAACCTTTATTATTACAGAGTCATTTTCATATTTTTTTTTTCTCTCTTTTTTTTTAGACTCTTTTTTTCTCTCTTTTTTTAACAAGTTGTCCTCCCCAGGAAGATTCCCCTGTTCAGTACCCCGTCGGGTTTACCTAGTCATACCACAGGCCGATACTCGCTTCCAGGGAGCCTGTTCAGTACCCCGGTGGGTCAACCTCTTAAACTTGCTTTCCATCAGAGCCTCGTGTCCCAAATATCCACTCCCTATAGATATTGGGAAAATAAATTTCCCTATGAAGGAGTGGTGGGGGAGCAACTCTGAAAACCATGTTACAGGATGGGATGGTATATGGGTTGGAGGATAGCTAGTCTCTTTTTTATTTTTATCATGGAACCAAAATAAAGGTTGCAAGAGGAATCTACTGAACCAAGGGTACACACTGTTGATGGATCTAGTGTAAAGTGGATGAAGCCATAAGATAATGAACGAAAGGTGTCCCTAGTCCCAAAATTCACCTTTTCATATAGATTTATGGTAGTGTTCCCTCACAAAATAGGAATTTCATTCACCCTTATGCTAACATGTAGTAAAGATTCTTAAATAACATAACCTGATAATGAAGCTAGGATGTACGAGTGGCCTCTAGGTTTTAGATAGACTTTTAAACTTATGACAAATATTCATGGTATTTAAAATTGGCCTTGAGCAGTCGTTATATTAAAAAATATGCATGTATGAAAAGAAATAACGATGAAAAATTGTTTCGGTTTATTCTTTGGCATTATCTTCTTCTTAGTTCTTTTATTTGAAAAACAAAACAAAAAATGAAGTTGCGTTATTCCCTAAACTAAGAATGCAACATTTTATTTATATACATATTTCCCTACCATAAGAAAAAAGAAAACATGTTTATTCAAGTATATGAGCTTTTCCAATGAAACCAAGTGCGAAGAAAAATGAGAATTGTACCTTTATCCACATATGAAAATATTGTTGCAGTGATTACCTGAATGTGGAAGTTCAACCAACTTACTTTTCTTTGCATCAACATGTGTCGAATGAAGGAATGGTGTTGTGGCTGGGTTACCTCGTGGAACCATCTTTCGATGTAGTCCTAGTACTCACCTTCCTTCACTATGTCATACAGATTCCCTTCTTCTAATTGAGCAGTTGTTTGAGCACATGATGGATATATTAGCTTGCATGTGGAGAACTCTCTAATTTTAGGTTTCTCTCCTTCGGATGCAATCCCCAATGTATCAGCTTCTTTTGCAGTCTCGCAAAGAAGATTATTTTGTAGTTCTTGGGATTTTGGTTCGTCTATCATTTCAGGAGTAGTTGATAAGCTTTCAACTTCTGTCAGGATCTACTCTTCGATAGAAGGTCGAGACTCCAGTTTTTGCTAGGATTCAAGAGAGTTCTCTCATACTAATGAGCACCTTTGAGTCCATTTTGTTGGTTGGTAGGTTTTTCTTCACACAAGGATTAGTCCCTGGGGTTCTTACAGTACCCAAAATATTATGTGTGCTTTTTTTTAAAGACTATCTACTACTAAAGAAATTTTACAAAATCACATCACACTAAAACACCTATCTAAAATTAACTTGTGAAAAGTAAATGCAGAAAAGGAACAACAAGGCTTCGGGGCACCCCACTATAGTGGATGCACAGGTTCTTACCTCTCGTCTTACCGTTCTCCCCTCCCCCTTGTTGTGTAATGTAAAAGCAACCTATCTACCTAGACTCTAATTCCTTTAGCACCTCCCCGGCAATGGCGCCAAAATGTTGGGTAAAATATATGCTATCTAATTCAACACTTACTTTGTCAACCCGAGAAGGTAGCTTGTGAGATTCAAACACTATATGTGCAGGATTAAGGCTTATTCTAATATAAGATAACTAGATATGCAAATGCACTAATCATGCAACTACATGATGTTAAACTACATGGATGACTATCATGAGTTAAATGCAGGAATCCAATCTATTCTTATGAAAGCAGGGAAACTATTTAACAACTGGAATTCAAATCTAATCTACTGTTATGCTAATCTATTATATGAAATGAAATCACAACAATTAATCTAGGAAAGTGGTCACTTGGTCTGAAAGCAATCTAATCTAATGAAATTAAATCTAACTATTCAAAACAGGCAACAATTCAACTAAACTATTTCATGAATGCATGAACTATATGCTTATGCATGGTTGCAAATCTACTTAACCATGTGAATAACTACGAAAGCAAATACTGAAATTAATTATGAAAGCAAATCTGAAACTAATTACTGTAAAACAGGAAATTATGCTACAAGTGAAAAGAACAATTAATCTATCTATTCTATGAGCGAAACTATTGTATATTTTCAAAAGAGAAAACTAACCAACTATCCTACTTTAACTATCGAACTCAATGCAATCGTATAAAGCAGATTGAAACACTAATCTAAGGACCAAGTGTAAACAAATACTTTGCGAGGAATCATAAACTAATGTAAGAAAACTAGTTTAACAAATCTAACCTAATCAACAACTGATTTATGAACTTGAATCTTTAATACTAAGAAACCAAAAGAAACCAAAATATAAAACATATTAAGGTGAAAGGAGGTGAAAGATAGGAACAAAACTTAATAAATACTTTAAACAATCTAACTTATGTTCCTAAAGACAAACATAACAATTATCTAACTACCACAGTCGAAACATAATCAAAGAGCTAAAGAAACAGGCTTAAATTAGATTGAAAATGCTAAGGGCCGAATGAAAGGCTGGATAACAGACCGGAACACAGGTCTGAATGACAATCTGGACAGGCAGTCTAAATGAAAGTCTGTAAAAACAACATAATTTAAGAAATAATTAATCTAAATGATTTCAAGATCAGCTGATTCATGCATAAGGAAGAATAATTGAACCTATCTAATGATCAAATTCGACAGAGGGATAATGTAAACTAATTCATAATTATAAAAAGAACTTGCTTCCTAACATAAAATGAAATAAACTGTAATGTAATTAAACTAAATTCAAAACTAGATTAGGGCTGATAGAATTAAATCTAACTACAACTAAACTAAATTTGCAGAATTAAACTAACTAAATTCTATTTACTTGCAACCATGAAATCAAACATAAAGCTGGAAAGAAAGCTGGAAAACAAACTAGAAACAAAGCTAAGCGCGCAACCGGTTATTTACTTCTAGAAATGAAACTACATTAATCCACACAGCAATATAATGTAATCTAAGCTACTGGAAACAATAACATAAACAATTACAGTAAATCAAATTGCATAAACATATTATAAATGAAACTACGCTAATTGCAAAGAAAGAGATAACGAAAATACCGAAGAATGAAATCAAATGCAAATGGAAAAATGCAGAGGTCTGTTCCGCAACGTTTTTCTCCCTATCTGTTAAGAATTTTTGGAAACTGCCTGCTAGAAGGGGTAAATGGGTCCATTTGGGAAGTGTGTTTCAATCCGTTTCCCAAAATTCCTTATGTTTTTCTCACACTAGGCTCCCAAAATTTACCTCCTGAACTGGTGACAAGAATGTGATTGAGATTCGTGAATTGAAGAAGATAGAAAATGAGAAAACGTAATATACTTGAATAGGAACATGAAAGGGAAAATAGCAAAGGTAAATGAGCAGCAATGCAAAAGGAAAGACAGTGAATGGGCAGAAACGTAATGGCAAAATGTAAAGGACAGAGCATAAACTGGAATTAATAAAATTAAAATACAAAAACAAAATTACTTAGTTGAAAAACACAACACAGTTGAACAAGATTGATCTTGCACACACAGAAATGCACACTTGTCGTTGAGGGGCCCTCTCAGGTGACAGTGGCTTCACATTCACGAACTAATGAGTCACCAACGCATAAAAACGAATTTGAACCAGAATTAGCAATTCAATATTATCAAAAATGGATTTGTACAATAGAAACCCATATCTATACCTCTAGGGTCTAATTTATACATGAACAACGCAGTGGGAAAGGATAGAGTTGAATCCCCCAATTTCCTGAGCTCTTACAACTAGTTTCTAAATTTAGAAAATGACCAACCACGTTTTCTAGAAAATTTGGTTTCAGAGAACCACGATTTTCTCTCAAATGGCTTTAAATTTTGCGAAAATTCCTCTAAATAACTGAAATGGGCCTATTCTGCACAAAACCCATGTGCCATAATTTTCAATTTCGCCTCTATTTTCCTGAAAATCTGTTGTCTGTTAAAAACACATGGTCAGAATGGGCATTTGGATGAGCGTATGAATGACCTGTAACTAAAATTTGTTCATAAATCTAGATTCTGAGCGGATTTTTTGCTCAGTTGTTTTCCAAATTGAATGTTGGGTGCTAGCTTTACGTTGTGGCTAAGTTTGATTGGGTGTATGCTGGATTTTACCAATATTCTTCCTTCCCATCCTCATGATATGTGCACTCCTTCCTTTTCTCATAATTTTCCTGCGTCAAAATAAATAAATTACATATTAGTCAAAGTATTGTGAAATCCAATCAAAATAATTTATAAGTGCCATCCATATTATAGAGTGAAATAAAGCTCCATTTATATGATAAAGTGAAAGCAAGTGCCATACATATTATATTGGTTTAATGATTTTGTTTGTTTAATCAAATGTAGGCTATGGAAAATCAATGAAATGTGCACCTCCCTTTTATGGCTAATGGAACCAATGTTTATAAATATTTATGTAATTTCCATGCTTAATATTTCCACTTAAAACTTTTAAAATATTTTATTTTAGGGATGTTTTCAATTTTGTAAAATACTAATTTGTTTTATTGTGGATTTAAACAAATTATGTTTTAAAAAGATTAGTATGTTAATAATAATCTGTTTTTAATATTTCATCTATTTTTATTTATATTGTTACAAACTTATCATCAATCCTTGGTTTTTATTTTCACATGTAGATTTGATAGGACTAACGAGAAGTGCAAGGCGAAGATATCACAGGATCAACAAGAGCCAAAAGACAAAGGCAAGGAAAACTTAGTGAACCAATGCAATCAAACCCAGTGCAGAACTCATGATCAGAAGAAAGGTCGGGTGGAGTACCGAAATGCTTAGGACTTACACAATTATTGCATTTAATACATTAAAAATAACATATTAGGCTCACTTTACATTTACGAGATTTAATTAATAAAACAAACTAAAATATAACCTTATCGAACATAGATGTATTAAATTATGGTAGATATGATGGGAAATTAATGTAAATAACATCATTATAAAAGACAATTCCGGAGCCCAACAGGTAGTCCAGCCTTTGGTTGATAATGTGATCACCACTCACAACGTCAACGTCAGGGAGTAAGCCTTTATTTATGTCCAATTTGACGAGCACCTTAGCCATCCTATTATCAAAAATTAGGTGAAAGTCTTTCTCTAAGGCCACAAAACGACCAAGAGAATTCACCAGGCCGGTAAGAAATTCCTTGTTCCAAAGGGGGAAGGGCAGGGCAGGAAAAAGGACCGAGAGATGTGGCTTGATGACTCTCTCCTTTAAAGGATCAAAACCCATATGCCAACAGCTTAATACCAGAGAGCCCTTTTGAATAGTCCAGAGGGTATCTAGGATACGTATGGCATCCTTTTCTTCAATGAATACAAATACTAACCATTTCTTCACAAGCAAACTAATGGTAGACACATACTGGATAATGGGCTTCAAATGTATAGTACCCCTGTCAATCCATTCATCCTTGGTCATAGTACAGTATTCAAGCCTCCCGATGAGAGATCTGCAACAAAGGGTCTCTACCTTATCGAAAAAAATGTCATGGCCTAAAACATAACGACGTCTGGAATCCAGAGCTTTTATAGACTTGGGATTGCGGCGGGAGTGGTAAGATGACGGGTTTCGAGGGTTTCTAGTATTCCCACCACCCTCTGAAGAGGAGATAGATCCACTGACCTCTGACATATTCAAGAGTATTCTAACAGAGAAGGAAACCATGGCCAAGGAAAAACAAAACCCTAAAGTATCTAGACCAGTGAAAAAATAGTAAACAAGTTAAAGCCGACAGTGCTCAGTAATGTCGGACCCAAAAGGACTCCCAGAAGCAATGAAGAAAAACCCCTATGACAACAACAATAAAATTCTCACTTTTTTAATCATGGTTGGTACTAGCCCTCTAGGTAAGAGGGTGGACTCCATGTGGGGTGGCCGCATCTAGAGAATAAAGAAACCCTTGAGATAAATGGGTTTCGGACCAAAGCCCCAAATACAAATACAGAAAATACAAAAAAGAGACTGATAGATAGTGAAGTACCTGTGAGCTGGAGATACTGATGTCGAGCAGAGTGTTGGATCCTGAAAATGACGCAGATGGGTCAACCAAAGGTGATGAGTGCCCAGCAAACACAGAGTTTGTCAAAATTTGTCCGTTCCCGCAATATGCATCACTGAGTCAATCAGAAGACGACGATAGCTCCAAATACCACAATGAAAGCAAAGGTTGACGGGCCAAAAATAACAGAAAGGGAAAACTACGTGCATGAAAAAAGGTGACAGGTAACGTTCCAACTACAAAGGGTTGTGGAGAAAATTATAACCAGGTAGTGTAAGCTAGCGGTAGGGTCAAGGCCCGATAGTTTTTCGGATGTGTGTCATAGATGAAGGCCAAAATGCCTGGGTACAGGGCTGAAGCAGTAGCCATTGGCGCCTATAAATTTTCCATCCGCCTAGTAGGTAAGTGTATATATACATATATATGTAAGTAATTATATTATCATGTTTAACAAGTGTGAGTGATTTGACATATCCTCCTTAAATGTAGTGTCTAGGTTCTTGGTTTGGAGTTGCCATGGTATTGGCCCATGGTATTCCCTTCCAATACATGGTATTTCATTAATTGATGTTATTTACTTTTTAGTATTTATTATGGATGATCTCTATTGCACATTTTCTTAGGCTGACCTCCTCTTGTGCACTTGATTTTCCTTTCCAACGCATGGTTTAGCAAATTGGTTGGTGGTTTTTATGCACACTATTACAACTGGCTTGTAAAACTTTATTCATGTTTGTTTTATGTAAAAATATATTTTACATTTTTATTACGTCTAGGCATTTAGATATTATCTCATATTTTGAGCTTCAACAAGATTGACTCGAGTGTAAAGCGTACAATCTAGATTCATTTCATGGTGGTCGTATCTTGTTATGCTTAAATGCATGTTGATTAAGATTTAAATAAGCTTCAATTAAGCTGTGGTTAAAGAAAGGGGTAACAATTTTGTTTATTAAATAGTATTTGTTTTATGTTTATATTAATTAGTTTAATATCTTTGTTATACCATAAATCGATAACTAAAACGATATGGTAATTAGTTTAATGTTTAGCCTTTGTTTAACAACTATCCATTTCCACAAAACTATTTGTCTGGTTATGCCTATCGGCGTTCACCAACCACTTTACTTGTGGTTGTGCTAGTATCTGAGATTTTGGACTTCCTCGAGCGGATCAACAAGATTAACCTGAGTGTAACAAGTGTGCTGTCGAGATTCATTTCATGGTCTATGTGGCTGGTTGTTCCTATCGACGTTCACCAACCACTTTACTTGTGGTTGTGCTAGTATCTGAGATTTTGGACTTCCTCGAGCAGATCAACAAGATTAACCTGAGTGTAACAAGTGTGTAGTCTGGATCCATTTCATGGTCATTGTATCTTGTTATGCCTAAATGATTCTTGATTAAGATTAAATAAGTTTCAATTAAGCAGATATTAGTTTTTGTTTTTTGTTTTTTTTCATATCCAGTTTTTTGTTTGTTTATTAAATAGTATTTGTTCCATTTTCACAAGTTCATCGGGCACTTGTGACTGTACTATTTTATAAAACTATTAACAAGTACCTAGACAACCTTAATTTTATGTTTGTGTTAATTGTTTTTGTGTAGAAATAATATGATTCTAAGTTTTGGTCCATATAAGCTAGAATATGCTTCTTAGTCTCGAAGTTATAAGGTAGGTAGTGTTATTTAATAGTCAATTTATCCTTAACTTCTTAACTTAAAAGGTTTGGCTTTACTGCCAAATAATGCTTGAGCCAACTTTTAAAACTTAAAATATTCATTAAGCAAAAGACTCACTCTACTAATTAGATTCACCCATAAACTTGAATCAAATATCAAATCAATAAATTAAAAAAACTCGAAAAATATATAGGATGAGATCAAAATTCGTGACCAATGATAACTTTGAAAGCAATATATCATCCCATTAACACTTGACTCCTTTTTTTCAAATGTGGTTCACCATTTATTAGAGGGTTACTCCACAGAAAATCCCAATACCTGACATTCAAACTGAATCAAGGTATGGTCAACTCATCATTCACAACATTTATTACAAAGGGCTCCACAAGAGCATCATGTCACTTACAAGAGTAGAACCTGGGTGGGGAGGGTAACATTCATTCCTCCCAACCACCCAAGCTACATCCATTTGACAAACACTTAATTCCTTGTATGAACATATTCGAAATAAAAATCACAAAAGTAAAAACATGAAAGGTTCAATCTTCTTCAATTCAAAATATCCATTAAATTTAAAATGATTTTTTTTTTTTTTTAAAACCATATCATTGAATTCAAAATTCCAATCAATCAAAATTTTAAATACAAATTCCAAATCAATCAACTCTTTGAACACGATATATCATATATATTGAAAACTTGCCTTTAGGATCATATTCAAAATAAAATTTGGCAGATGTTCCCAAAAACCAATGAGTGACTTGTCATCCAATGTCAACGTGGCATTGGCAAGAAGGATTATACGGTCGCCTTCTTACAAAATTTTGTTGCTATTCATAGTTGACATTAACTTCATTTACCCCAATTATCATTTTTTGATTGAGATGGTTTGATATATATATTTTGGATTCCTCCAACTTAACTTGAATTTGAATTGGATCTTATGGATATTGTAGGTTGAAGGTATTAACTTAATTTTATTGAATGGACATTTTATTGGCTTGGGTTATATGGAGCCAAATCAAGTGTGAACTTTGCTCCATGTATGTTGAATGCCCCTAACCTAAAATTTAGATAATAATGTCTGTGACCTACAAGATTCCCATTATGCATTGCCATATTTTATTGGTAATTTTTAACACGTATCAATTAATTTCAAGATGCTCTCAAATAATTGTTGTCCTTGATGGAGAATGGAAAGTTTGAAAGTGATTTTTTTGGCATATATATTGATGTCCTTGATTCCATGTTTTCTATGGATTGAGGTGCCAATTAAGTAGTAGAAAGTTTCAAAGTGATTAGGGAAGAATAAGTTGAGCTTTTGCTACCATTCAACTAAACTGTCTATTTATTGTCAATATTCATAAATAATTCGAAGTTTTCAATGATTTATCATTAATATCGACAAAACTAAAATTATAGTATTTAAAATTTTAAAAAAACTTATCATCCCATTTTGTACGATGATAACTTTATTTAGACATTCATTGCATTTGTCATTTAAATTGAAACCAAAAGTATCAAGAAAAGAATTATTGACCATTCAAAAGCTTATAATTGTCCAAAACATATATGTAGAAATGTTGAACTCTAGAATTGAGATAAGACTTTTTTTCCTTTTTATTTACAAACATTTTGTTGTCCTAGTTAGGTTGTGAAGTTTGGCCTTGTAGTGTCTCTCGTGATGCTTGGATTAAAATTGATTAAATATAAACACTGTTTACAATATATAATTTGAAATTAAATGTAATACTACTTACCTCAATCTCTTGATTAGCACTGATTGTTTTTTCAACCTTGATTTGATACCTAGAATACAAATATAAGTGGCTCACATTGAAAAAGGATATACTCTCTTATTGCATCAATACATTCTAGGTGAGTGCACACTAATGAGGGTCTCTCATGATGTGTATGTAGTAATACAAAACTAAAATGCAAATATCCCAAACTTCGAGGGATATTACGAGATACTAGCATAATGAATCTAAATCGAGTGTAAGAAGATGTAATATACAAAATTGAACTAACTTTTAATATGTGTAAGTTCTATTTATTGATTTTTTGTATAACTATATGAATATTGATGGAGTGTGATAGTAATCCTTTTAATCTTTTTTATTTTTAGTTCTAAATATCAACCCCAACATTAGCCTTTTAACCTTTTTTCTTTTTAATTCTAAATATCAACTCCAACATTAGGGTGATATTTAAGATTTGAATGGGCACAAGCTTGAAATAGGGACATGAACATTGAAGAGAATAAGGGGTGGTTATATTGTAGCAATGGAGGCATTGAAATTGCTTTTGGATGTTGGACTATGTTGGATACGTTAATGTTTTTGAAAATGAAGTCATTGTATTTTTTCACTCATCTTTGTTGAGGGAGTTGTGAAACTTAAAAGAACAAAATGTGAAATTGTATTTGCTTACATTTTCATGTCTAGCAATCCCATCTTATAGTAAGGGACACTATAGAATAAACACATGACTTCTAACAACAATACATTTTTTTGTCATTCACCATTCTTTTAACCCTAATATTATTACTACCAACCTCACAAATCAAACCAATGCAAAATGAAAGAAACAATTAGTTTTGACTCATTTAAGCCATCATTCAGACACGTTGAAAGACAATTTATCTATAATCAAGGTATTATATATTCATAACCTAAAGTAGAACCAAGTTAACGATTTTTTATTTGAAGCCCAAAAGTATATCAACCTATACATGAAATAGATGGTGCTAAATATATCACTGTATACACATGTCACGTTTTTCTTCCCAAGACAATATCGATATGTGTTCATTAATTGATAAGATTTGAGGAGCAAAAAACCTAAAATATCCCAAGAGTTCATGAAATATCTCAAACCTACAAGATTTTACAATCTAAAGCTTAGGAAGTGAACACTCCATTTCATCAAAACTATTTTCTACAAGGCTATAAGGACAACTTCATTGAGTCATTCCATTATAAAAGCAATCTAGGAATACCGCCAAACTAGTTAGACTTGCATAGATCAAAATACCATTGTCCAAAAAGTAAAATCTTTTTAAAGTTCCATTCACTGTAGAGGTAAAGGACCAAACATATTGTCCAATAAAACTACTACCTATATCAACCATGCCTCTTGAAGCTCATACAAGAAATTTGAATTCAAGAGCCCACAAAAATCCCAAAAATCATTGGAGTCCACGTTCTTTTTCAAGAAGTGGCCCTAATTTCTTGATGCCTCTTGTTGTCACATATATAGTGGTTTGGCTAGCATTGTTCCTCAGCAATCTTGAGCATATTTTTGAGCCAGTCCTTTACTTTGAGATTAGCAGATGATGAGATTCTAGTTGATGATCACTCTTATTTAGTGGATCCAGAGCATTCAGTTTGATTAGTTATATGCCACGTGAATGAGCCTCGTGACCCCATATTTTATGACTGGGTTAGCCATTTTCATGTCCTCGAGCAGAGTTTATGGAAGTGCCCATGATGTACAACAATAGCGGTGTTTTAGTTCCTTTTAGATTGTTCAGATTGGATGCAAGTATATGACCCAGATGATAGATATGGATTTGTACATATGGATTTTGGTTATGCTTTGTTGTCTATTGTTATAGCTGATTTCACCACTCCAGGTGAATCACACTTTGTATGGCCTTCCCCTGTCCTGGTGCAGACTCCTTAGACCCCATGGAATGATTTTTTGTCCTTTGATGTTTCCTTGATCATCCCTAAAAACATGTGAAAAATGATACACGCGACTTTTAAACCTATAAGCACGTATATACGCGGGTTTGATCACTAAAACCGCGTACATCGAGATGTGTACAAAATCCAAATCCTTTTGGAGTTTTCCTTGACATGGATCCGACTCGTTTGACTCCTGGCCTTCCATATGCCGTGAGATCGCTCGGATTCGACCTTTCATTACCCCTTTGAAAAACTATATAAGGAACCCCTTGGTACATTGAAGGCATAAGAGAGAATTGAGAGCAAAGAAACTATAGTCCATTGTTGCCGAAGCTTATGCTTGAGTCTGCATCCCTTTGTCCCTTGGAGCACTTTTTTGTTCTTCCCAAGCTTGCCTTTTGCTTGTGAGCTTGCTATCTAGTGATGGAGGATTGAAGTGGTGGAGGACCAAGTGGGGGATTCAGTTTCTCTGGTTCGCAGACGTGCCGTCAGAGGTTGTATCTTGTAATCTCTGATTTATATTAATAGAAATATCTTTTCCTGTCCAATAATGTGTGTTTGAATGAATATTTTATCCATTGGATTATGTCAAATGATTATACATTATTGATTATATATGCTAGAATAGATCTAACACCATGATATATAGAATGCTTGTATTGTTTACTTGTTGTTGAGGAAGTAATCTATCAATTCAGGCTGAAGTTGGAAAGCTCAGCGGGGATCTACTTCAACCGTCTGGAATAAGGTACGAGGTCTGATCCTTTAGTGTTAGACATTTAATTTCTATTGCATATTGGAAAGGATTGATTTCTGGAGTCAAGCTGTCTGTTGTGGTACCCCAAGACATTAGGAATTTCTCTTCGTAACAGAATTGGCAACTCCGTTGGGGAGTTCCTAGTAGTTGTCCTTTGGGGGTTGTTTTCTCGGCATTCAATGAATTTGAATTGCTCTTTCTCTCTTATTTATGTGTCAGGTCTGGGGGCATGTATGCTTGGTAGAGTCTGATTGGTGTGAAGTTTGTCTCAGCCTGTTTGTTTTCCTTGATTTTATGCACCTTTCTTCATGTACGTGAGTTTTTAACTCACAGTCGCGTATACACACGGATTTCTCTTCGATTTCCACGTATACACGCGGGTTTACTGCGAACAGTCGCGTATGCCCTTGTTTTTTCCTTTTTGTGGAATTTAAAGGGTTGCTGGGTGAATTTTGATATTTGCTGAGTCTCCTTTGGCATTGCCTGAGTCTGTTTATACCTCTGTTTCTGACCAGAAACGTTTTTTTAGGCTAAATTTTTTCTTTTTTAAGAAGGTTCTTGTCATGGCATTTTTTATTTTTTGTTTGAGATTAGTGCATTAGAGTTCTTTTACCTTAGTGCTTTTCTTGAGTGCTGTTTATGTGTGCTTGCAGAGTCTAGGGGTTGTAGAATCATTCTTTTTCTTTTTGCATCTCATTTTATTTCAAAAAATCCAAAAACATTTGCTTATCATCATGCATTATATTTTGCATTTTGCATTGTACTTGCACTAGATTTGCTTTGGAGTATTAGTTAGGACTTCATATAGGAAAGCTTGCATTCATCATTTGAAGAAAAATTGTGCATTTCACGTAGTAGCATACCCTGTTTTCATGGACACAATGCATTTGCATTGATTGTTAGGTGTGCATTTTACTTCATGTTGCATCATAACACCATTAGTTGCATGACCATATCTCATTTTTGAGTAATAAAGCCAACTAAAATCAACGCTAAATTAAAATGAACTACACTCTTTTCTTTTATAGGGTGCACCAACAAGCTTAGGTTTTAGGATCTTGGAATAGTTCATTGTAAGTCAATTCTCCAATATCACTAAACAACAACATGTATGTGTCTCTCCATGTGAGTGTGTGAAAGCCTTGGTATAACCAGTGTTTCTCAGGATCCTCCTCTCAAAAGGGAATTAAGCACGAGGCAGTGTGAGCGGTTATTGATTGGGATGACCCTCAGTCATAACTGAGTAGCACCAGAGATATTTCCAGGATTGTATTCATATCTGGGGGCTCTTTCGAGAGTTTTGGGCTTTGTTTCCCTACCCATACAGTTAATCCCACCTGCGACTATCTTCCTGAGCATTGATTATATTGAGGTGACCTTAGTGGCCTTACCTAGGATATCAAGGGGGTACTTTGCAGGGGTTATTTTGCAGGTGTCCCGGCCAGGTTGGGGTTGGACAGCACAATCTCTTTATGCGTTGAATCTAAGGGCCACAATAATTGGTTACGTACCTCCGCTTGTTGTGTATGGGAGTCTCAAGCCTCTCCTAGGCGAGACATACCTGCTTCATTCAGGAGCTCACTTATCCATCCCTTTTTTGCTTGCATTTGGCTTTAGATTTTATTAGTGATTTCTCTGTGCACGATAGTTGGCCTAGGGTTTACATAAATAGAGAGTCTTTTCTATTTTTTGAGTCATTGTGGATTCGGGTGTGGCTCCTCGCCGTTCTCGTTGTTTAGCAGGACTTCCGCCTTCTACTTCTCCTCCTCCTTTGGGAGAAAGACCTAGACAGTCCATGCGGACTATTTCGTACATTGATTCACACACCATGGGAGACCATTTAGAAGGTATTCCTGAACCACCTTCTCCCATTCGTGTAGACGATGGGGAGTTTACTCCTACTTACGATCCTTCACCCGACTTAGCTGAGTTAGGTCCTGTGATTTCTGAGATAGGAACCATGCATGATAGACCTACTCACTCTAGGGTTGATTCTCCATTGACACGTTACCGGTATGGAATGCCGGAGGACGCCGAGACTCATTTTGAACCCGCCAGCACCAGCTATGGTAGTTATGGTATGACTGGTTTTCCTACACATGATTTGGCATTTCATGTTGAATATGACTTTGAGCCTAACACTATGCCTAGCGGCACTCTCATTCCTTACCATGCGGAGAGGTTTGGGAGCACTAGTCACATTACACCTTCCGTCCTAGTGGTGGAAATTACATCACATATTCCTCCTAGGTCCAGGGTTAGTGATCCTATTAGGATACCAGATCCCAGACGAGTGACGATAGGGAATAGTACATACTTGATTACTCAGATCCCTTTGTCCTCTGTCCCTAGTTCTTCAAATTTTCACCCTCCACCTTATTCACGTGATCCTTCGAGTCGGCACATGGCTACGAGTCAGGTCCATACTGCAGTTACTAGACCGATTGTGTCTCAAGTCCACATACCGCCCGTTGCTTCGGGAGGTTATGTTCATGCTTCTAGAGGTCATATTAATACTTCCGGGGCATATATCCCTACTTCCGGTATGTATATTCCTACTTCCGGAGCATATCTTCCTACCTACAGAGTGTCTCATGGGGCATCACATGCGATGACCTATGGACCATATTATGGGACGCAATATGGACATGGTTCTTCACCTTATGGAGGAAGGTATCAAAAACCTGCTTACTGTCCTAATTATGGCTTTGTAGCTCCCTGTAGTCAAGGTCCACCTCACTATGGTGCTTCCATGCCACCCTATACAGGTCATACGAGAGGAAGGCACTATGGCCAAGGACATGGTGGTAATCAAACCTATATGAATCTGGGAGCGGTCCATCGACCTCATCATCCTAGGCTCCCTTTCCTCGTGACGCTCAATCTTCCTAACTTGTCGAGATTGACGAATGATCCTGTGGCTCATGACCCAGCTTGGCCGGCTGTCCCTACCAAGCTTCCTTCGGACATACCTAAGTTCGAGGGCAAACCAGGAGAGGATCCGAGCGAACATGTTACTACGTTTCACCTATGGTGCTCTTCGAATTCCTTACACCAGGACTCAATCCATTTGAGACTATTTCAATGCACCCTCACAGGGCCTTTCGCGAAATGGTATATAGAGTTACCTAGGGGAGCTTTCACTTTGTTCGATGACCTTGCGATGAATTTTCTTAATCACTTCCAGCTACCAGTGCTTTATGACGTTGGTACTGAAGTCTTGTTTACATTTCAGCAAGATAAAGCCACACATATCTCTGATCATATTCAAGAGTGGTGTAGACAAAAGAGGTTAATTAAAGCCTTTATACCGCCGGAGTTCCTCCTCGAGTGGTTCCTCAAGTCGTTATTACCATATATAGCGAAGGATGTTTCTACATCCGGAGTGCAGAATGAGGAACAAGCAATTTTTAGGGTGCAGGAACTGGACTTGATCTATGCTCAGTCTGGTTTGTTGTATGAGATTATTCCCAACGCTTCGCGTTCCAGTTTCGACCCCAAAGTCAAACCTGGACCACATGCCGATGGCATTGTGGGTTGTGCAAGTGTGAAACCTATGGATTCGGTTGCAAAACAAGTTAGTCAATTGTCAATCAACCAATCTGCTTCAGGACAAGCTATGACTTCGTCTCAACCCACCCAAACAGTGAATGTAATTTCTGTGCAATCGTCGGACCAGAAGGGTAACCAGCAGCTCGGACGGAATTAGGGGTAATTTTAGGGGCGAATTTTAGCCCAGTGGGCTATTTTTCCATGTTTTTCGCTCAAAAAAAGATTCACCATTTTGCATTTTTTGAAGCCCTGTTTTGCCCAATTTTGAGGGGGTAAAAATTTTTCACACTAAAAATCACCAAATTATTATATAAATGTTATAAAATCCTTGGAACTTAAAATATTTTTTGCAAAATATCGCCAATCATTTTATAGTTGGTGTTTTAAGAATTGGTAATATTCACCAACATTTATACACTTTCAAATAAATATGGTTCCTTAAAATCATCCCTGGATGAAATAGAAAAAAGGGTAAAAATAATCGTAAGGGTGGGAATAAGAACGAGAATGCTAGTAATAATGACAAGAACGGTCGGAATGTTGGGGGGGACAAGAAAGCTAAATGTAAGGTTAAGTTCCCTTGCAAGTTATGTAAGGACGATCACCTCACTTGTGCCCTTGTATTGAGGAAGCTTCGAGATTCTTGGCACAGGGCCCAGCTGTGCTAACTTACCCTTTACTGCATAACCAAAATATGAACTCGAAGTCCGATGACCAGTCTGGTGATGATCATGACCCGTTGGAGACTAGTGGTCATGGGTGCATTAACATGGTCCGTGCTACGAAAGTTGTGATTCGTGCGAAAGATTATAGTTCGTCACAACCCAGCCTAGGCAAAGAACCTGATCCACCAGGGTCCCCTTTGCGTATTGAGAAACCTGTGGATAAACCTGAGGTTGCACCTCACATTCCTAAGGGAGTCCTTAAACATTTAGGGCATAATACAAATGCCTGAGCCACCCAGAATTATTTAGTTGTTGAGGATTTGGGCCACACTCCTTGTGCGATGTCTGCATTGGAAGTGCTTCAGAGTTGTCCTTCGCAAAGGAAGGCGTTGCTTTCTGCCCTTGGTGTGAACGATGATGATTCTTCCTTCGTGATCAAATTTGAAACCGCAGGACTTCAGCCTCGCTTGCCCTACTATGTGTCTCTTTTGATTCACGTAGAATGTCTTAATATGATCATCAAGCGCACTATGATTGATGAGGGCGCTGCTGCTTTTGTGATGTATTTATCCTGCTGGAAGGGTCTGGGTTCCCCTGAGCTGTCTAAATCAGCGACCATGTTAACTACGTTCGATGGGAGATATTTTAGGCCGCACGGTATCCTTCCTTCCCTTAAAGTCCGTTTGGGAGGGAAGACCGTTGCGATAGAGGTCGAGGTGGTTGATGCGCCCCTTGACTACAATCTCTTGCTGGGTAGGAACTGGATGTACAGCATGTAAGCCGTTGCTTCTTCCTTGTTCCACGTTGTATGCTTTCCACATAACGGGAAGATCATAATGATTGATCAAACGACATTCAAGAATCCGTCTGTTACCGCATCTTCGGGAGCTTCGATCCCAATCGTTGAACATTTTCAGTCGACAACTGGGAGTGTGGGTGTAGGCATGTATCCATCCCTTATGGGGAGCTTTAGTTGTCCTGCACCGATCCTCATGGTAGGATCTAGTTTCAATGAGGCTTCGACATCTACGATATCAGTGTCTTTTCGCACAAGTCATATGGAAGATCCTTGGATTCTTCCTGCACCGAGTACTTTGAGTGAGCCCGTCGTGACACACATGCCGTTGCCTGCAGCTATGATAGCTTATCAAGCTAATCTCAAGTGTGCTACAGAGCCTAGTCCTTCCTCTTCATGGACAAAGGAGGAAGACCCTTATGTGCAGCTGGCATGGACAGTACAGTCTGCTCACACACACGATTGCCTTGATACGGTTTTCCCTTCAGATGAAGCGATTATCGAGGCTATGTCAGGAGTTGAGCCACCATGGGAGGAAATCCATCATAGATCGTATTTTCTTCTAAAGCTTGACCGCTTGGAGTGTGAGGATTTTAGGGCGGTTCTTAGTCAGAGAGTTGGTAGTCCTATGGTTCCATTAAGCTCTCCTGATCCGATGGCTAATGGAAACATGGAAAACATATCTTCAATGATTCCTATCAACATTTATCGCAATCCTGGCACGATAGAGAATGTCTATATTGGGGCGAAATGTTCCCATGCTGAGATTCTTGAATACACTAAGCTATTTCAGGAATTCCGTGATATTTTTGCTTGGTCTTACGAAGAAATGCCAGGTATTGACCCTCAAATTTTTGAACACGAGATTAAGACTTACCCCAACGCTAAGCCTTTTCGACAGCGTTTACGCGCGGTGAATCCTAGGAAAGCACCCACCATTAAGGCAGAGATAGAGAAGCTGTTGAAAACCGGTTTCATCTATCCCGTTCCCTTGATGGAGTGGGTTTCAAACCCCGTTCCGGTGGATAAGAAGCAGAGAGCGATCTACATATGTATTGATTTCCATGATTTGAATCATGCCTGTCCTAAGGACAACTTCCCCACACCATTTATTGATTAGATTTTGGATGAGTGTGCGGGTAGCGAGTTGTTCTCCTTCATGGAATGATTTTTCGGATATAATCAAATACAGATTAAACCTGAGGACCAACATAAAAATGCATTTATCTATCCTTGGGGAATGTTTGCATATCGAAAAATGTCTTTCTCCCTTAAAAACCTCGGAGCTACATTTCAGCGGGCGATGACCTTGATCTTCCATGATTTCAAGTCAATTATTGAAGTATTTCTGGATGACCTCGCTACTCATTCTCACATGAGAATGCGTCATCCCTATCACTTGAGATTGGTATTCGAAAGATGCCGACATTATTTAGTTCAATTAAATCCTCATAAGTGCATATTTTGTGTGAAGTCAGGTTGGTTGTTAGGATTCATCGTTTCTAAAGAGGGTATAAGAGTTGACTCTTTGAAGGTTGAGACAATACTTTAGTTGTCTCCCCCGAAAAATATTCGTCATCTTCAGTGTTTGCAAGGCATGGCAAACTTCTTACGAAGATTTGTTGTCAACTTTGCCAAATTGACTAGAGGCTTTATGCGTCTCTTAAAGAAGGACACCCCCTTTTATTGGGATGAGCGAGCCCAGGAGTCCTTTGATGCACTCAAGCGAGCCCTAGCATCGGCCCCGGTGATTAGTCCCCCGGACTATAGCCGTGACTTTCTATTATATGTGGTCGTGTCCTTAGAGATGATTGGTATGGTTTTGGTTCAAGAGGATGAGGAGCTCCAAGAGCATGTCATATATTATCTAAGCCAGAACCTTATTGACACAGAGATTCATTATTCTCATGTCGAGAAGCTTGCTTTAGCTACCGTACATGCGGTTCAGCGGTTGAGACATTATATTCTCCTTCGCCAGACCTTGGTAGTGGCCCATGTCAATCCATTTCAGTTCGTCCTCACCAGAAGGATGATTGGGGGAAAATATAATAAATGGATTGTCATTCTGCAAGAATTCGATCTCGAGTTTGTTTCAGCAAAATCGAAGAAGTCTTTAATCT
Source organism: Pseudotsuga menziesii (assembly GCA_001517045.1). NCBI lineage: Eukaryota > Viridiplantae > Streptophyta > Pinopsida > Pinales > Pinaceae > Pseudotsuga > Pseudotsuga menziesii. The sequence continues at coordinate 136,686 of LPNX010587608.1, forward strand.
TTGTAGAGCTTATATTGGATTTCCCGAGCGAGGCCGAGGAGTTGGTTTGTGAAGATACTTTTGTCGATGAACACATCTTCTTAATCTCAACGTTAGACCCATGGTATGGGGATATCATAATATATTTACAAACACTGAAGACCCCTACTCACCTCTCGCGAGATGAACGATGACGATTACGTCACGTCTCTAAGAACTACCTCATAGTGGATAACACCTTGTACCACCGTGGGGTAGATTCCATTTTACAACGTTGTTTAACTCATGAGGAGGCTGAGGTAGTGCTGAATGATTGCCACGGAGGGGCGTGTGGTGGTCATTTATCTGGGATTTCTACAGCTCAAAATATTTTAAGAGCGGGTTATTTTTGGCTGTCGATATTTACGGATTGTATTGATGCGGTCAAGAGGTGCCACCCTTTCTAGGTGTTCGCACGTAATATGCGCTCGAAACCTGCCCCGTTACATCCCATTATCACCGTCAGTCCCTTCACTAAGTGGGGGCTCGATTTTGTGGATTGCAACCCAACTTTGGCTGGGGGGCACCATCATATTATAGTGGTTGTTGATTACTTCACGAAATGGGCCGAGGCTATGCCTACAGTAAAATCTGATAGTGAGACAGCCGCCCACTTTGTATTCAACCAAATTATTACTCGGTTTGGGATTCCAAAAGAGCTTGTCACTAACCATGGCTCACACTTTCAGAACTGTATGATGGAAGAGTTGGCATCGAAGTTAGGGTATAAGCAAGAGCATTCCTATTCTTACTACCCTCAAGCAAATGGACAGTTAGAGGCAGTGAATAAATCGCTCAAATCCATTCTCCAACGAACCATTGCACAAAGAAAGAACAATTGGCACATCATGTTATATCCTGCTTTGTGGGCATATCGAACCGCGGTTAAGACTGCCACTGATTTTTCTCCATATCAACTAGTACATGGAGTGGAGTTGATATTGCCAGTTGAATGCAAGATTCCTTCGTTGAAACTAGCTCTAGAACTCTTACTGGACACTTCACCTTTGGAGGAGCATTTGGTTCACCTTGAGCAACTTGATGAGCAGCGTCGGGATGCCTTGGTGGCTCTAGAGGTTAATAAGCGTCGCGTAAAGGCCCAATACGATAAGTCTGTCCGTCCAAGGGTGTTTAGTGAAGGAGACTTGGTCCTTTTGTGGGATCAGTTGAAAGAACCCTTGGGGGTAGGGAAATTTAATCCTATGTGGCGTGGTCCTTACATGGTCAAGCGCATGTTAGAGAAGGGTGCCTATGAGTTAGTGGATTACGAAGGAACGGCCTTGGCGGAGCCTAGAAATGGGCTCTATCTTAAGAAATACTATGCATGATCTTCAGCCAAGGCTGCTCATTGTATATTATTGTACCGTTTTGCATAGTTAGGTATTTTTCTTATCGTGATCGGGTTTGTGATTAGTTTCTGTTTATTTTGGTAGATGTCAATGGAATCTTCCACCTACATAGGATTCGCGGATGGTGCAATCCGTCACACTCAACACTCAACCTCTGCTGCTTGGGTGATTTATACTCCTATGGGTCAGGTACTGTCTTCAGGAGGTGTATGTCTATGGCCATCTTCCAACAATGTTGTTGAATATAGTGCCATTATCGAGCTTCTATGGGATGCCATTTCACATGGTGTTCTCTCTCTTGAGATACATCTTGATTCAGAGTTAGTAGTGTCATAGCTCAATGGTTTGTATCGCGTTAGAGATCCGACGTTATTGAGAAGATTCTTACGTGTGAGATTGTTAGAACGACAATTTGACAATATAACATATATACACATTCCAAGAAATAATAATCAAGTTGTTGACTCATATGATAACTATGTGTTAGATTTCCATTTGTTTCATTCACAATAAATTAATCACAAACACAATTTTTACTCATGTAAATAAATAAACCGATCACCATAAAACTTTTTATATACATCCAAAAATGTGATAATACATAGTGTCATGATACAAAATTGGGGCTTTCGAGCCACCAACATATAGTACATGGTAGTAAAAAATGTATACACTCCCAGGTGTCTAATCCTGTGGAGGAGGAGGAGGGTTGTGATCATGGAAGGTCACTATGGCTCTAGCCAGCCATCGGAATAATCGCACCCATGCGCGTGGCACACCCACCACCTGTCGCTGCATAGCCTCAGGAAAGTCCTCGACTTGCGCCATGGGAAATCTATGAGTCAGTCTCACAAAATTGGTATGAGTGCTCTAGAGCGTCCGCTCTGTATCCACACCCGTGATGTCATCTCCTCTTCCCCTCCGTCTATGATGAGGGAAGCCTTCTGGCCGCCATGGTCCCACATTTGCACACAAATGGTAGATGTCACTATGTATTGTCACGCAAAAATATATATTTTTGATTCCATATAATCAAGAAAACAAAAAAAAATTAAATAACTCAAAAAATTTAAAAAGAGAGGGTCGAGATTCGTCACCTATATCGCCATATGCCGATCCTGGTGGTAGCGGCATGTCCGGGTCCCCCCGAAAATCTATCCCTACATAAGGGTAGTCATCGATGGCAACTATCTATTGTCGCCACCATGGAAAGAAGTCAGTTGGATATGGGTTGGCCACCCTACCACCCCCCAGTCTGCGTATAGCATCTACCCAACGTCGTTGGGACGGATATCGAACCCCGTGGAGAGGAACGATCACTCTAGGGCTCAATCCTGGAACACGCTCGAAGAAAAACGTGCTCAAGATATTGCTGAACCCGAAGTTCCACACTCTACCTGCCTTACACTCACTGCGCTGATGTTTCATGTTTCTCAATAGTGTAGTGCTCCAGTCGTAAATCGTGGATCGCATGCACTCCACTGCATAGAACATCAGAGGCCGCGAGGCCTGGTGGAGTGATGCTAAGCCGTCTATCCTACCCAATGTCAAAAGTATGGCCTTTAGGCCTAGCACCTGTATAGCATTGGTAGGGACCTAACTCCCCACCTTCTCGGTGTCTGGATAGCAGTACACTGCAATGTACTTGTCGATAGTTAGGCCACCTCCTGGCCTACCACGAGAACGAAGGTTCACCACCTCCCCTCGTCTAGAAAGCCCTGTAATGAAGTATATGTCCTCCACCTCTATGGTGAGGGGCATCCCATCAATCTGGAAGGACTCTGAGTCTAGATCCCAATAATCCACCAGCATCTGTAATAGTCTTGGTTTGGCCCTCAAACCACCAAGACACCAAAACTTGTAGAGTCCGCATGCACGTAGAGCCTGTTGAGCCATTAGATCAGCCCTTATTGCTTCCTCTACTTCACCATGTTCACGCTCTCTCCACTCTAGGACCATCCTGCACAATAAATTGCAAATTTTCCCATCAGTTTATTGAAAAAACCATATGCGCGGCCTCATACATGACTATTTTCAAAACAGCCGCGTATGTACGCTGGTTTGAGGGTGTTTTCCGAGTATATCTAGCCCTGTACGCGAAAAAAACCTCGATTTCCATGTGGGCCGCATTGCTCATTTTAGGGTGGCCTAGAAAACTTATTTGACTATGGAATTTCATGAAAATTACATCAAAATGAAAGAGAAGAGCATGGAAAAATACCTGGAAGAAACGGTAGTGGATTCCGCCAGCTGGATCTCCTGGAATTCGCTGTTGAAAATCAGAGCTCAAATGGGTAAAAGTTTCAAATGATTTATAATATTTTGAATTGTTTACTATTTATAGAAAATTTTCAAATATTTAAAAATTTTTACCCCCTTTCCTATAGTTTTGACATTTTCTAACCATTTTGGACCGTTTTTGACATAATTCATGTTGTAGAGGACCTTTTTCAGTGCTGTTTCATCCGTTGGATTGACCCGTTCGTGTCGATCTCAGGTATCATGTCTAAACTAGCATATAGGTTAGGTTTCACCACCATTTGCATTTTGCATGACCTTATGACCGTATCACCATGACCTTAGGTATGAACCCACTCTGTTATGTCGTGGGACCTTCTTGTTGTTTTAGAAGTGGCATGATATGAGTGGTAGAGCTTCACCTTACATGGGTACCCTAGTTAGCGCCTTATTTGCATTTGGTGCCCATGCCGACGTTTTCTCTTTTAGGGTGTGGGAGTCCATTGTATAGTACTGCCATGACATTTTGCAAGAGCCTCATACTCATCTTGATCTTATGCTGGCCTATTTCCCTCAGGACTCCCTCATATCAAGTTGTGAATGCATTATCATGTGCTTTTCCTATGTTATTGAGCTTTATGCCGGCTCCCCTGACATTGCGCTTCAGCCATATAGCCCGAGCTTGTCTCATGTCTAGCCATGCAGAGCCATTTTTTATATCCTTCGCAGCTTGTTCCCCTTTTTACCGGGAGGGGATTTTCCCCCGAGTGTCGATATCCTACACATGTATCCTTGCATTGAGCATAGGTATGTTCCATTTCTTGGAACTAGTTTGTTTTCCCTTATGACACTCGTCTCCTCCTAGTTTGTAACTATAAAGCTATTTTATTCTTTTTTCAAGCTTTTTAAATAATTGAAAAAGTCCAAAAAAATAAAAAAACCAAAAAGCCGGACAAGGAAAGATGCTATCTGTTGCAGCTATTGAGTCATGTCGCCTTCGAATAAAGAACTGTATATCACATCCATTGGTTGGGTTATAGTTTGACTTAGGAGTTGTACTCATTTATCTGAGTTTATCTCCACTGACTGGTTAGGCTTCCAGTCCCTATGGAGCCTCTGTCGATGCCTCCTGTGTCGCAGAGATGTCCCGGTTTGTATATCGAATCTATGCTGCCTTCATTTAGTCACCATATGCTGTTATGCCCTTGTTCGAAGGAAGTTGAAGCCTGAGTCAGCCATTCCTCAGTTATCTTGACTTTGCATGTCGGCCATTCCCGGTACAGTTACTGGTTTGTGCACCTTATGATCGAGTTCTTCCACATTATACAGCTTTGTTGAGTACCTCGTGTTGGATGATGGGGATGCCTTAATGCCCTCCTTCCAGCAGATTTCATCCCATCGACTTCAGATCATTTATTCTGGGATTGCAATCTAGATTCATTTTGAGTGCCTTGAGACTTGCAGTCATCAGTGGCAGGTTCTCTCCCCATCGATAGTCTTCGGGAATACATCAATGTCCCCTGATCGATGGATCCTCTCAAGTGTTCAACCTCAACACATCTATTCACACTTGTTAGTTTGCACTCTAGTACCTTGATTCCCATTTTCATTATCGGTGGGTGATCTCACGTCTATTAACAGTATACATTAATGACCGGTAATCAGATGATGGACTACTATGTTCGACCTTGACACCTCTGTTCGCATAGTAGGACATGTACTCGTAGCGGTTTGTGTAGAAGACTTTCCAGATTGGTGGCATCTCTTATATGCTACCTCCTTGATCGTGCCAGTGTTCATGAGATTTCAGTTCTCGTGACTTGATTCCAGTATATGTCGGATATTTCCAGCCACTATGGAGATCTTGATCTATTATATATCTTCAGCCATTATGGATATCATGGTCCTTTGTATATCTTCATCATGGAGATTCTGATTTATGTATATTGTACGTGGCGATGACTACTTATGTGATATCTTGTATCATGCCTATTCATGACCATTGTACTCTTATGTATCTGGGACTGCTATATGTATTTGCAATTATGTGCAGATTTGTATTATTGTACTATGCTGATTGGGTGGCTGATCTTCCATTTGGGACCCTTCATCACTCCACTTCTGGGATGGACTTATAATGTATTTTTGCCATCATATGACCCCTCTGACCTCATACATTAGGGGGCATCTGTTATAGCTGATTTCAGCACTCCAGGTGAATCACACTTTGTATGGCCTTCCCCTGTCCCACTGCAGACTCCTTAAACCCCATGGACTATTTTTTGTCCTTTGATGTTTCCTTGATCATCCCTAAAAACATGTGAAAAATGATACACACGAATTTTAAACCTATAAGCATGTATATACGCGGGTTTGACCACTAAAACCGTGTACATTGGGATGTGTACAAAGTTCAAATCCTTTTGGAGTTTTCGTTGACATGGATCCGACTCATTTGACTCCTAGCCTTCCATATGCCGTGAGATTGCTCGGATTCGACCTTTCATTACCCTTTTGAAAAACTATATAAGGAACCCCTTGGTGCATTGAAGGCATAAGAGAGAATTGAGAGAAAAGAAACTATAGTCCATTGTTGCCGGAGCTTATCCTTGAGTCTGCATCCCTTTGTCCCTTGGAGCACTTTTGTGTTCTTCCCAAGCTTGCCTTTTGCTTGTGAGCTTGCTATCTAGTGATGGAGGATTGAAGTGGTGGAGGCCAAAGTGGGGGATTCAGTTTCTCCGGTTCGTAGACGTGCCGTTAGAGGTTGTATCTTGTAATCTCTGATTTATATTAATAGAAATATATTTTCCTGTCCAATAATGTGTGTTTGAATGAATATTTTATCCATTGGATTATGTCAAATGCTTATACATTATTGATTATATATGCTAGAATAGATCTAACACCATGATATATAGAATTCTTGTATTGTTTACTTGTTGTTGAGGAAGTAATCTATCAATTCAAGCTGAAGTTGGAAAGCTCAACGGGGATCTACTTCAACCGTCCGGAATAAGGTACGAGGTCTGATCCTTTAGTGTTAGACATTTAATTTCTATTGCATATTGGAAAGGATTGATTTCTGGAGTCAAGCTGTCTGTTGTGGTACCCCAAGCCATACGAATTTCTCTCCGTAACATTTATTTTAGCACTGAGACTTGGTTTATGGTGGTTGTATGTTGGAGTTATTTTATTGGTTGTTATTGGAATCTAAAATATAAGTGAGCTAGTTGCTATGTCTAAGAGATCATTTTGTATACTTATCGGTCATGCCTTATTCTTAGTATGGATTTGGTCATTTCATTTTTTGGGACACAACTTGCTAACCTTGGCATTATCTTCACTGTCTCCATCCATATGTTTCCTTCCCTTCTTTTTTTTAACACTAGCTTGTAACATGACTAGTGACATCTAGGATTTCCCCCACCTCGACCTCTATGTTGGAATTGGTCTCCATGTTTAAATTGTGTCTCAATGTTGGTTTGTGTGATTTTCATCATAGGTATTGTCGTTCACTAGGTATTGAACACAATTAGTCTTTACCAAAAGTGTCTTTAGACACTAAGGCATCGAAACTTAAGTGTTTTATCTAAATGGATGACTATCCAACAAAACAAAAGTATTTTAAACAATGTTGCAAATAAAATGTAAAAGGAATCCAATTTCCAAGAGATGAGCACTCATCCTTTGTATGATGTGAATCAATTCCCCCCCAAAGGGAAATAATGTGGTCACTCCATCGCACCTATGTACGGTGGCAGGAAATGGAGGTCATACCGGGTCATTATCTGAGGCCCATCAGGCTATTCAAGGAACCTGCTCTTGGAGGATGGATAGTTAATTAAATGGTTAATAAAGTAATTTTTTTAAAAGAGTTATTTGTTAAAGGATGAGCACTCATTCATGGTATAATGTACGGCTCATTTTCCCCTACAAGGAAATAGGGTGAGACTGACTTGTCGGGGTTATGTATTTGTCATTTTATGGAAGCCTAGAAGGCTTTCCAAGGAACCTTCCTTTGGAGCTTAACTAGTGTATTTTGTTGTGAAAATAAATTGTTTCAAAAATTTTGATTGTCTAGAGTCTATTGGAGCATTCTCATTATTTCACTCATCTGTGAGAAACTGTCATTTGCTATTGTTCACCTAGTCCAGCTTATGTGTTGTGTGGATTCCCTTTTCCTTCATCCTAGATGCTTACATTGTCGAGTATCAAGTCATTCCCATGACCTTAACTTCTTTATTCACCTTCACCCTAGGCTATCAAATTGGCCAAATCTACGAATGAGTATACATTTGAGGTTCTTGTTTACAACAACTAGTTACTTTGATTTGGATATATTTTTTTATATGTATTGTGCTTATAGTCATCAGTAGAAGCCACTTGTACTTTTCTTACTGCTAACATATATAATTAATCATGTTACATCCATTTTGTACTTTGCAGCATTAGAGTTTTTCATTTGGGTCATCATTTTGATCATTCTTGACTTGGTCAACCTAGTTTGACCAAGTCAACAGCAGGGTCCGGGATGAGTTTTGTCCTATGATGGTGGATGCTGATTATTTGTGGTCTATATGTGTCCATTAGACATATTCATGTTTCAGATGATGTTTTATTATGATGGCTTGTGTCATTTTTATGGTTATCAACATTTATAGGCTTTATTATTATTATTATTCTGACATGGATGGGGCCTCTGACGTATATTTTTTATGGACATATGGTGTATGAGTACTCATTCCTAATGGATTTGGACATTATGAGTCCATTGATGCACTTAGTTTTCAGTTTCAAGCATTTGCATTGGATTTATGGCCTATTTTATTAATTTGCAGCAATTTGGCCTCAATAAATTAAAATAAAGTGCTTTTCAATGGGTAGTTGGTTCTCCTAGGGCGCCACATGGGCACATAGGGTGTAGCTAGTTGATATTATCATATTTCTATAGTGTCAATTTAATTTTTACAGTTAGTTGACTACCAAGTTTAGTCAGTAGTGAGATATGAGCATTTTTATCTTCCCGAGGCACTATTTTGATGCATAAAAATAATGAAAATGGATAATGAGGAAATCGATTTGGGGAAATTGACTCAAGGAAATGGCATGGAATTAGTCCAAGTCATATTTTTGGGGTCATCTTCATCCCTCATAATTATTTTTTCTCTCCATGTGGTCCAGACGTCCTAGCACTTAGGATTTTGGGAGATTTTGATGCATCTTAAGGGGCCACGATTTGGTTAGTTGGTCACTTAATGTTATTTCATTGAAATATTATTATGATTATTGTGCCATGGGGCCATGGTAGTGAACGACTTATATCACCTCCTATCGCCCACCATGTGTTATGTTATATTTTACTCATATTTCATGTGGTGTGCCCCTCCTGGGGCGTCTCAGTGGTTGTGCCCCCTCTATTATTGAGTCGACCCATGTACTTACTATCCAACTAATCTTAGTCTTTAATTAGAGTGATCTTATATTATTATATTAACCTTTGATCTTTTTGGATCTAGGTATTTTGTATCGAGAGATATATATATTAAGATGCTCTCTCAGTGTAAAAATGGACTTTTGGCTCTAAGAATATTGGAATATAAGAAAATATTTAGAAAATCTCTTGAAATATTTGTGAATGTTCTTGTTCTTCATTGTTATGCCTCTTGCTTAGACATTCCAGTGGATCTTTTATGGATTTGATATCTATTTTGTGGAGGCCATACTAATCTTTTGCAGGATAGTGACTTGCTTGGAGGATATTGTGAAGACATATTGCATCATCTTTTAGGAAAATCATTTCATCTTTGAGGGAGTTACCAATTGTCTTTTGTGCATTGAGTTTTTCTCTTCTAGATGACTTGCATATTTTCTTTCTATTTGTGAATCAAATCTCACTTTGGTAGTTCAAATTGGGAGGTGGAGAGGGAACATTACCTCTTTGGATCAACAGATTTTTACACAAAAGCTATTGGATCTTGCTTGGAATTGTAATAAGTGGAAGGATCATCGACGAGTGAGGCAGACACAAGTATTTTCTGGTACAATATACAATGTCAGTATCATATTCCATATTTTTATCCATTTTTCAGATAAAACCCTAGTTTTATATATCTAATAGATTGGGTGCTTATTTGAATAACATCAAAACACACTTAGGAATAAATATTTAAACCCTAGACATAAAGTTTCAACTCAATCTAAATACATTTACACTTGTTATATCTAGCACTAGTCACTCCTAGGTGGGACGCCCCCCTTGGTATTTTGGTCATTCTTTTAGATCTATCTGTTGGGTATGCTTGAACCTACCTTAAATCAATAGATCTACTCTTCAAGCATCTAGATCTAGTGATCAATTCACATCCCTATCTACTCTTTTGGTTCCACTTTGTCCTAAATTGCATAGACCCTAGGTGGGCGATTTTGGGTATTTATCATTTAGATTAGATATATATAGATCTACATTATTGATATCTTTGTGGTATATTTCACTTTAAGTTGGGAAATTTACCAATTTCCTTAAGCGTCCTCAATTTATCCTTAACCGCACCGACCACATTCATTTTCTAGCTCTAGATCTACCTACTCATTGTTCACCTTACACATCACTTATTTATCCATTAGAGTGGCTTAAGTAGGTTTGCTACCCTTCATAGGCTAGTAGGGTCTCACCCTTGATCATTCCACGATCATTCTATGGTTTGATCTAAAGTGAAAAGCGCTCATCTGGTGTGACAACTAGCTTTCCTTAGTAGTGGGTGAGGCCCTTGCGATGTCACCAACTAGCTACCTCACCTTTACCGTCCCAGATAGGATACCTTTAATGGGTAGCTACACCTTGCGTGATAAAACCTCTTAAGATAAAGGATCAATATCTAATGGAAGGACATATGAAGAAGAATAAATGATTAGAAAACGATGTAGATGCTTAACTTCTATCACTAGAAACCTAGCTCTTACATCCAACAATTTTGGAACCATCGAATTTCTGACAATTATAGAAACCGACCAAAAGGAAATAGAATTCTTCATCATTTCAGAAAGTTCCCAAAAAGAGTTGTTGATCAACAAATCAATTCCTAGTCTCAATATCAAACTTTAAACTAGAGAAAGGGGGCATTTCTCAATCAAGCCCTGAATAGAATTATCCCCACAAAGACTAATTGATGAAAATGGATTTGATATGGCCACTGACTACTCTCCAACAAACATAGAAGGATCACAAGGAGTTAGCAGGTCTAATATGGGATTTCTACCTTGAACATCCTCTCCCACTTCATTAATTGATGTTTGATCATCTGCCTCAATGACCACACCATACCTTGAATGAAACACCAATGACAGGTGCACCACTAACACTTGAGAGGCATGCAAAACTGATAGATTTTATGAGTGTAGTTGAGACTATCCATTTGTTTATACCTCTCTTGAAAACCCCTTCTACTCATAGACCATTTTAATCATAGTATATTTGGTTTGAACCTATTCTTCATTTAAATTTCCATTATTTATGTCATGTCCCCTTTGGACATCTTTCCAATAAGGAAAAGGGGAGTATTTACGAATTACAGGTCTTTAATTTTGTCCCCATGGGCCAAAATACATATTCATAAATAAGAATTGTATGTGTAGATGCATAAATGTAAAATACAACTGAAATAAAACTCCATCCACACACACGTCATGCATAATCAATCATATTCATCACAACATAAGATAAAATCATTTCACATTCATATACAAAGATCATACTTATCTTTTAACAAAACATATCCAAGCAATTGACTGTGTAAGAGCAATTTTCCACATATTCGTAGGTATTATTTGCAGAAACCATCTCCAAGCTAGTCTTTGAGGCCAATAGGGTGAAGGAAACACCTACAAGATTTTCTCTCTCATCCCACAACCCATTTACTCTCATGCTTATACAAACTTCCCACCTCTAAGAATCTCTAAGGATCCCACTTAGCCATCCCAACCATGACACTCTTTTCTACTGCCTCATGTTGGAATATTATTAAACCCACTCATAACTTAGGATAAGATATTTAATCATTATTTGATTAAATTCATACCCACTAGCTAATTAGTTGGCATCCACTTGCACCTTAAAGTCAACACATGCCATCTATACCCCAGGAATGCTTTTTTTCTTATTCTGGGTTGATCTTGACCACTTTATGGACATCCAGAATTAGTAACTGCACTTTCCTGCATATTCTGCCTTATTCTACTTTTCTGTGGATAAGGTAAAGCTAGTTAACTAGAAAACTTGTATCTTTTGTTGCCAACCCATCCTCCATGATTTTCTCTCCATTTTCTAGGATTAACATGTTTTTCCATCACTCTTGACAACTTACTCATGCTTTTGCTAATTTGTGAGGTCCTTGACTGATTTGGAAGTGCTTTAGCCACCAATGGGGGTTTATCATATTTGGTAAGTCTATCTTTCTGAGCTTTATGAGTTGTCTCCATACAACTCAATTTTTCCTATGAGGGATGTACTATTTATGTACACTATTATTTTTCATTAATTAATGGAAGGATACACTCCAATATTCATCTCTTCAGTCATGTGATTCAGTCTCTTTTCTTCTCTTTATTTTTCCTGTGTATGCTTGTGACAATTATCTCAGTAGCAAGATCTATTTCATGTGCTTCTTCTTAGCATCTTTGCTCATAGTATTGGAGTTATTATTTATACAAGGTATCAGAGTGCAAGGTTTCTCAAGTTATACAGAGTTGAGGAGCTATATGTTCTCTCTAGCAAAGAGCATCCAGTCTCCTATCCCTCTTTGAAGAAGAGCTTGTCTAGCTTACAAGATTTTCTCCTAGTTTTGTTTTGCAGGTTGGGGAGAGTATCTCCTAGAGCATATCAAAAAATTCTATATGGATTCAAAATTTTCTCTACTATCTCCTTTCAACTATGTTGATTGGAATCCAAACATGAGCGCATACTTGAAGAGGCAATGTCTCTTTGATGTCTCCATTGGTGCTTTGAGCGAACCTAAGTCTTATGAAGAGATGATTGATTGGATGAATAATTGTGATAGAGGCTATGGAATCATGTGCTTGGAAATGTCTACAAATACAAATCATCTCATAGATTCTGTTGAAAATCCATTTGATTCTGTTGAAAATCCATTTGAGCTTTGGAACAATTTGGACAAAGCTTTTGGTATGCAGGAAGTAGAAGATGAATCATGAATAAAACCCAACATCTCCTCATGTTTTCTCTCTCAAGATGCATTGGCCTCTACATTCTCTGATGCAATTATTTATGATGAATAATTTTCTCATATAGTTCATGTTGTTGCTACCCTCTTTGATTCAAATGCTTCCTCCTTAAATGAAGAAGCAAATATTGAAGAGCCATCTTTTTCTGTGTCTCTTGAAGGTGATTCTTCTTCTTGTGATACTAATGATGAAAAATAAGTAACATGTGGACTTTATATTGATATTGATCCATTCACCGATTCATTGTTCTTTATATCTCCTATCTTAGATTTTGAGATCTATGAGCCAGATCCTTCACACTTTGTGCATAACTCTCTCATTGATGGTGTGCAACCCAGTAACTTTCAGGATGCTTACTTAGCCATATCAAGTCCTATTAGTGTATTTCCACTTAACATACTTGATCTCATGTGATTTTGCATCTCCTCCTTTGTTCTTGGCAGCAATCCTCAGAGCCTCTTTGAAGATTTTGAACATCTCCTTCCTCCCTCCTTTCATACTTCTACTACATAGGATTAATTATTAGTGTATTCCCATGAGTCTACCGATATGCTTATATGTGTTATTTTAGATTATTTGGAAGCTAGATCAACCCATGGAGCCCATGCATTTGCACTCTTTGATCCTATGCCTTCTCTATGTTCCTACATGATCACTTGCACTCATCCTCTCTATGTAAATGAATTTGGAGACCTCATACAGTCACTTGGACTCTTATTTCACCTATATGGAGCTGATTTCATCTTTATTGGTTTGAATTTCAAGTCATTACATCATCTTGGAGCTGATACCAACGCTCAAGATCTTTCACATCATTGGATCTCAGTTGCTCTACATGGTCCTAGTTTCCATCCCGCAGCTGCCCTTGATTCAGGTGAGCATATTTATATTCTTCCCAAGAAGAAGATTCCTCTAGACATCAGCATTTAGTTTGGAGCAGCATCAACAACATTTTTGGTTTGCCTCTCATGTCCTATCTTGAGGGAGGATTTTCCCCATGTGATTTTTCCTCTTTCCTCGTATTTTTTGGACATAATAATTGTTAAAGGGTGACTATATCCTTGTTGATGGGACCTATATGCATCCATATGCATCTACATATCGTCATAAATTTAGAAATAAAGGGGGTGTTGGAATATTATTAAAACCACTCGTAACTTAGGATAAAATATTTAATCATTGTTTGATTAAATTCCTACCCACTAGTTAATTAGTTGGCATCCACTTGCACCTTAAAGTCAACACATTGCATCTATACCCCAAGAATGTTTTATTTCTGATTCTGGGTTGATCTTGACCACTTTATGGACATCCAGAATCAGTAACCACGCTTTCTTACATATTCTTCCTTATTCTGCTTTCATCCTACTTTTTTGTGGATAAGGTAAAGCTAGTTAACTAGGAAATCGTTGAGGACTGGAAAATCCCAGGTAACAACAGTAGAGATTCTCCCCAATAAACGTTCCCAATTAGCTCGTTATTGTTTGATATGGGAAATCCATTCGTTTTATGGTCCGGCTACTGTAGGTCAAGTAAAGGCTTAAGCTTGATTTACCGGTTGCGGCTTGGTCCACCGTTTAAGTGTATTTTTTGTTTTATTTTATATATGATATGCAAGTGACTAATATAAGTGTAATCGATAGAGACAACAAAGAGTTCACAATGTGATACGTAGGTTCTTACCTCTCATCTTATTTCCCCTTTTGCTTCTAAATCACAAAACAAATACAACTACGCTAAGCTAACTAAATCTATCTAACCTATCCCTAGGGAGAAAGATTATATTTAATGATGAGTAATGTACGGTAAAACATGCATAAATAATATTACAGATAGTTGTTCATAATTCAGAATACATGAATACATGTAGAAAGATAAACAGAGAGATAACTCATTGTTAGTTAAAACATTCATCACTCGATATATTGCATAAGTTCCATAATATAACAGAAAATTATTCATAATATGGAAGTAATTCATAAGTCAGAATGATCTCACAGTTCGTAGAATAAGCTGAAACAAAAAAAATTTGACATTTAACCAATCTACAACATGCATTTGAAACTTCTCAGCTCCTTCTCTAGCAGAAAATATGGCTTTCTTTATTATAAAAGGAAGTAGTTCTTCTTACAATAAACTTCACAAAAAATATAGCATGGAAAAGTCTTTCCTCCATTGACTTGATCTATACTTATACAATTTGAAATGTCTTTTGGTCTTCCTTCCCTTTGGGATTCCTTTACAAATCATTTACAAAAATGACTTTGTCTCCTAGTGAGTTCGCTCATTTAGGAAAAATATAACTATTACAAAATATGTGTCAATAAAACAAACATTCTAAGTGGGCCTAGCCACCTCCTTAATGAACTGCTTCCATGTATTGGCATCTGTCACTACTGTCTCAAACTTTGATGGCTCTAGAAATATAATAGTGACCTCATGCTTGGCCACTTGAGATTTTATATTATCCATCCTGGCTGGAATCAATCGAAGTTGATCTTCCAATAGATGGTTGCTTATTGCTGCCTGGGCTATTACATTCTTAAGCACTCTCTCATCTAAACTTTTGATAAGCTGAATTCCCAGATCATCCTTCTGCAATTGTTTCAAGTACTCTTCATGCTCTGGTAATTCATCTAACCTCTTCTTGGAAGATGTTTGGTAGCTGTTGTAAGTTGTAAGCACATTTCTACAGAAACTGTACAAATGCCTTTAGTTCTCTGGGCTTCCCTTATCAGTTCTTCAGCAAATTTATTCCCATATTCTATCAACTCATATTCCAGATTCACTCTCTTAGAGTCTTTGATCGGTGCATTTGCGGGAGGTTCCTTGGTTGTTTCTAACCAAGTGAAACGCCCTTAAAGGATTTCTAGGACATCCTGGGTCTTGTCTTTAAAATGGGAAGCTATACTCGAAATTTATTCCAACCCAGCTTCCACTTGACGGACCTTCAACATCTCATCTTCTATCTAGAGCTGCATTTGGTAAATTTTATTTCTGAGCATGAGGGCATGCTTTGTCAATGGCTCTATATCCATTCTTTGCTCATTTTCCACCTTTAACAAAACCTCCAATGAATCCTTTTGTGCCTCCAATGCTGCTACATGGGTTTCATACTGTTTTTCCTTCTGTAGTTCCAATTCTGCAACCTTGTTTTCCAAATTTATTTTCTCTTTAATTAAATCTTCATTAGATAACTTTAACCTATCCCACTCTTCCTCTAAAATTTGGTGTCCCTATTGAAGCCTCTCAAAATTTGATAAGGTAGCTTCATATTGTATTTTGGATTATCTACCTACCTTTTCTTCCTTCCTTAAAACTTCTTTCATTTCGGCCATCTTCCCCTTGTACTGCTTAATGGTTTCTATAAGCTTGTCGACATTGTGAGCATTGGCATAGGCATTCACAATGACCATAGAAGCCACTTGATTTGGGTGTGCTTTTACATTACTCATGATCGTTCTCTCTGTTACTGTGGTCACTGGTGGTTGAGTCCCTACCTTCAATGTTTTCTTTGTCCTCCACGTAATGGATTTCATTTTAGGATCAAAACGAATATCCTCCAAGCATGCCACATCATATTGTTTAGATGGGGTAAATGGTATTATCCCCATTTTAGTTATGGGGACATGACCCCCAGTAAGGATGATGCTAGATGTGGATGGGGGGTTCTCTGTATTATCATGAACATGGCTTTGCTCCTGACATCCACTAGCTACAACTTCTTCATTTTCCTGATTTTGCCCCTCTGTGGGCTCTTCTGTATCTTATATTCCTATCTTAGGGTTTGCAGCTTCTCGAGCAATATCTTTTTCTACCTCTGAAATTTTATCCAAAATAGCTTCTACATTATTTTGTTTGGTAGCTTCTGCTTTATCCCTATGTGCTTCCTCTTCCAACAATTTCTTTGCTCCTGCTGCAAGCCTGCAAGCACTTTCTTCTTGGGCCTTATTTGTAGCTTCCTCACCTCCTTCATTTGGTTTCTGATTGCTGTTGCTACTTCCCTTGACCCCATATGTCTTAAACTTCAAACACTTACTTAAAGATGTCATGCTGTAGATGTTCCTGGACACTTGCTCCTCTTTATGTATATATTCTGCATATTTGAAATGCACATTGTGAGCTGCCTTTTGATCTGCCACCTTTCCTTGTGAATCATTTCAGTGAAATATTTTCTCTCCAAAATGGAAAATATCCAGTTCTTTAATGAACTCTGGATCATTCTTGACTTTGTTGAACTTGTACCTCCTTACATAGAAAGGTACTGGTGGGAACACAAATTTCTTTATATCGAACAAATAATTTCAAAAACCATCTAGAAATACTTGTCTAACTGCCTCTTTATGTACTATGTAATTTGTTACATACTTGGGAGGTAGTGAGGGTGCTTTGGTGCCTCCATACATTCTCAAATACGTGCGTTCTTTGGTGAAAAAATAATCTCCATATTCTTTTATGGATTCCACAGCTCCTTCTGACAGACATGGACACTCCTATAGAAAAATAAACTTATACAAGGGCCTTATGAACTCCTCACATATCAACTAGTAATGGTTGTGATATTTATGGGCTCCCAGAATTTGATATGCTATGTATATAGGGGCCTTCCCCCCTTTCCATACATATTTAAGCCTCTCGAACTTGTGTCAATAGATTATGCAATCTATCAAAAAAGAAGACATAAAAAATTCTAATTTACTCTGTTTCAAACCTTCCTGAGTTTCCTTGACACATTTGGACAAGTTCCTGGTAGCTATATCTTCCCAGTTAAAAATTGTTCCCGCCATGGCTACATAGTACATGAGGGGAATCCAACCAAAATTATACGCCTTCCCATCAGCCCTGCCATACAGCTTGCTTATCATCAATGCTATTATCCTGAAAGGGGTTCGAAGATGGGTCATCTCATATTCTCCTGACTATTTATGTCTGAAGGTCTTTCCCTCAGCCACCACCATCTTTGTTGTGGTTGTATAGTCAAACTTCGGACTTTTAACCCATTATGTAGTTACATTTATTTCTATTTCTAGTAGACTATAGGCTGTTGAAATGAATGTAGGTGCAAACAATGAAACAGGCTTGCCCTCCTCATCATTTATCATCATTCCTACTGTGTCTATTTTGGGTAACATCCATCCAATGACCTCCGCACAGGGAAAAATCTCCACCCTAGTTGCTATTTTACCTATCCTAGACCTCAAAATGTTCTTGTACAAAGCTAGGTCTCTCAAACCAGCTTTTAGCACTTTTCTTTCAACCAACATGGGGTAGATTTGGCCCCATTTTAGCTCAGGATTTGCTCCTATAATCGCGTTAGTGTCTTCATACACTATCTCAGTTTTTACTTCCGGCCAGACCTCTACAATTTCTGCGTCAAAATCATCCTCGATTGTCATAACCCCAAATTTTCACAAAAATTAATTTTTTTTGATGTAACATAAATTGTTTATAGCTGCAGTTTGTTATCTGCTAGCAGTTAACGAATAAATGAAACAGTTGACAAACTAATGATTAACTTAAACACATATAAATTAATACTAATTTAATTTCGATATGTGATGTAAATAATCTGCATTCAGTTGTTTCTAGTTGTACTAACGATTTGATTTTGTCAAGTAGGTGAGAAGTTACTTTCTAACTGGGGCTTACTTAGCGATTGCTAACTTACCTGGATTTCTCGATCTTACAAGCTTGACAGGTAAATTTTGAACCGGTAAGATTTTATTAAGGCGTTAATCTAGATATACTTCTTTTAGCATAAAATATACTGCTAGAGTAAAAATTTTCTTAATAGAATTCAAGGATACTATGAGGTAACGCATCTTTCCTTTACTTGTTTTGCAACTACAATAGTATTTTAAATTCATGTTGTAAAGACCAATAACCTTACCATACTCAATGTCTTTCATTATTATGAATTTTATTTCGGACAATTCTTCTTTCTAGCTACTAGCCAAGTTACTTATAGAGCTCACGATTTTTGTAGAACAAAACCTTTACTGACATAAGAGTTTACTGTTGTTATTCTTTCTAAAATTTAAAACACTCCTTAACAACATACTAAGTCTTCTAAGAACAAGCTTACAAATGTACCCTCAACTCTACTTTTAATTGAGCTTTAGTAGAGGAAATTTATCAGCTTATTATTGTATTATAACTATAAATGATCTTTTGCACAAATGTAGTCAAGTTGTGATTTCTATCTCCAAATTTCTTCATGACATAAGTAATGTGACAAAAATATATTATTTATTTATAATACAAATGTTACTATAATTATTCTTGAATAGTTTTACTATCCTTTACTACCAAGACTAATTTAATCTTGGTTTGATTCATCTTAGAGCTTTAGTATCTTATGAAGACCAAATGATCATATACTTCCCAGAAGTCTATCTTACTCTTAGTACCATAGACTACATTCAAAAGTAAGAGTTATGCTAGGGTGTAATTACTAATTATTTTTATACACACCTTGTTGATTTGTAAACTAGTTCTTACCTAGTAGGGTTTGCATAAACTAGTTCTAATAGCTTAAACATGCATCGCTTATGGTTATAAAAAGAACAGGTCAATAGTGATACTATCAACTCATGTCATCAACTTTTACTATACTATTGATCTCTTCATAAAATATTTTGCTAAGGAAGATTATAAGGTCCTTGTAAAACAAGGATATCGATGCAATAAGTTTTTGATTCAATACTAACGACGATTCCAAGGTTTAATAAAACAAGGATTAATGATGCAACATAAGTCTCGTTCTTAACATAAATTGACCTTATGGTCTATCCATGCAATGATACTTTTTTGACTTTGGGAATATATTATCATTATAGTCATTGTTTAAATTATTGATAATAATTTGTTGTCCCGACAATGTAGTGACAACTATATCATTCGAACCACTGTGAGCTGGATAAATTTGTGGGTACGTGGAACATCCACCATCGTGCAATGATTGATTTAAAAACCTCCAACGCAACCCTAAATCCTCATTCTTTGTCGATGGTTTTGGTCTTTTCTCTATCTAGTTTGCTGTGGCCATGAGGGCTTGCTTGTGCTCGTCTCCAGCTCCATTGTCTATGTGCAGAGAAGTGTTTCCACTCTAGTGTATGGGTTGTGAAGTTCACAGCTCGCATTTGGTTTTTCTTCTTGCATACAATACTTTGTTGTGCGTGAGGGTAGTGTAGCTCTGTCAGTATTTTGTTTTTGGGTGTTGTTTTCCTTCGTGGCCATTGCCAAGTCTTACTCCTATTCCTGTCATCAGTGTAGCATGCATTGCGAGCCCCGTCACCTCTGTCACTAGTGAACACGAGGTTTTGGGCTATTCGTTGTACTGGTTTGTTGTGCTAGTTCGTTCCTCTGTGGCTCCATATTTCATCACTTCCAGGTAAGGAAATTATCTTACAATTGTTACAAATTTTTAGTTACAGTTTTTAATAAAAGAATATATAGCTCTAACTTAAATCTTTTGGTTTTTGCTTGCAGGATTGCAGTTCAAAACAGACTTGGAAAGAATCCACCAGTGTTTGGATTACCAACGAGACCTACGAATAAGCCTCGGTTATAATGTGGCATCACCCTACTTATACAGATTAGGGTAATAGGGGTTTCAGTGGAGAAGAAATACGACTTCGGTTCCTTTGGTGTTTTAAATGCTTATCTCAGTTATTGTTTTAGTTTTTGGTTATTAATCCCTTGCTTGTAGCAAGGTTTCTCCGGCCTTGATGCCGTGACTTATATTCCACTATTTTCGACTTATTGACAGGTTGACAGCCTGATGACTAAGTAATGATATACTCTGTTCTTATTATGTGGAAGTTCTTCTGTCTTTATGGTTTTAATGGTTTTCTGTTTCGTTTATACTGATAAATATACATTGTTTTATAAAGATTAATACGGTGTTGAAGTTTTTATAAGTAGATTGTTAGTTTTGTCCTTTGAACCCTCTCCATGATGCTGGGTATAACCGGCTTTAAGTTGGGTGCAGTAAAATGGTTAATTTTTCAGCTTTACGGCCTGTCAATGTAATACATTTGATTTAAAAAGGATTTTAAAAGATCGAGCTCTATCTCATTTATGCATCAGTTTTATAACCAGTAAAAAATTATGACTCTGTGTAATTTGAGTCTTCCCTTCCTCAGCTATTAACAATGGTAATTATTGTTTTATATAATTTTTCTTGTAAATAAAATAAGATCAAATAAAGACTGTAAGTTTAGTCGAAAAGTAATTTTTATATGTTTATGCTTTTTAGTTAGCATTAAATCCTAGGGTTACTGTAAAAGAACCCTTAGATAAATATATTCTTAAAATTTATCAATGTGTTGGTTTATGTTTACCTATTTTACATTGTTATAATAGTATTGACATTATTTATCTTGTTTAAGTATTTTCTTTTCTTTTAAATAAAAGAGTTATACAAATACTGTAAGTTCTTAGCTTATTTCTATTTACTGTTTACTTTTAAGTTCTTATTTGTTTACTGCTCTGTTAATTAGTAAATATTCAGAGTTACGTAATAAATAAAACAATAACTATGTAACCTTGATTATCTCTTTATTTATAATAGTTAATTAAATTTGTTAGGGTTTCAACCTTGAAGTTTTACCTTTACAGTTATAAGCTTGTCTGATAATTATAAGATAGTTTATTCATAGTAATTATTTAGTTTTATACTAGTTATTAATTATATCTTCATTGCTTATATTTACTAAACTATCAAGTAGAATTTACTCAGGGTTCTTGAAAAGATAATGCATAGACTCTGTAACTCAATTTACTCTTTATAAATTAATTACTGTTAACATAAATATTAGTCTTAGATTTAGTTGATATTGTTAGAAAATAAACTATGTGATTAGTAGCTTGTTTATTTACTTAACTGTATCTAATCATTGTATCTCTAAAGTGATTTTCTACTGCATTTCATTCGGTTACTAAGTGAAAATAGAGAAATATAAACATTTCATAACACTGTTTAACCTCCCTGATGTTTTATCATGAATAAAATTATTCTACTGTCTGTAAATACACAATATCATCTGCTAACACATTCTTTTATCTACTTAAACATTCTACCTGTGCTAGAGTACTGCCTGGTTTTCCAAGTGTGGAAAAACATAGACTAGAAATTATTTTCCATTCTAACACATTAATTTTCAATTTCATTCCTTCAATCAACTAAAAAGACTACTAAATTCTAACATTTACAAACTAGATATTTATCATTCATATAATAGTCAGAGTCAGATTTGTCTATCTAACACAGTAAAACAAAATAATGTAGAACATGATTAGGATAGATGACAATAGCGTTAGGAGGCCGTTCCTCCCTACAAATCTCCTAGAGAACGCTCAAACAACGCTTCCTTAGGACCCCCGAGTCTGTTCCTGGTCATCCTGACTTAGAACTAGTGGAGCATGCAAATAGTAGACTAGTCTAATAACTCAGTAAAACACCCTCCTCTCAGCAGTAAGATCTTTCATCTTAAAATTTGCACTAGATCACTCAGCAGTTATCCCCTCGAACTCTTTCCACAATTCCCTTCCATTGAATTTCTCTGAAGTACATTCATTCACCTGAATGATCACTGCTCTAGAATGAGCAGCCTCAGCTCTCTTCAATGGGAATTTTTATAAAGATTGCCTAGGTCTTTTGGGTCAATTTTCATTAATTCAGCCACCTGCTATGATTCCACTTTCTTGGGGAATCATGACCCAAAATGTAGGGAGGTTGCCACCTGCAACAGTTGGAAGTGGTTTGAGGATGCTGCTACATGTAAGTTTTCTCTCCACCTAGTCTCCTCCACTAATTTGACCAATAAACACTCTTTTAACAGCTCTCCTAATTTGTTGTCTCCTCCTTTATTTATTTATAAATAAAATATTCAGAATTACATTAAATATCCTTGACTCTGCTGAGTCATCAATTACAACTTAGCATACAATTTAACATATTGTCCTCAAATAATATCAAATAATATAAAATTGTTTTTGCAAAATTGGGGCATGTGACATACACACCCCCTTAAAGTATAACATCGTCCTCGATGTTATTTATTCTTCGTCCTCAGAATTCCCCTGGAACAGAATTGGATATGCATCTCACATATTACTTTCCAATTCCTAGGTGGCTTCTTCTGGACTAAGGTGCTTCCATTGCACCTTCTCCTGACTAATGGTGCGGTTCTGAAGTGTAATCTCCCTCTGCCCGAGGATACAATCCGGTTGCACCAAAAAATCTCCTTCTGGTTCCACCTGTACATCATTCCAGTTAACAACATGAGTAGCATCATGAACATATTTCTTTAATACAGAAATGTGAAAAACATTATGTACTCTTAAATTTGGTGGTAATGCTAATTAATAAGCTACTTGTCAAATTTTGGATAGTATTTCAAATGGACCAAAGTAACGAGGTGCTAGTTTTGCATAACTACCCAATCTCAGAGAGCTCTTTTTTGGGCCTCACCTTGATGAACACATGTTCACCTACCTGAAACTCCTTTGGAGTTCTTTTAAGGTCTGCTTGACTTTTCTGTCGATCCTGTGCAATTTTCAGATTACTTTGTACCTGCTTAACAATTTCTTCCATTTCCTTTAATAGTTCAGGACCTAATACTAATCTATCCATCGGATTACTCAAGGAGATAGGAGTATTACATTTCCTTCCATACAAGATTTCAAAAGGACTAAATCTGGCCGACGCTTGATAATTATTATTAGAAGCAAATTCTACCAGATGTAAATAATCCTCCCATTTAGTGGCCTTTCACATACATTTTTAATAAATATTCCAGGACTTGGTTTACTCTTTCAGTCTGTCCAACAGTTTGAGGATGGAATGAAGTACTCAAATTTAGTGTAGTGTTTAATCCTTTAAATAGAGATTTCCAAAAGTTACCTGTATATTTAGGATCTCTATGTGAGATTATAACTTTCGGTATTTCATGCAGTCAAAAAATTTTCTTTAGATAGATATCTGCTATGTTTGCAGCTTTATACGTAGTTTTAACAGGTATAAAATGAGCTGCTTTACTTAATTTATCGACCACTACCATGATAGAATCATTTAAATTCTGATTTTTAGGCAGTTTAGTAACAAAATCGATACTAATTACCTCCCATTTCCAGCTAGGAATGGGTAATGGCTGAAGTAATTCAGCTGGGTGTTGATGTTCAGTTTTCACCTGCTGGCATTCAAAACACCTAGCGATATACTCTGCCAGTTCAATCTTCATGTTTGGCCAAAAATATTCTTTTCTTAACATAGTTATAGTCTTTTGATAACCTGGATGACCTGAGTATGGAGTTTTATGGATTTCATCCAAAATTAATAACTTAACTTTAGGTACATTAGGTTCATACATTCTGTCTTTATACAGTAAAAATTCTTTTGCATTCAAACTGTACCCTTTACTTAAGCTTTATGTTGGATTTTCTTTCGTTTTAACTTGTAAGTTTTGGTAAATTTCATCTTGTTCTATCCCTGCTTTAAGCTGTTCATCCAAATATGTTGTGTAAGTGCTGATAACTGCTGTGAAGTTCAGCCTTGCATTCCTACTTAATGCATCAGCAACTTTATTTTCTTTCTCTTTTATGTGCTGAATTTCGAAATCATACTCACTTAGAAAACATAGCCACCTAGCTTGTCTGGCATTTACATTAGGATGATCTAACAGATATTTTAGTCCTTTATTATCGGTCATTAAAATAAATTTTCCGCCAATTAGGTGATGACGCCACATCTTTAGAGCATGTAGAACAACAGCTAATTCCAGATCATAAGTTGCATAATTCTTTTCATGAATTTTCAATTTCCTAGATTCGTAGGCAATAACATGCCCTTATTGAGTCAAAACACCGCCTAAACCATCATTGCAGGCATCAGTGCACACTACAAATTCTTTATTTGGATCAACTATTCTTAAAATAGGTGCGCTGGTTAATAAAGTTTTTAACTTTTTAAATCTTTCCTCACATTTCTAGTTCCAATAAAATTTCTTTCCTTTCTTCTACAAAGAAGTTATCGGATTCACAATTCTCAAAAAACTTTCAATGAATCTCCGATAATAACCCATAATTCCCATGAAGGATCAAACATCAGTTACATCCTTAGGAACCGGCTAATCTTCGATCGCCTTTATCTTTTCGGGATCCACCGAAATCCCTTCCTTAGTCACCACATGACCTAAGTACTGAATTTTATCCTCGAAGAAATCGCATTTACTAAAATTTGAAAAGAGTTGATGATCTCGTAACTCTTGCAAAACAATTTTTAAATGTTCTTTATGTTCTTTTTCAGTTTTTTAATAGATTAATATGTCATCGATAAACATGACCACAAACTTATCTAGATACTTATGCATAACATTGTTCATTAAACACATAAAAGTAGTTGGGGCATTAGTAAGCCCGAATGGCATGATGACAAACTCGTAATGGCCATATCGAGGTCTAAAAGTTGTTTTAAAGATGTCTTCATCTTTAATCCTAACTTGATGATATCCAAACCCTAAATCAATTTTCAAAAACACTGTGGCTCCATGTAGTTGATCAAACAGATCATCTATGCGAGGCCATGGGTATCTATTTTTAATAGTCATCTTATTGAACTGACGGTAATCTATGCAAAGTCGCATGGTTCCATCATTTTTCTTAACGAAGATGACAGGTGCCCCCCAAGGAGACACACTAGGTCAAATATACTTTTTACCAATAAGTTATTTTAATTGTGACTTTAGTTCATTAAGTTCAAGTATGTTCATTCGATAAGGGGCCTTTGAGCTAGGTACTGCACCAGGTACCAGCTCAATGGTAAAATATAGTTCCCTTTTCAGAGGTAGTCCCAGAATTTCTTCTGGAAATACATCAACATATTCTCTTAAAACTAGTATGTCCTCCAATTTTAATTTGTCTATCTCATTTAGATTTTCCTCATTAGTTATTGTTACTGCATAAGCTTTATAACCCTTCCTAACATCCCTCTTAAGCTGCAGAGCAAAAATATTCCTTATGGTGGTTTTTCTAGGGATTCCCTTTACACTTATTGGTTTTCCATCATTATTTATACACATAAAGGTTTTATGATAACAATTTAAAACCACCCTATGTTGTTCTAACCAATCCATACCAATTAATAAGTCATAAGAACCAAGAGGTAATACATTAAGCTTTACAACAATTTCAAATTGATCCATAACTACTGCACATTATTTTACAAAACAAGTTTCCTTCCTTTTTGCACCAGTGGCTAAATGAACCAACCAAGAATTTTCAAATTTTTCAACAGGCAACTTACATTTTTCTACCATATTAGGTGAAATATAACTGAGACTAGCTCCTGGATCAATTAAAATAGCTATAGGGGTTTGGTTTATCATACCTTCTACTTCCACCATGGAAGTTTGATATTCTGCTTGTCGATTCTCCAAGGCTGCATTGATTCTGGGCATAGTCCTCCCTAAATCTCTGGCAGTCATTTCCTCCTGTATGGTATGAATATTACTGACAGTCTTTTTTCGATTAGGACAGACTAAGGCATAATGTGGGCCATTACGCTCCTAGAACTTTATAAGTTCTTTATGTAATTACCATGATTATTAGCAGACTCTTTCCCCTTTGGATTGTTCTGATTGTTGGGTGAATTATTTTTATTCCCTTGGAAATTCTTGTTAGGAAAATTTCTGGCCTTATTATTTTTAGAATTCCTGTTGGGCACAAATTCTTTCTTCTTTTGATCATAATGGTTGTTATTCTTCTTGGCCTTCCCATTGGCCATGCTCTCATTCTTTCGATTCTGTTCAAAATAGAAATTGGCTTTCCTCATAGCTTCTTCCAGTGTTTTTGGATTGTCATACTCAATCCTATCCTTGATGTGATAAGGTAAACAGCTGAGGAATCATTGTACCTTTGGTTTTTCATCTACAAGGTATGGTACATACCTAAGCAGACTTAAAAACTTGTTGTTCAAATATTTCATAGTCATTGAACCTAATTTAAGCTCATAGAATTCTTTTGCTCTCTCTTCATAGTATTGCTCAGACAAAAATTTCTTTTTAAAGTACCTCTTAAAGGTACTCCAATTTACGTTCTTCTCTTTTATTCCCTTCACTCTCTTCAAGTATTGCCACCAAATATCAGCCTTCCCTGAGAGATTGTAGATAGCCATTCTAGGCTTTAATTGGTTAGAATAGTTGTAAATCTCGAAGTACTTCTTCATCCCAGATAACCATGATTCTGCTTCCTCCCCCTTCTCAGTCTCTCCATTGAATGTTGGTGTTTTAATATTTTTAAACTCCCCAGAAATTTCCTCATAGGGTTTATATTTTCTCTTTTTAGTATAATGATTGTCATCACTACTATCACTAGTGGAATGAAAATTACGTTGATCACTAAATACCTCTAAAGATGAGCTGCTTTCATTTTTAGTCTGTTTAATCTTTTTATATTTATGTTGATGACTTGTATCTTCTGAATCAGCTCTTTAATCCCTACCCTCAGTTTGAAATATTTCTGTTAGGATATGATTTAGCTCCTCTTGAGCCCTCAGAATCCTTTCATTCTCTCGTTTAACAGATTCCATTTCAAATTTTAATTCTTTTACTGTTTGTAACAATTCTGAGGAATTAGTGGTTAGGTCTTCTTGTATAGGGTATCTTGGTAAATTTCCTTGTTTAGTAAATGGAGATTCCTCTTCCGCATATTCCTCTAGCCTTTCCATACCTGTTGTTAGACTTCAGAAACAATTTCTCTGTTGAATAACATTTAAAAGAAAATACATCAGCAAAATAATTTAAATTCACTGTTTCATAAAAGCTAGTTGGGCTTCATCAAGGCCTAGTGTTTGAACCTTGTGCTCTGATACCACATGTCATAACCCCAAATTTTCACAAAAATTAAAAAAAAAATTGATGTAATGTAAATTGTTTATAGTTGCAGTTTATTATCTGCTAGCGGTTAATGGATAAATGAAACAGTTAACAAACTAATGATTAACTTAAACACATATAAATTAATACTAATTTAATTTCGATATGTGATGTAAATAATCTGCATTCGGTTGTTTCTAGTTGTACTGACGATTTGATTTTGTCAAGTAGGTGAGAAGTTACTTTCTAACTGGGGCTTACTTATCGATTGATAACTTACCTGGATTTCTGGATCTTATAGGCTTGACAGGTAAATTTTTAACCAGTAAGAGTTTATTAAGGCGCTAATCCAGATATACTTCTTTTAGCATAAAATATACTGCTAGAGTAAAATTTTGCGTAATAGAATTCAAGGATACTCTGAGGTAACGCATCTTTCCTTTACTTGTTTTGCAACTACAATAGTATTTTAAATTCATGTTGTAAAGACCAATAACCTTACCATACTCAATGTCTTTCATTAGTATGACTTTTATTTCGGACAGTTCTTCTTTCTAGCTACTAGCCAAGTTACTTATAGAGCTTACGATTTTTGTAGAACAAAACCTTTACTGACATAAGAGTTTACTGTTGTTATTCTTTCTAAAATTTAAAACACTGCTTAACAGCATACTAAGTCTTCTAAGAACAAGCTTACAAACGTACCCTCAGCTCTACTTTTAATTGAGCTTTAGTAGAGGAAATTTATCATCTTATTATTGTATTATAACTATAAATGATCTTTTGCACAAATGTTGTCAAGTTGTGATTTCTATCTCCAAATTTCTTCATGACATAAGTAATGTGACAAAAATATATTATTTATTTATAATACAAATGTTACTATAATTATTCTTGAATAGTTTTACTATCCTTTACTACCAAGACTAATTTAATCTTGGTTTGATTCATCTTAGAGCTTTAGTATCTTATGAAGACCAAATGATCATATACTTCCCAGAATTTTATCTTACTCTTAGTACCATAGACTACATTCGAAAGTAAGAGTTATGCTAGGGTGTAATTACTAATTATTTTTATACACACCTTGTTGATTTGTAAACTAGTTCTTACCTATTAGGGTTTGCATAAACTAGTTCTAACAGCTTAAACATGCATCATTTATGGTTATAAAAAGAATAGGTCAATAGTGATACTATCAACTCTTGTCATCAACTTTTACTATACTATTGATCTCTTCATAAAATATTTTGCTAAGGAAGATTATAAGGTCCTTGTAAAACAAGGATATCGATGCAATAAGTTTTTGATTCAATACTAACGACGATTCCAAGGTTTAATAAAACAAGGATTAATGATGCAACATAAGTCTCATTCTTAACATAACTTGACCTTATGGTCTATCCATGCAATGATACGTTTTTGACTTTGGGAATATATTATCATTATAATCATTATAATAATTTGTTGTCCTGACAATGTAGTGACAACTATATCATTTGACCCACCGTGAGCTGGATAAATTTGTGGGTATGTGGAACATACACCACTGTGCAATGCTTGATTTAAAAACCTCCAACGCAACCCTAACTCCTCATTCTTTGTCGAGGGTTTTGGTCTTTGCTCTGTCTGGTTTGTTGCAGCCATGAGGGCTCGCTTGTGCTCGTCTCCAGCTCCATTGTCTGTGTGTAGAGAAGTGTTTCCACTCTAGTGTATGGGTTGCAAAATTCATAGCTCACATTTGGTTTTTCTTCCTGCATACAATACTTTACTGTGTGTGAGGGTAGTGTAGCTCTGTCATTATTTTTTTTTTGGTGTTGTTTTCCTTCGTGGCCATTGCCAAGGCTTACTCTTGTTCCTGTCATCAGTGTAGCATGCATTGCGAGCCCTGTTACCTCTGTCACTAGTGAACACGAGGGTTTGGGATATTTGTCGTGCTGGTTTGTTGTGATGGTTCATTCCTCCGTGGCTCCATATTTCATCACTTCCAGGTAAGGAAATTATCTTACAATTGTTACAAATTTTTAGTTACAGTTTTTAATAAAAGAATATACAACTCTAAATTAAATATTTTGGGTTTTGCTTGCATGATTGCAGTTTGAAACAGGCTTGGAAAGAATCCACCCGCGTTTGGATTTCCAACGAGACCTATGGGAAAGCCCCGGTTACAATGTGGCATCACCCTGCTTTTACAGATTAGGGTAACAGGGGTTTCAGTGGAGAAGAAATATGACTTCGATTCCTTTGGTGTTTTAAATGCTTAGCTCAGTTATTGTTTTAGTTTTTGGTTATTAAGCCCTTTCTTGTAGCGGGGTTGCTCTGGCCTTGATGTCGTCACTTGTATTCCACTTTTTTCGACTTATCGATAGGTCGACAGCCTTATGGCTAAGTAATGATACACCCTGTTCTTATTATGTGGAAGTTCTTCCGTCTTTATGGCTTTAATGGTTTTCTATTTCATTTATACTGATAAATATACATTGTTTTATAAATATTAATACAGTGTTGAAGTTTTTATAAGTAGATTGTTAGTTTTGTCCTTTGAACCCTCGCCATGATGCTGGGTATAACCAGCCTTGAGTTGGGTGCAGTAAAATGGTTAAGTTTTCAGCCTTACGGCCCGTCAATGTAATACATTTGATTAAAAAGGATTTTAAAAGTTCGAGCTTTGTCTCATTTATGCATCAGTTTTATAACCTGTAAAAAATTATGACTCTGTGTAATTTGAGTCTTCCCTTCCTCGATTGTTAACAATGGTAATTATTGTTTTATATATTTTTCTTGTAAATAAAATAAGATCAAATAAATACTATAAGTTCAGTCAAAAAGTAATTTTTATATGTTTATTCTTTTCGGTTAGTATTAAATCCTAGGGTTACTATAAAAGAACCCTTAGATAAATATATTCTTAAAATTTATCAATGTGTTGGTTTTTGTTTACCTATTTTACATTGTTATAATAGTATTGATATTATTTATCTTGTTTAAGCATTTTATTTTCTTTTAAATAAAAGAGTTATACAAATACTGTAAGTTCTTAGCTTTCTTATATTTACTGTTTACTTTTAAGTTCTTATTTGTTTACTACTTTGTTAATTAGTAAATATTCAGAGTTATGTAATAATTAAACCAATAACTCTGTAACCTTGATTGTCTCTTTATTTATAATAGTTAATTAAATTGGTTAGGGTTTCAACCCTGAAGTTTTACCTTTACAAGTATAAGCCTGTTTGATAATTATAAGATAGTTTATTCATAGTAATTATTTACTTTTATACTAGTTATTAATTATATCTTCATTGCTTCTATTTACTAAACTGTCAAGTAGAATTTACTCAGGGTTCTTGAAAAGATAATGCATAGACTCTGTAACTCAGTTTACTCTTTATAAATTAATTACTGTTAATATAAATATTAGTCTTAGATTTAGTTGATATTGTTAGAAAATAAACTATGTGATTAGTAGCTCATTTATTTACTTAACTGTATCTAATCATTGTATCTCTAAAGTGATTTTTCTGCTGCATTTCATTCAGTTACTAAGTGAAAACAGAGAAATACAAACATTTCATAACACTGTTTAACGTCCTTGATGTTTTAACATGAATACAATTATTCTACTGTCTGTAAATACACAATATCATCTGCTAACACATTCTTTTATCTACTTAAACACTCTACATGTGCTAGAGTACTGCCTGGATTTCCAGGTGTGGAAAAACACAGACTAAAAATTATTTTCCATTCTAACACATTACTTTTCAATTTAATTCCTTCAATCAACTAAAAAGACTACTAAATTCTAACATTTACAAACTGGATATTTATCATTCATATAATAGTCAGACTCAGATTTGTCTATCTAACACATTAAAATAAAATAATGTAGAACTTGATTAGGACAGATGACAACAACGTTAGGAGGCCGTTCCTCCCTACCAATCTCTTGGAGAGCGCTCAAACAATGCTTCCTCGGGACCCCTGAGCCTGTTCCTGGTCTTCTAGGCTGAGAACTGGTGGAGCATGCAAACAGTGGACTAGTCCAATAACTCAGTAAAACACCTTGCTCTCAGTAGTAAGATCTTTCAGCTTAAAAGCTGCACTAGATCACTCCGTAGTCATCCCCTCAAACTCTTTCCACAATTCCCTTCCATTGAATTTCTCTGAAGTACATTCATTCACCTGAATGATCACTTCTCTAGAATGAGCAGCCTCAGCTCTCTTTAATGGGAAATTTTATAAAGATTGCCTAGGTCTTTTGGGTCAGTTTTCATTAATTGAGCCACCTTCTTTGATTCCACTTTCTTGGGGAACCATGACCCCAAATGTAGGGAGGTTTCCACCTACAACAGTTGGAAGTGGTTTGAGGATGATGCCACATGTCATTTTTCTCTCCACCCAGTCTCCTCCACCAATTTGACCAGTAAACACTCTTTTAACAGCTATCCTAAGCTGTTGTCTCCTTTATTTATTTATAAATAAAATACTCAGAATTACATTAAATATCCTTGACTTTGTTGAGTCATCAATTACAACTTAGAATAAAATTTAACATATTGTCCTCAAATAATATAAAATTGTTTTTGCAAAATTGGGGCATTTGACATCGACAACCTTAGGCTTCTTCCTCCCCTTCTTCGTCATTATTTCTGCTACGAGTCGTACCTGTGAAAAATGGATTTGTCTTAGCATCCACATTTAAAACAATGCAGGTAAGCACACAAACAAATACATATGTATACATATCCCCCATAATAAAAAAACCTAAATATGCCTTACTCTGTCAGTTTCATCTATTAGAACATGCAATGTGGGCATGGGTCAGGGTTACGGCTATGCACACAAACGTCGGACATGGGAAACCCTGTTGAAACCTCTGTGTTTTTCTTTTTTTTGCAGTGAAACCCCCACTCAACCCTAGACACTCTCTCCCATAGGTGCAATGGAACTTCAAACTCTGCGGCGACGGTGTCATAGGGTAAAACCAGGCCCGATATCCCACGATCGATACATATGAACCATCAACCTATGGGCTCTAAGAAAAACAAGAAGACCATGGCCCATACCAACACCCCCAAGTGAGCTTCCAATTGGCTTTAAGCTGGCGAAAAACTCATCTCCCTGAACACTCATCGTAAACCTAGCCGACTGTGCGATAAAACATCTCTTGACAAGCGAACAGGTTTCGCAGGCGGGTTGCTACTAGGGAAAACCTAAAATGAAACAACCAAAACTAAATGAAAAATTAGGGTGAAAAACCCCCCTTATAACCCGGGCAATGAGACCACCTAACCATCCCGCATCGACGATGGACAACTTTGCAACCCTAACAAATCAACCATTTGAAAAAGAGGATTAGAAACTAGTGAGCACATGCCACGTGAGCTCCACCAAGGAATCCGTCTAACAGCTCGAACGAAAAAAGCTCTCCAACTCCTAATTGACTCCGTAAGATAAAAATGGTAAAAATACTTCGCATTTGGCCAATAAAAAGGATTTCTGGGGCTTTAAATTTGTCATTAAGACTTGCACGTGTGACACCAAAAACACCGTCAATGTCAAAATCTTCTGGCTGAAAATCATAAGTTATCATGGGCACAGCCCCAACACAGCGGCTCGATCTTTCCCATATACCCACTATTGCCGGCTCATAACTCTACACTTATCCACTACCTTCCCCTACGGCTTGACCGTTAGAATCATATCGGTGAGGATCATAAGATGAAAGCCACCGCAACGGCTTCAAATTTAAATAACCTCCGCAATGGCGGGTCCTTCCCATGAATCAAACATTAACACAAAATGCCTCTGTTGTAGCGGCAATGCATCAAAAACCACCTCAGTAACACAATTTCAGAACCAGCCACCATAGCAGGTCAAACCAGAGGATGCACCTACCGTAGTGGCTCCCGGCGACCAATTCGAAAGACAAGACATAAAGTTCATCGCCGTAGCAGGCGCGACTTGCAAAACTTTTCATTGTAGTGGAAGTTAAAAACAATGGGCATGCAAACGAGAAATATGCCCGCTATAGCGGTTTGATCACGACAATACATCCGTTGCGGGTTTGAAATAAAAAAGATGCTCGTCATTGCAGCTCGCAATGAAAACTGACCCGCCGTAGCGGCCCGAACTTAAAGAAGAATCCGCCATAGCAGCTCAAAACTAGGAAACCATTCGTTGCAATGGATCAAAAATCACCTTTAATGATGGGGAGAAAGATGTAAAGGATGAAAATCAAATTCAGAGCACTTTAAGGAGAAAACTAAGACTTTCAAAGGGGTCCTAAAAAAATACAAATATTTTTGTTTTGTTTTTTGGGGTAGCTGTTGCAGCAGCAACAGAAACTGGTATCTTTTTTTTTCCAACCCATCCTCCATGATTTTCTCTCCATTTTCCAGGATTGGCATGTTTTTCCATCACTCTTGACAACTCACTCATGCTTTTGCTAATTCGTGAGGTCCTTGACTGATTTGGGAAGTGCTTTAGCCACCTATGGGGGTTTATCATATTTGGTAAGTCTACCTTTATGATATTTATGAGTTGTCTCCATACAACTTGATTTTTCCTATGAGGGATGAACTATTTATGTACACTATTATTCATCATTAATTCATGGAAGGATAAACTCCAATATTCATCTCTTCATTCATGTGATTTAGTCTCTTTTCTTCTCTCTATTTTTCATGTGTATTCTTGTGAGAATTATCTTAGTATCAATATATATTTCATGTTCTTCTTCTTAACATATTTACTCATAGCATTGGAGCTATTATTTCTACACCCCACGCAACACAAGGAATAAATTTCCCTTCATTAATCCACAGTTCCCTGAGGAAATACAACCCTTCCATTGCTTACCAGTGATTGTAGAAAGAGTCCAATATGTTGTATGATGCTGGAGAACCTCATATAATCTTTGATTTGTGGATTACCAAGCATTCATAAGTATAAAAAATAATGGGTAAAGTTTCTTATCTTTTCCATCCTCTTTTCTCACCTACGATCATTCTCTTTTCTCTAATTTATGAAATTCTCCATCCCAATTCGAATTTTTGGTTGTTGCATAGTCTGGTAAGGGTAATGGAAATGGAAAAATGGAAATTAAGAGAAAAAATATGTGTAGTGAAAAATATGCATGAGAATAATTAGTAGATTCCAAAGCAGATGACAGGATGGTGAAAAAGGCAATTGACATAACTTCTGACCATAGAAGAGAGGACTCTTAGAAAAATCACAAAAAGTATATTCATCCCATGCTTCCATAATTTCATGAGAAGACTCCCCCCACCAACCTCACACACGCATTCAATAATTGGATTTAATAGTCAAAAGGAAGTAATTCAATCATTTAAGGAACATGGAAGAAAATGGATGAGTTCTAAGATTTACACTTGGCAATAGAGGATTTAATATCCCATAGCCCCCCTTTCCTCTTTCCCTCTTCTGAAATAATAGCCACTCTATTGCTCTTTACACATCCATCTTGGACCATTTTATTATTTCCAACATAGTATTTACATATATTTTGAGTTAGCATGACAAGCCCACCATATGGTCTATATAGCCTAAGATTTGCATTATACATGCCAAGCCATTCACTAGTCAGGTCGTGTCCTTAATATTTATGCTATGAATATATACTATCATATTTCTATCATTTACATAATTTGATTAGTATATTCCAAGTCAAACTTGGGGGTATTACAATTCCCTCCCCCTTGGAATAACATTTCCCTCGGTATTTTCCCAAAATAAGAAAAAAAACGGATATGCCTCTCTCATGACATCTTCTAGCTTCCATGTAGCCTCATTGAGATTGAAGTGCTTCCATTGCACCTTTACCTATCTGATGGCTTGGTTCTAGAGAAATGTTACCTTCTTGTCAAGGATGTTTAGTGGCTCTGTTTTGAACTCTCCCTCAGGTTCCACCTGGATCACATACCAATCAATCACATAGTTAGGATCATATACATATTTCTTAAGAAAAGAAACATGAAAAACATTATAAGCTCTAGTGTTAGTAGGAAATGCAATTCTATATGCAACTAAACCTATCCTCTCGAGCACTTCAAATGGTCCACAATATCTTGATGATAACTTACATCATAACATGTAATCTTTGAGGAGATTTTCTTTGTCCTCAGTCAAAGCTAAACATGATCCCCAACGTTGAATTCCCTATACAATCTATTCTCATTTGCATAGGTTTTCTATCTATCTTGGGATGCCTTTAAATTCTGTCAAATCTTTGCAACTTGTTGTTTTATTTCCTTAAGTATTTCCAACCCAAGCACAATTTTGTTCATTGGATTTTCCCAATTGATTGGTGTCCTACATCTTCAACAATACAAATATTCGAATGGACTCATACCCAACCATGCATGTTTACCATTGATATATGCAAACTATACCAAGTGTAAAAAGTATTCTCACTTTGATGGTTTTTCCATCACATACATGTGAAGCATGTCTTCAATCACCTAATTTACTCCTCTTTTTCCATCTATTTGTGGATGGTAGGTAGTGCTAAAGTTTGGTTGTATGCCCAAATATGGAAAAAGACATTTCCAAAGACTATAGGTAAATTTTGTATCTCATTCGAATACAATTTCTTTGGGTAACCCATGAATTTTGAATGTGTATTTCATGAATGTTGGCTCATACCAGTCAAACCCATGTTTCAATAGGATTCACCAACAAATTCCCTACAAGTACGATAAGGTCTCGCCCGATATGCACACAGGAATTATAGAGACCATTATTGGGGTTGCACAGAGGAGGATGGGGTGGTGTTTTCCACATCCTTACACATCCATTAACTTACTCAAGAATTCCTAAAAGTTAACAAGCTAACCTTCATTCTTTACAACATATTAGATATTCATCATCAGACATTATAAAAATAAACACACTGTGCAAAATAGGACAAAACCTACTTCATATTATTTTTTCCCCGGTTCTAGTTTCACCTTCTCAGTGAGAGTGAGGAATTATGTTGCTTTTGTGTGGAGTTATGTGAGGTTGTTAAAATGTTTCTACACCTTCTCTTTTTCCTTGATGATCATGGAAATTACAGTACGTTGTTATTTCCAAGTTGTAGTGATCTTTCTTGGCAGGATCGAGATGTCCTTCATCACTTCTTTCTGTGCTGAGGGAGGCAATTTTACCAAACTCTGTTTCTTGGCTCTTACATGGACCTTGCATTCTCTAATTTACTTATACACCTGTTGCAGTTGAGGGACATCTTGTAGGTGGTTCCATACATTGAATCTATAATCCATGACCCCTCTTAAGGTCACAACTCCTTGTTTTGTGTGCTCCAAAACTTACGTGGATTCCTCAATTTTTCGTACAAGCACGATCTCCTCAGGGGAGTGCTAGCTCGATTTGAGCCCTAAGTTCCTATTTTCCTTATTGGAATGTGGCAATTGTATCCCTAATCTATGCCACTTTCAGGATAGGAGGAAACTTGTTGTCAGTTGAGGAACCTGTGACTAGAATCATGGAGTAGGAAGTGTCCACAACTGATTCTAACACCTTTTTCTCATTCACCACCTTAGCATGCCATTGATTCAAACCAGCGTAGGAATGGATCAATTGAAAATGATGATCACCCAGTTCTCCAAAAACCTAGAAGTATTCCAAGTCCTCTGTTAGGAATATATGTAGGTACAACTCATTTTAGGGTAGAGGTTGTGTATTTGATACCTTTGGGGGTTGAACCACTGTGATTGCTAAAGGATTCAACTAGATATTCATGTTCCAAGAGTCATTATGGAGGCTTTACTTCTTTGCGGTTGTGATGTGGTGTGCTACTCCTCTACTTGTTGTTCTCTTGTAGCAGTTTTGTTTCCAACTGAGAGCATCCAATTTGGAGTTGTTCTTTAGAAACCCTAGGCTTTCCAACCTGCAGTCGAACATCCTCTTTCTTCTTTAATACAACATATTTCACTCTAGATGAAACCCCATCAACCTCCTTCAACAGAGGGTCAATGTGGGATACAAAGACCACATTATAGAAAGGGTTTGTTTTTACCCTCAAACGCCAAAATTCATCACCAGGAGAGTCAATTCTAGACATTACCAATTTGACGTCGCCAACAAGACGCAATGACGGTGATGTGATGAGGGTAATAGTACCAACATATCCACATAGTGTAGAACTAGAAAAACCCACACAGTCCCCCAAAATGACTCATAATATTAAAACTGGAAAAAAAATGTCTATGTCATGTATAGTTAATATGTTAATATATTATATAAGTAATCTATTAATATACTATGTAATATGTAATATTAATATAATAAAATTAATATTAAGATGCTATTTAATATGTAAGATTAATATAATATAGTAATTATATATAATAATATACTATATATAATATGTAATATTTATATAATATAATTATTGTGTGTAATGTATTATTATTAACATTAGCAAATTAAAAAAAACAAGAATACAAATAATAAAACAGATATAATAAATAGAAGGGAAATAAGTAAAAAGAAGAGAAAATAGAGAAATAGAACAAGTAGGAAAAATGGGTAAATTAGAAAATATATTTAGAGGGGAAAATAGGTGAAAATAAATAAAATGAGGACATTTTTTGAAAGGGAAATTTCAGTAGATCTGCAGGAATTGCATCACAGAGAGGAAACTGAGACAAGAGGTAGGAAGGATTAGGTTTGAGAGGCCATTGAGATGATTGAGGGTTTCATTTGGGGATTGATTTGAGTATGGAGTTGAAACCATGAATCTTTGAAACACAAACAAGTTGAAATCTTGGTAGCAAATTGAGGGATTGTACAGGAAGCAACAAGGTAATCCCTGCAATGATACATAATTCATCTTCAATTAATCTAGGTTTTCCACATAATTTATCGATGTGTTTTTTTGCTAGATTTGGCTAGTATTACTTCATTCAAACCATAATAATGATAAATTTCCTCCACAAATGGTTTTTCTAGTTATATGTGGTGGGGAAATTTCCATATTTTTTCTATTATAATTCAGCAGTGGAGGGGATTTTATCACTTATCTATAGTTAAAGATGTGCATTTTCATTGTTTTTATGAAGCCATGAGATTTTACCTATATCATTTAGAATCCCTTGCACCATTTATAAATGCTGATTTCGTCATTTTTTTATTTTATGATGGATATGTTGAAGAAAACATAGAAGCAACATTAAGGATCAGTTGAGATTGGCATTTGAGAATTGGGTCACATAATTCTTGGTTCATTAACCATCGGTCTTATGTTATTAAGACTCCAAAGCCAAGTTGGTTGAAGACAAATATGATGGGTGGTTGAGATTGGCATTTAAGAATTGGGTCACATAATTCTTGGTTCATTAACCATCGGTCTTATGTTATTAGGACTCCATATCCCAGTTGGTTGAAGACAAATATGATTACCATCAACAATAGAATAAATACAGAGAGTATTGGAGTACCAATGCACATAAATCAAGTGAGTGAATCGATCCAGAGGTATTGTGTGTACCCTATAATTGTAAATCGTGGTAACAAACTTTGAGGTTTGAAGATAATGGAGTAACACTCATTTAAACTTGAAGCTATAACATTTGGGCATTATTCCATAGTCTAAATATGCTTTCCCATTTGCTCAACCAATTTCTTGATCATTGGATCGCTCGACATTCATATTAGTTGGATAATGGTGGTACTTCCTTTCTTTCTCTTATTGGATAAATGCATAAGTTTATATCCATAGTTGGTTAGTTTTTAGCTGAATCGGTGGATTAAGCCTTATATTGTATATTTCCATGTTTGTTCATGAAATGTATACATGTTTTTTATGGATAAACCCTACATTAACAGTGTCATTGGGGGAGTGAAACCGAGATTTATTCTTAGGTCACCAAGCTAGGCGGGCTATTAACCAAACACTAGTGCATTAAGGGCCTATCCTATGGTTTCTAAATGGTCTAATTGGGTTCATCGCTCTGTGATCAACAAGAAAAGCTTGGTTATGAGGAGGAAGTACTACTGACACTACTCCATTGAATACTTGATATGATTTACTTGGGTGAATGATTCCAGTATGATGATGAAGAAGCTTTATACCTCATTTAGTTGAAATCAATCTAGAGGTATTCTGGTACAATTATCCCTCGTTCATTATATTAACCTTAAATAATTCTTACATCTCATTGTGACACAAATATCAAGGTTGGATTATAATGTAATTATCGTAGTGGAACATGGACAAATGTCAATTGGAATCACAAATAGTCTATTACAGGTGAGTGAACTTAGTCTCTGCATTTCTACATTTTTTTGGGGGGGGAGTAGTATTAGCTTTGAATCCTGCTAGAAGTTAGGTGTTTAATGGGTAGTAATCAATACATACTAGTTGCTCATACCATGTATATAAGTGCAATTGAAACATTTACCCATGAATCAAGTGGTGATTTTTGGTTTCTAGCATCGAGCGAAAGCTAAGCTATCTGATCATCGAATTGAGATAGTTGATCCCCGATGGTTCTTTTGTTTGGAAAGGGAAAGCTTCTATTTAGATAATGGAAGTATGGGCCCACAAAATGAATCAAAATTTCATTAGTAATTCCATTTCTCACTATAGATATTTCTTGTCTATTTCAACATGAAGTTTTTAGATTTTTAATTATTGTGTAACCCCTATGGCACTTTATCCCTGGTTGTGCAAATATATTCGATTCCAGTTTTCAACAAACACAATAATAGGTTTTCCCAAGTGCATTTAATTGTATGTGAGGCTTTTATGTTCTTATTAAGTGGTTTCTCATTACCTCTTTGCCATTACACTAAAATTAGTAATCATACTCCTATTAGTCCCACTCATAATTCATGTGTTTCTACTTCAACGCAAGGGTGAAGTACTTGTTTTGTGTGGGTGTGGTGATTGAAACAAATGAGAAAGGTAAATAAAATAGAGAAAGAATAATATATCAATGCTATTAAAGAGTAATACATTGCCCATGACTAGCATCAATTTTTTTATATAGTTTATGTAAATAAAGTTATGCTTGAACACTGAGATTTTCCAGTTCAAAGTCATATCTTATTAACTTACATTTTCAATTAACCTATTCCATGATTTTTTTAGTGACATCAAATTGGAAATAAGGGTTAAGAATAAATTTAAATGTTGCTTCCTTAGAATAATAAACATGGAAGTGTGGGTATTTTACAATTCATTTATGGTTTTTGAGGCTTTTATTCTCGAATATATTAGGTTAATTTTGTTGATAATCTTTTTAATAAAAAAATTTATGTAATAAAATTTGAGAAATTTTAAATATTGTTTTATTATGTCTTTAATTTTTGTTCTCTTTTTAATTATGTTGTTTTAGTCCATTTTCTTTTCTCTTTAATTTTTTTAGTCACTTACAAGAAAAGTGTAATGTTTTCACAAGGATACTCAAGAATCAGATGTTTGTAGATGTTGTTGTGTTCAGTATCATATTCTAGGTATATTTTGTCTACCTTCTCTAGCATTGGCATGAGTATTTCATTTGACAAATATTACATTTTTTTGAGAAACAAGTATAAGTAATTTATTGTTATTTTCCATGAATCTATGCTCTTTAAATAACTCATGTTGTTTCACATAATGCAGGGTATAATAATTGAATTCTTAAATAAATTTTCCAAAATGGCAAAACATTCCTGGGAATGGTGGCTTATTTCCATTGAAATTGGATTTTTAAGGTTAGTATAAGTTTTATTGCTAAATATATTGAACTATGCATGAATGAACGTTTTGGAAAATTGACAGAATACATATGTCATAAACAGTTTTCCAATTGGATTTATCCTCAAATTTTTAAAGGTTCCAAAGAAACCTATCATCATGACTCATAAAGTCAGGAGGACATGTAGAAGTGGACAAGATAAATGTGCAAATTAAAAATTTGTGAATGAAGATATTGATATTGAGAAAACAACATGATATATTTTGGATATTCTCAATGCCTTATAATGAGGTGTTAAATAAAATTTACAGTCTTGGCTTCTATAAACCTACGATTGATAGATTGCTTTACTCCCTAGTTGGTTACAGGATTTCCAAGTCATTTTTAAGCCATTTCTCTAGAGTGGGTGCATGTTCCATGAGTGATTAAGTGTTTTGTTTCAAGGGGGGGAAAGCTATATTTTGTAAGGGATTTATAATTCCATGTAAGTTGAGGAAGGAGACATACATCAATAGTTCAAAAATTTGCCTAAAAGTTATTTTTCATTAGGTATTTTTTTTGCAATGGTTGCTTGATAAGGGGGTCTAGTTTTAGTAGCTACACTTTGGGAATGTTTACCATTCTTATATTTCTATAGTTGATTTTCTTTTTATAACAAAAGGCATTTGCATGTACCTTTCAAGAATTTTTTCCCATTCACTGTTTGTCATTGTATACAAACATTTAGTGGTACAATTAGTGAATTAACTGTTTCGAGTCATGTATGCTTTGTTGAATTTTTATTTTTCCTTTCCTGGTAACAATGGATTATTTCCCTTAGAACCGAACTTTCTAAGGTGTGTACAAATGATAGTGCTAAATATATTCAAGTATGCATCAATCGCATTTCTTGGAAAATTGATTGAAAAAATATTTCCATGAACAATTTGCCAATTGGATTTATTCTCAAAATTTATAAAGGTTCTAAGGAAATTTATCATCATGAATGATAAAATCAAGAGGAAGTGTAGAAGCAGCCAAGATATTTGTGTATATCAACAATCTACCAATGAATAACTTGGTATTGAAAAAACTACTTGGCATATTCTTGATATTTTCAATGCCATAGAATGAGGTACTAAATAAAATTTATTGTTTATCTAACTTGTATTAGTCTATGATTAATAGATTACATTACTTGCTAGTTGATTATATGATTTCCAAGCCATTTTGTAAGCATTTCTCTAGATTGGGTGCATGTTGCATGATTTATTTTGGGATTTGTTTCAAAGGGGACTAAGCTATTTTTTATAAGGGAATAGTCCCATGCAAGTTGAGGAAAGAGACATACATCAATAGTTCAAAACTTTGCCTAAAATTTCTTACTCATTAGGGAAGTGTTTTTCAATGGTCACTTGATGAGGGATTTAGGGATTTTTCCAATGCTTATATTTCTACAATTCATTTTATTTTAATTAGTTATAACTTCCTACACTCTCCTAATAGATCAACACCTTCTAAATTTATTATTAGTAGTTAAACAAATAATTGTGAAAACCACAAAACATGAATCGTAGTGTGTTAATGTTTGTAAGAGTTTGTGACATATTTTTAGTGTGAATTTTGATTCTATTTAAGAGTGATATATCAATGGAAGAGAACCTTCCTTATAGGCATAAATTTTGTGATTTGATTCCTTTATTCCCTATATACATAAATCAATGACTAAGTAAATTGACGAGTTAACAACAATCAATGACTAAACAAATGACTAGCTAACAACAATCAATGACTAAATAAATGATCAGTTAACAATAATCAATGACTAAATGTACTACATCCAAACATCGATAATTAATGACCAAATAGCGACAATTAATTACCAAATAGAGACAATTAATGACCAAATAAATGTCTAAATATATGAACAACTCATGAAGCAATTCAAGCAATCTATGACTAAGTGATAATGACCAATTTGATCGAGTGATATGTGGCTGCTAATTTATGATCAGTGGTCACCGCCTCAATTTTAATAATTTTATCTTTAATTGTTAGTAATTTTTTCATCACTTCTCACCCATTTTGTACTAATGAAACATATATATATATATATATATATATATATATATATATATATATCAATTGTGGCCATTTTAATTGTTGTAGGTTGTGAACTGCTAGAAAAAAGATTAGACATCAATATTTAAGAACCATAACTATTGCCGTTTAAATCGAGCCATATTTGATGTTGAAGGCACTTGTAGTTGTGGAAATATTGGTCTTGTACCAATGTGAATTCTATTATGGTTCGCATGAGCTTCAATTATGGTTTGCATGAGCTTTGTCATGGTGAGATCAAATTGTACAATGTGGGTGAAAAATGGTTGCTTGTAAGCAGGGTAAAAAACTTGAACATGTAATTGTTGGAGAGTGTACAACATACTCTCTTAGTTATGACAACCTAAGGACTAAAATAGTAAGCACAAGGATTCAAGTTTTTTTTTTAACTCATTCTGAAAATATTAGGGAGGTGTTTCGTTTCCCACCTAGGGATTATGCCCTTAACTACTGTTGATACCCAAAAAAACCCTTGTGTTGATAGTAGGGGTTCTTCTTGACAAAGAGTCCCAATTAGAAATATTTCCATTTGGATTAGGGAACCCATCCAGACTCTAGCTTAGATATCATTCACTTGTTGAGGATTTTACAGGTTGCAGCCTTCTCCATCTTTTAGGCTTTTAATTAATAGATGAAATGCAAAATTCCCTACTCTATGATGCATTCCTAAACTAAATTACCCTATGCTTGCAAAGAGAGAGATTTAACGAGAAGGACAGTAAATGAAGCAAGATACATTTCGAAATCAGCTAACTGTAAAACATCAAACAATTCATAACTACAAAGTGAGATTAAATACTGAGATAACTACAACATTTGCATCTCGTAGAAAGAAAAAGGAAAATTTCATTCAAAGTATACACAGAAAGTATTAATGTACTATTAGATTAATCCAACATGACACATAACGATCGTAGTGCATATGAGACATAGGAAAAAATGAAAGAGATCCATTCATCAATTCAACAATACAACTTCCAAATTATGCCAAGATTTGAGGCCAATAATGGTCTAAACATCTTCAGAAATAGTTCATACAGAGTCAATAGCCAAAAATATTTAGGCCCAAAAGTCCCCTTTCTTTCTTTCAACCCCCTTTTTATCATTTTCCCTAAACCCGTAGGTGACCATTCGATTTCCCTTAGGCCAATTATAACTATTGAGATTCATGTTTGCATGTCACTTTACATGTTTGTTTCAAATAAAATATATTTAAATTACAA
Organism: Pseudotsuga menziesii; assembly: GCA_001517045.1. Taxonomy (NCBI): domain Eukaryota; kingdom Viridiplantae; phylum Streptophyta; class Pinopsida; order Pinales; family Pinaceae; genus Pseudotsuga; species Pseudotsuga menziesii. The sequence goes on from LPNX010587608.1 coordinate 181,433, forward strand.
TTAAGAGGGAGCTTTCCCTTTGGTTCAAAGATATTAATCCCAAAGTTCGCAATCATAAAATATAACATTCAATCTCTAAGGCAATAATATACATAATGCAACTTTGTGGAGAATAGATTCATTGGATAATTTCGTTAACCCCTTGGAAGTTGAGTTGTGTCTTGTGGCCATATACTAAAGACTAAGAGTGGGTTTCCTAACTTGTTTTTTTAAAGCATGTGCACCAACTTGAGTAATTTCCTTGATTGTTGTTTAATCTTCCTCCTTGATGGTCCTTAGTTATGCTAAGTTCTACTTGTTGGGAATAGGATATTCGAAATATCCTGGGGAGGTAAGTGACACTGCTCAAAATCCCTTGCTATGGTTTGGTGTACATTCTAGTACTTTTCAAGCAACACAACGAATTCCTTTTGAAACTTTGTTCCTTCCCTATGATAGCTTTATAGCATGGAGTAATCAAGTTTCATTTCTTCGAGTGTTCGCTTAGGAAAATTAGGTGGTATCTATGTATTCTTTTTATGCCAGGATTCCATGCTATGCAACTTAATTTTTGTAGTTGATATTTTGAATTTGCTATCCGAAGAAGAGTCCGAAACTAATTTCAACTTAGCAGCAATATGTTGTACTTCATACAATTGTTCCATGATTATCTCTTATGAATGAAACATTGCTCTTGTAAAGTAAATGCACATCTTTGGAATTCCACTATGCTCATCCTTTCTTCCTTGGATTCATTTATCTCCACTATCAATGAGTCATTTTCTCATCGAACAATTTCCATTTGATCTTCCGAGGCTATATTTCTCGTTGTCAAGTTCATGACTCGCTCTGTCAACTAGTCTCCTTTAGTTTGTATCTCTTCTATTTGTACATTTAAAGCCACTTTCTTTTCCTCAATAGCTTCAACCAAGTGGTTAGGGAATCCTTTTCTACGTGTAAGCCTTGATATCAATATGTTTCACTCTGCTTATAATTTTCCATGGCGTTTAGTTGGTGCTTCAAATCAATTCCTTCATTTATGTCCTGCAAGAGAATGAATTTCAATTTGTGAATCCTCCCAGTACCTTTCAACATGTCTTGTAGTAGCTTTAGGACATTATCCTGGCTATCCATAGTGGCAGTTACATGTGGAGATGCAATCAATTTTTTCTCCTAATATTTCCTACAAGTATTAGGACTTCTTGAGTGGTGACAATATCTGGTTGCGATGAAACCTTAACGCTCTTTCAAAACTGGAAATTTCTCGTCATGCCATTGGGAACCTTGAAGAGAGAATAATTTGGGGTTGATGCTCCTGGGCTTTAAAAGGTTGGTATCTAAGACTACTCGATAAGTGCGATGAAAAAGGTTTGAGGATTCCTATGGAAAACACCATAGAAACCTTAGTCAAAATAAAATTGCACCTGGTCCTCAAGGTTGTGACAGTCTCTATAAGGGCATCGAAAAGAACAAAATAATGCACAATGTGTAACCCTAATGCATTTTTAATCTAGCCCAAGTGAGATAGAAAATGAGGCTTTGGGATGAGGTTTTAGCTAAGGATCACATTCCACCGTCATGGTAGGAAGTAAAATCATATTAGGGGTCATAAATCCACCATTTAAATTACCCGCGACCTAGGAAAAAAGAGGAAAAAAAACCTAATTCCAATCCACTTGAGTTCCCTAGGGCCAAAATATTCTGACAAATCAAAAAGAAAAATTGAGTGAGAAGAGCGCCTATATGGAAGGCTTGAAATGGGGCACTTCTTGAGGCTTGCAATAAACAGACAGTGACAATGGTTAAAATAGGGGTGGGACTAAAAATATTTGTAACTTACAGATTAAACCTCCCCTTTACCTTTGGCTCGAATGCGAGTTCAAAAAGAGTGAAATGATCTTATTTCAATGAGATTGAGGGAGCCACACTAAAGAATTTAGATAACTTTGGGTAAGTTTTGGTGAAGTGTATTAATGGCCTTAAACCAATTTTGCTGGAAAAACTAGCTCTCGAGACATTTTGATAGTTAGGGATGAGTTCCAATGATGAGTTGAGAGAAACTGCATCAAATTGTTTCAGTGATTTTGAATGAGTTTCTCTTAAGCATTTAGATGCAATTTTGTGAGTTCTGATGACGGGTGGGCTCATTGTCATTTCGGCACAACATCTTGAGATTGGCCAAATTGTTTCAACATACTTTTTTGAGTCACACGACACATATGGGATTAGAAAACGATCAAGTGAAACATCGACGAAGATGAGGAAAATAGGTCAATACATCAACGAACTCAAAAAAATCTATCGTAACATAAAACTCGTGGAACTTCTTTGAAATGCAATAAACCTCAGTGAAAATCACTGAAACATAAATATATGGAAAAAATTTTAAGGTTTTTCTCTCTTAGTGGGGTCAATTTTTCCAACAATACTTGGTTAAGTCAAAAGGTAAAACACTTAACTTGATCATGGTGAAAAAATTTAGGAGGGGGGTCATCAATTCTAAAGGAAAATAGGGAGAGGTGTTCTAGTTGCACAATTGGTGAAAAACTAGGAGAACCTCACATCTCTGAGAAAGAACAACTGATCCCTTGTAACGTATGACAGTCTTAACTGATATCCACAAGCCCCGATTTAGTTCAAAGTGACTTCTTAGTGTAGGGGTCATACTATCATTCATATTTATTTTGTTTCAAGCAATCTTAAGTTAGGCCTAAGAGAGGCATCACAATGATCAAGTAGTGTTAGGTAGGTGTACTCAAGGATAAAATTAAGTTATGGCTTCGCAACTACTCCCCTAAGGCCATGTTATAATGAAGTTCATTTTATGGATTGGTCTTTTCAATCCACCTTTGAGGAATGACATCACAACGTAAGTGACAAAGATAAACAAGTGTAACTATGTGTTCCTCGTATCTTACACTAGAGATAGAGCTATGCTTTGAGTAGGAATCCATATCCTCAACAGAGTTGTATCTTGCACACATTTTATAGTTGATTTCTCTTGTCCCATTCTAGTAGTTTGATTCATTATGTTTGAAACTTTATTTGCTCTCTTTAGAGAATTTATGCTTAGTAGTGTTTCTAGAAGGGGTAGCTGACTTGGTAAGCCTTTTACATGCTCGGGATAGCATATAGAGTCATTTTGAATTGATATGTACCCATATAGTCTTGTTTCCTTTCCTTGGGTCATCTATTAGTAGATATCTCAAGAACACAGTCAATTGTATGTTGAGGTGGGTGGAGGGTCAAGATAATAAATAGGAAATCCTTCTCAAGCACATTTATTTCAGAGATTAAAACATTATTGTTACAATTTGATTAATGTGATACCACTCGTTGACAAACCACATACTTAGGTCGATAGACGGATGGGATGAGATCCTTTCAAATGATAGTGATGGAAAGTGCAACACTAAATTCCTCACCCTAAGAAGGGACTTTAGGCATTATAGTGTTTCCAACAGGCTATGAAAATTGGACTTACCAATAGGCTGCGATGTTTAAGGAATTTATGAGATCGGTATTTTCCCATTCTACACTCTGATTGTTGAACTCAACTTTTATTAAAAGAAGGCTAAATTGAAAGTGACAAATTGCAACCAACATAACTGGGCTAAACGATAGTACAAAATGAGAGATAAGTGACCAGGTGACCAAAAAATTTGGTCACCATAGTTTTTTCAAGGGATAAATGACCAAACTTGAGCAATTTTAAGTGATCCAACTAAAAATGACCAAGATAAATGACCAATTTGATCACGAGATAAAATATATGACTAGATAACAAATAACTAAACTAAAAATGGCCACATAAAAATAACATTAAGAATATGAATTGGTTTTTTATTTAGTCATTTTTAGTTGTGTCACTTTAATAAAGGAAAATTACAATTTTGACAATAAATTTGTACAATTTACTAAATTTTAACATTGTTAATGGATTCAGAGACCCATCGCTATAGTGAACAAAACCTTGAAATAATGCACATATTAACTAATTGTCCTATGAACCCTAGTAGATTAATTTAGGTCATATGACCCTTTTTGTGCTCACTTGATGATGGTCAAAGCCCCAAGATCCATTCCTAGTATGGAGAGGCTCCTATTGGTTCCCATATCCCACTATGAAATCAAAAATCAAATTTAGAGGGTGTAATGTACCCAAATGAGACCCTTGATTGTATCATGAAAATATTGATATGTATTACTCGAATGGAAGGACAAATGTAAATGTTTAACCTCATTAATATAAAATACATAAAGCTGGCTTCGATGGTGGCCAAATGCTGAAGAGATGGGAACAAGTGAATTCACCAGCGGAGAGGAAAGGGAGTGTAGATGGCATAGGAAGGGTTGTGATCTAACCCTTCTTCACTTTGAAAATATTAAGAAGACCCTTTATCCTAAATTTAACCTTATACCTCGTTTTAACCATAATCTTGTTTTATCTTGCTAAGAGTGTTTATTAGAGGATTAAGTTGGGGGGGGGGGGGGGGGGTGTTTTGTGTCTTTGACACATTTCTCTTGTGGAAGAGCCATGTAATGATTTGACATTTGTTCCATCCTAGGTTAAGGTGGTGAACAAGGATGCCAAGAAAAGGGTGTTGCATGAGTTTTCCTTGCCATATATTGGGTAGAGAGGGAAGAAGGTAGTGCGTAGAGTGGAGTTCTATGCAAGGGAGAGCCTGGGAAAGCCCGATATTGTTAAAGGAGGGGGGTGCATAAGACTAAATGTGATGGTGGAGAGTAGTAGGGAGAGGGGGTTGTGGTTGAGGTCGAGTCTTGAGTTGGGTGATCTGATTTAAACCAGAATACCTCACTGCATCTCTTAAACTTTGAACTGTGTGGACATGGTTGTACCCCTAAAGCACTATGTTAAGCTTGTGTTTTGACTGTTGTTTTGTGGTCTTGGAAATGTTGAGTTATGCATGAACCACTCTAGTGGAGCTCCTAGGTGCTTATTAAGAAGTGAGGATTTTCACTATGGTTCCATTGGAGGGAAACTAGAGTAGGAATTGTGTGGTTTGGCATGGAATTATCCATAGGCTATTTTCTTGGATGCCTATAGACATGATTTAGATCCCTATGTTTGGACATGTGGTAGAATTTTATTTCTTGAGTTGGAAATGAATTCTAGATCCCTATGTTTAGGACTATAGCCAATGTTATTTCTTAAGTTAGAGAGAGATTTGTGTAGAGGGGAAAGTCTCCTAGTGATTTTACAAGTCTTGAGTCGGGGGTGGTCTCTAAGTGCTAAAATAATATAGTCTAGGAAGATACCTACGGTTGGGTAGAGCATGGAAGCCATTGAATATGATGTTAAGAAATGGAATTAATGGTGCATGTTGTATATGTTGATTGTCCATGCATGAATAATCCATTGTTACATGTGAAATTACTTGATAATACCAGTGTTTTCTTGCTTAAACTTTGTCAATTAAGTCCTTGAAGTGCCAAGAAATGTTTATGGTGGTCTGGATAAGAATGAATAATATGTTTGGGTACTTGACAACATTGTGAATGAATGAGAATTTATCTCTGGTTGGTTATCTTTAATGAAGTTATGAAAATCTCAAAGACGTCCAGAGTTAATAATAAATTTGGTGTTGTGTTTATGACTTGCTTTGATAATATCAGTGTTTTCTTGCTTGAACTTTGTCAATTAAGTCCTTGAAGTGCCAAGAAATGTTTATGGTGGTCTGGATAAGAATGAATAATATGTTTGGGTACTTGACAACATTGTGAATGAATGCGAATTTATCTCTGGTTGGTTATCTTTAATGAAGTTATGAAAATCTCAAAGATGTTCGAACTTAATAATAAATTTGGTGTTGTGTTTATGACTTGCTTTGATATATACTCTCTGTTAAATGGACTAGATGGTTGTAACATGATTTTGTTAGCCAAGTCTTGTTATTTGATTTAAGGGAACAAAAAAACTTATGACTTCATGACGACTTGTTTAATCTTTGAGGGATGTAGCTTGTCCTTTTACGTTGTTATTTGTTCTTTGTTCTGAGTAAATTATTGAAAAGTTACAAAGGATGGTTAGTGAAATTTTCCAAGGAATTGGAATTTTATAAGAATAATCCATTGGTAAACTTATGGTTCATATTTTTCAATGTTGATAAATCTCTATATAAGAGTTTTTGTGGCAATCTTTGAATTATGCTCTTTTGAGTTGTAGTAATGCTCAGTTGGTGAGCTACTAGAGTTATTAAGCTTTGTTAATTGGACTTGATGGTGGAATCATGTCATTGCTTTTCCTATCCTGCTAAGTGCTTAGAAAGGGGTAGAGAGCTTGTTGAATTCTTGAGGTCTAAATTGTTTTGCAACAAGTATTTATCATTGAAATAAAAAGGAAGTTCACAATTTCTTGAGTTGTTTATACTTGCATAAAGGATGTGGTTGCATGTTTTCAACATGTATGGTGGTTGCATTTAAGAAAGTGAAATCTTGTTGTGCTTCCTTGGTTTATGTTGGACCTATGAATTTAGCCTTTTGGTTTGTTTGAGACTGGTTTGTTTGAATAAGAACTTGTATTTTTGGTCAATAAACTTACGGTAAACTCAGTTGTAACATTGGTTGAAAGCTTTTTATGTTGCAAGTTTGTTTTGATTAATTTCCCCTTGTTTACATTTATGTTTGTGTGTCAATATATGAGTTTGACACGTGTTTTGGTGGATACGGATTTAGTGCCAAGTCATGTTGGAACCCTTGGTTTATTCACCTATTCTTTCATTAGTTTTTTATATTGAAAAATGGCTAAGTGTTGGTTTGTTGAATCAGCGTAATCATGATCGTTGATCATTGTGTCAATGTGTAATAATGATTGTTTCTTGAGTTGCTTCTAACTCTCAATTTCAGAGGTGCCGATGTCGCAAATAAGAAGTTGACTCTGTTCATTGACTCGGTTTGTCAAGTTCGTGCCGACTCCTGACTTACGACGTGCCGACATCAGGAATTGGAAGTTGGGAGTGTTAGTTTCAAGTCCCTGTATATCGGTGCCAACTCTCGATTGCCAATGTAGGAAGTCAAAAGTTGGAAGGGATGAATGAGTTTTCATCTTTGGTGTGTTGAATCTCGACTACCGACATTGGAAGTCAGAAGTCGAGTGGAAGGGTTTTATTTCTAGTTTTGATGTGTCGACTCCCGGTTGTCGATGTCAACATGGTCGGGATCGGCATGGAATAGTAAGAATTGGTACGATGAAGTTAGGACTGGCAGGGGAGGATTGGAGGTGGATTTAGGTTGTCGGATCTATCTGTTGGAGTGAATCTTGGTTGTCAGATCTTGTAAGGTGTTGTTTAAAGTTAGTTGTTGATTAATGACTTTTATTCTATGTTTAAGTTCAGTTTAAGCTTGTATAAGGTGTTTTTAATTCTACACTTATGTATTTGAGACTATTAAAGTTTGTGCTTGATTGATGATTTTTTTTTGATTAAAAGTTAAAGAAATTTTTGATCCCGTAGAAAGCTCTGGGATTGTTTCTTGGATGCCAATGCGTTTCGTGTGATCATGTAGCATAGGGGGTGCGTACATATTGGTATTAGAGCTAAGGTTTCGACACTTAGCCTCTTGGAATGTATGAAATGCATGTAGTGCTTGAATTTAGTTAAAAATATTTGATTTCTAAGCGTTGTGTTCCTATGTTTCTGAGTTGGAATGTTGAATTTTGTTCAGTGTGTTGTGTGAATTGAAATGTGAATTGTTAATATCACCTTCATCGTCTTAAAATATGAAGGTTAAAGTAAAAGTAAAGAATGTGAAGCTAGCTAAGATAAGTTGTTAGTTGGTTAAAATTGTTAACCGCAGTTATCTAGTCAAGTGTTAGTTGGTCATAACTTGTTGTTGATGCTTAATGAAGTTATATTATGGAATTTATTGGCATGTAACTAATGCAAAGTTACTTGTAGTGATGCATAGATTGAAACTACATAACAAAAAGTTTGAGTGCAGGGAATTAAATATCTTTGGGGCCAATCAAAACATTCTTCATCGTGTTTTTTATTGAAGAATGTGGCATAGCTAAAGGAATTAGAAAATTGACCAAGCTTTGAGGAAGAAGGTATTAAAATATGTAAGTTGGTGCTTACATATGGAGGAAGCAAAGCTAAGATAGAGATCATTGTTAAAGGAGTAGAATACCATGCAAGCCAAGGATGAGTTTCCTTCAACAATTTGCATTAAGGATGTGTTTCCTTTGTTCGAAGACCAAGCAAGCCAAGGATGGGTTTCCTTTGGTTGCTTGCATGAGATCATGAGACCTTGGACAAACTCGGTAGATGAAGAGTCATATCTAGATTGCTCATTAGGTGAGATGAGTGTCTGAAAGAGATCAATAGACCTGGCATTGATGACTCAATGTGAAAGATGTAGTGCAGAACAAAGCCTGCAAGCATTTGTGAAAATGAAAGATATAATGTGGGAAGAGTACTCTCGTGAGCTTTGATGAATTTATCTTGTATTTAATTTAAAAAGTATTGTTCATGGGTTTTGAACAATGTAACATTGAGGATGGTGTTGGTATTAAGGGGGAGGGGAATTAATGTCCTCGACCGAGACCCTTGATTGTATCATGTAAATATTGATATGTATTTCCTTAGTGGCAGGACATATGTAAATGTTTAAACTAATTAATATAAAATACATAAAAATGGCTTCCGTGGTGGACAAACATTGAAGAGATGGAGATAGGTGAATTCACTAGGGGAGAGGAAAGGAGGTGTATATGGCCTAGGAAGGGTTGTGATCTAACCTTTCTTCACTTTGAAAACCTTAAGAAGACCTTTTATCCTAAGTTTAAGCTTAAACCTTGTTTTAACCCTAATCTTTTCTTTTTGAAGAATATGGGGCAAACATAGGTTAACATATTACACATGTTAATACATTGTAGAGATTGGTTAATAAACGAGAGACACAAGTTAATACAAAGTCTAAACATATTACATTAACATGTTAACCCTTTATTAATAAACAATAAACATTTTCTCCATGAAATGTTATTCATGGGTAATTTTAGACAAACACCAAGAAGAAAAGAGGGCCTTCTATCACTAATCAAATATTAAATGTGTCAAAATTTTAAATAGTTTATGATTATAAATATATTAAATAAACATTTTCTCCATGAAATGCCATCCATAAGTAATTTTAGACAAACACCAAGAAGAAAAGAGGGCCTTCTATCACTAATAAAGTATTAAATGTGTCAGATATTTAAATAGTTTATGATTATAAATATAATAATTCAGTTTTTTTTATGGATAACTTTATAAAGGACTAGGTTAAATATTCTTTTATTCTTATTTTCCTTAAAATTTAAGGATAATTTTTTTTTGAAATTGTGATTTTTATTATTGAAATTATAATTTTAATTACAAAAATGAATAAAACGCCTTCTAATATCTTCAAACGCCCAATTATAAAGATCACTCCTTGGCTTGGTGTGACCATCTACTTCTTCTAGATTCTTGGATGGTTCTTGACTAGTTCAATAGGAAGTAGTATGTACGTCACTCTGTTCGAAGCTTCCTCACAACGCCACGTTACATACAGCAAATTGACGTCATTAACTTATTGAAAACGTTTCGTGCAACGTCACATTACATTCAGCATATTGACTTCATTGAAAACGTTTCCTCATGACGTCACATTACATTCAGCATGTTGACGTCATCAACTTATTAAAAACATTTTAGGGTGGTACATTGGAATCTTAAGATTCAGCACGATGACATCACATTTCACGCAGCAAGGGACGTCATCAAACTCATTTAAAATGTCTTCAAATTAGTTAAGTTATTTATACCCTAGGATTATTATACCCTAGGATTAGTTAAGTTATTTATACCCTAGGATTATTTTAATGAATTAAGCTCAAAATATCATAACCTACGTTCAAATTTGGTCAAGGTCTAGCATTTATATTAGTAATTAATTTATTATTATAAACCTAACTAATTTATTATTGATTTTTACCATTAACTTTATTCATACAATATTATGGAAGAATGTATACTTCATTATAAGAAGATTGCAAAAGCTCGTCTCCTTCTTTATCTTTTATCTTTGTAAGGTCTTTGGCATACACTGTAACCTAACTAATTTATTATTAATTTTTACCATTAACTTTATTCATACAATATTATGGAAGAATGTATACTTCATTATAAGAAGATTGCAAAAGCTCGTCTCCTTCTTTATCTTTTATCTTTGTAAGGTCTTTGGCATACACTGTATCGAGAGTTTTTTTCATAGTAGAGAGGGGTGGGTTTTATGGCTTAGACTTACTTAAGGAAAGAAAACAAGGACTTTACACTATAAATGGATTTCTAAGGTTTATTGTTCATAAATATCATCACATCAAACCACACCATAAACCTTTTTAAGGTGATCGTTGGCCTCCAAGTGGAATATGGGCACCAATATGAGGTCTTATGCATTAGAGATGGGACTTAAGGTATTGGTCATGGTAAGGGAATAAAGTATTGTCATTAGGCCCTACATGAATGCTTAGCGATCAAGGGCTATAAACAATGTTATAAAACCACATAACATATCCTTTACAAGATCATTATCCTTCGAGTGAGATATGTGTACTCCTACAATGTTTTGTGCATCACGGATGGGTATCGAGGCCTTAACTATGGTTGGAAAAGAAATCCAAAGAATTAGACCCTAAATTAAGGTTCTTGGGCTAATTAGACATGATCAAGGCCTTAAAGTACAACTCATCTTACCATCATCAATTTGATGGGAAAAATGACATTCTGAATAAATGCCTAGAAGAGTATCTTCATTGATTTGCATATGATAAACAAATACAATGGCTCAAGTGATTTCCATTGGAAAAATGGTGGTACAACACATATTTCCATACTTCATAAAAAAGGCCACCATTTATGGCTATGATCATCCTTCCATCACTTCATCCTTGCAAGAGAAAGCTAAGGTTCAAGTAGTGGAGGGTCACATAGATCACCAACAGGAGGTTCTCCAAATATTGATAAATTACTTGGCTATAATAGGATGAAACAACAAGCATATCAACATCATATAGAAAATAAATTTGAATTGGGGGATTGGATAATTTTGAGGCTACAACCATACAAATAGATGTCATTCAAGCAACAAAAGAAGGACAATAAATTAGCATGCAAGTATTATGGTCCCTATGAGGTGTTGGAGAAAATTGGAAGTATTACAAATTAGAATTACTTCCATCTTCACATGTATATTCATCCTTTCATGTTTCTTTCCTAAAAGGGTATTTGGTGACAAGATTTCAGTCCAAACTATTTTATTAGAGATTAATGAACAAGGGAAATTGATACTAATACTTTAAACAATCCTTACCACAAGGATCAAGCAATTATTGAGTACTTCATCAAGACTATTAAAGAACTTGTCAATAGAAGAGGTGACATGGGAAGATGATTTAATCATCAAGAAACATTCAAGTTTAATCAAGTGTTGAGGACAACACTTTTTTTAAAGGGAGGGACGTGTTAAGCCCTATTTATTGTCATATTGTGTTTATATTATTATAGTAGATTGTCTTTATAGGTCATCTAGGACCTTAATTGTAATTGTAGGTCGCCTAGAATTATAATTGTACCCTTTGTCTTCCATATACATATACATATGCATATACATATATACATATTTACTTATATATATATATATATATACACACACACACACAGTCTTGTCTTTTATGATCATTTGATCTTGTCTTGCACATTTGATACATTGTATAAGGAGGTTTCCCTCTTGAAGAGGCTTCTTATTCATCTTTTTATTTCATTCTCAAGTCATTGGGTTGCTCTTTCTTTATAATTTTATGTTATTTTGAGAATTTGGTGCATAACGTCTAATGTCAACAAATGGTACAAATGACATACCCCATTGATTTTCAAAAACACCCAACCAATATATAGTGTATGCATATGAAGGTTACTCTTTGTAATATTTGTCTAAACACGAACAATACATTTTACCTTTATAGAAGATTAGGACCCTAGGAGGTGTAAGCCCACCATTAGGAACATCTGTTTTACTCCACGTCTTGTCAAGGCTACTACAAATATCCAATTTCTAGTGTATTCTATTATATATATGCCTCAAATCCACCCACTCATATTTTTTATCAGTGACCTTTGTTAATAGTGAAAAGAAACCCCAATCACCAACCTATACAGGCTCAATATTTTTGAATTCCTTTGTAAATGAATTCATCACAAAATAATTGGTTATATATGAATTTTCAATAGGTAAAGATAACAAAAGCATGGATCCAACTATGTAATCAATTGTGTAATTGGAATTCAAGTATGGCACACAAAAATGATACATGAGCCATTATTTTTCATTTAGGTATGTAGTATTAAATTAACTTTCTTCATTATTTCATATGGAGAAAACAAATTCAGATTCTTTTGTTGAAGATTAATTACATCCATAAAAGAAAAAAGGTTTCCATAAAACAACATCCCATCATACACATGTTATTATAAACTATAACAATGAAAACAATGAAATCCAAACAAATATCATCTCAATAATATCAAATGACACAAACATCAAGTTCAAATCCTAGGTAATTTCAAAGTACATACCTTCTCGTAGAATATCGATCGAAGTTAAAAAGTGGGTGAATTTTGATTTATTGGGATTCCACGCTAAAAGAACACCACCATACTGACCCACTGCATCCACTATACACATCTCCCAACGAGAAAAAAGTTTTTTTTGTTTATTAAATAGTATTTATTCCATTTTCACAAGTTCATCGGGTACTTGTGACTGTACTAGTTTATAAAACTATTAACAAGTACCTAGACAACCTTAATTTTATATTTGTGTTAATTGTTTTTGTGTAAAAATAATATGATTTTTGGTCCATATAAGCTAGAATCTGCTTCTTAGTCTCGAAGTTATAAGGTAGGTAGTGTTATTTAATAGTCAATTTAACCGTAGCTTCTTAACTTAAAAGGTTTGGCTTTACCGCCAAATAATGCTTGAGCCAACTTTTAAAACTTAAAATATTCATTAAGCAAAAGACTCACTCTACTAATTAGATTCACCCATAGACTTGAATCAAAATATCAAATCAATAAATTAAAAAAACTCGAAAAACAGATAGGATGAGATTCAAAATTCGTGACCAATGATAACTTTGCAAGCAATATATCATCCCATTAACACTTAACTCCTTTTTTTCAAATGTGGTTCACCATCTGTTAGAGGATTACTCCACGGAAAATCCCAATACCTGACATTCAAACTGAATCAAGGTATGGTCAACTCATCATTCACAACATTTATTACAAAGGGCTCCACAAGAGCATCATGTCACTTACAAGAGTAGAACCTAGGTGGGGAGGGTACCATTCATTCCTCCCAACCACTCAAACTACATCCATTTGACAAACACTTAATTCCTTGTATGAACATATTCGAAACAAAAATCACAAAAGTAAAAACATGAAGGTTCAATCTTCTTCAATTCAAAATATCCATTAAATTTAAAATGAATAAAACTTTTTTTTTTAAACCAAAAATTTAAAATTCCAATCAATCAAAATTTTAAATACAAATTCCAAATCAATCAATTCTTTGAACACGATATATCATATATATTGAAAACTTGCCTTTAGGATCATATTCAAAATAAAATTTGGCAAATGTTCCCAAAAAACCAATGACGTGACTTGTCATCCAACGTCAACGTGGCATTGGCAAGAAGCATTATACGGTCGCCTCTTACCAAATTTTGTTGCTATTCATAGTTGACATTAACTTCATTTACCCCAATTATCATTTTTTGATTGAGATGGTTTGATATATATATTTTGGACTCCTCCGACTTAACTTGAATTTGAATAGGATCTTACGGATATTGTAGGTTGAAGGTATTAACTTAATTTTATTGAATGGACATTTTATTGGCTTGGGTTATATGGAGCCAAATCAAGTGTGAACTTTGCTCCATGTATGTTGAATGCCCCTGACCTAAAATTTAGATAATAATGTGTGTGACCTACAGGATGCCCACATTGCCATATCTTATTGGTAATTTTTAACATGTATCAATTAATTTCAAGATGCTCTCAAATAATTGTTGTCCTTGATGGAGAATGGAAAGTTTGAAAGTGATTTTTTTGCATATATATTGATGTCCTTGATTCCATGTTTTCTATGGATTGAGGTGCCAATTAAGTAGTAGAAAGTTTCAAAGTGATTAGGGAAGGATAAGTTGAGCTTTTGCTATCATTCAACTAAATTGTCTATTTATTGTCAATATTCATAAATAATTCGAAGTTTTCAATGATTTATCATTAATATCGACAAAACTAAAATTATAGTATTTAAAATTTTAAAAAAAACTTATCATCCCATTTTGTACGATGATAATGTTATTTAGACATTCATTTCATTTGTCATTTAAATCGAAACCAAAGTATCAAGAAAAGAATTATTGACCATTCAAAAGCTTATAATTGTCCAAAACATATATGTAGAAATGTTGAACTCTAGAATTGAGATAAGACTTTTTTTCCTTTTTATTTTCAAACATTTTTGTTGTTCTAGTTAGGTTGTGAAGTTTGGCCTTGTAGTGTCTCTCGTGATGCTTGGAATAAAATTGATTAAATATAAACACCGTTTACAACATATAATTTGAAATTAAATGTAATACTACTTACCTCAATCTGTTGATTAGCACTGATTGTTTTTTCAACCTTGATTTGATACCTAGAATACAAATATAAGTGGTTCACATTGAAAAAGATATACTCTCTTATTGCATCAATACATTCTAGGTGAGTGCACACCAAGTCTCTGTCAAAATTGTTGTTGGGGATTTGATGTCAGTTTTCTCTCATGAGTTTGCTGATATTATATTTTATAAATTGTTGGTTATTTTTGAAGCTATATCAGATTATGGAGCTCAAGCACTCGCTATCCACAGTCCCAAGGATTCTCTACCTTTGATCACATACTCATCTCCTCACAGAACTAGTAAGATGGAGACATTCTGAATCCACCTGGACACTTTCTCCTAACACTTGGAGCTGATTTTACCTCCCATGGTTTGATGTTCAAGTCTGTAATATATCAGTTTCTTGGGTTTTCCTCTCATGGTTCGAATGCTCAATAAATTTTGCTATCTTATCAGTTGATCTCAATTTCTCTACATGGGTCCAGTTTTTATCGTGCAGTTGTCTATATTCCTGATTCAATTGAGCACATTCTTCTTCTTCCAAAGAGTAAGATTCCTCCAGACATAAACATTTAGTTTGGATTCAGAGGTTCACATGCACAGCTTCAGGATGTTGCTGCACAGAAGAACTGAAATATTGCATTACTGTTGCAAATTGTAGCAAATATTTTGCAAGTTTTTAGCTTGTATTTCCTGATTCACTGCTTATCTTGAAGGGTTGGGGGGGGGGGG